>OZ035883.1:147585053-148120722 GCA_964034835.1 Muscina levida | reverse complement strand
ATCTGCTATATTCGATCCACAGCGATCTGGAGATCCATATACAGTCCTCCACTATGCCAAAAAGGTAACAAATGGGCGGGTGAACATCTATCATAGAGTCATGATTATATATAGTATCACCTCCTCTAGCCAATAAGTCTGCAGATTCATTCTCAGAGATATCGCAATGTCCCGGTGACCAACAGATGCTGTCCTCCTGACGCTTTAACGCATCCAACTTCTGCTGACGGTTCCTCACCAACTTTAATTTATATCATGCACAATTTATCGCTTTATTTGCAGCTTGATTATCCTAACAGAGGGTTACCCGGCACCTAGTATCGATTTAACATCACAGCTTGTGTACCCACACAGAGGGTTATCTGCCACCTAGTATCGGTTTCATATCACATAATATCATCAGCGGATTTGTGATTTTCATTAAAAAGAATCCAAGAAGGAAAGGCTTAGCTGTTTATTGAATGTTCCATCCATTATGCCACCATTCCATTCTGATATTTTTGGAATTTCAAAGGTCACATTACGGAAATTATCCAAAAGCAGGAGAATATCGAAACTGATCGCCAGATTCCCTCAGTCTGATAGTCCCTCAGGATGCAGTAGACTTGGCGAACAGCCCATGGACCTGATTTGAACAGCAAGTAGTTGTCAGCTACATGTCATGTATAATTGGCTTTAAGAAGGATGGTGATGGCTGTCCATGCGAAACTCTTGACATTTTACGCTTGAGGTTATTGCAATGGACCCATTTTTGAATTGCCAGTCACAATGCAAAGCAAGAAATACTACCTTTTGGCGTTCCAGAAGCTGTCCACAAGCCAAAATTAACTGTTATCGTCCCGCATCTAGTTTCTATGCTTTTAAAGCCAATCGCTTTTAATCGTTTTAGGAACGCCGACTCATCCACTTCCAATCTACTGATAACTCTTGAAGCCATTGGCATTCGTCAGCATAGAACAATGATTCAAATTATTCATCTTTTAACTTTTTTAACAAAAAAAAACCACTTTAAAATCGAACAACTATTCACGGCACGAATATTTTGATGTCCGTTCACAAAGATTCGATGACCCTCGGCCAGACTTTTGTAAGGATGACATTCGGATTCATAAGAATCAGCAGGAACTATTTCGGAACCCATTTTCTGGCACAGCATTGTTTTTAAACAATGTTAATGGAAAAAAAGGGGAGGGGTCCCAATCACTCAAATTAAAAGCAGTATAGGCTACCTCAGACACATCGTAAGAAGATCAATCGGCAGGTATGTAAGTTGGAAGACGATGGCATTATTTGGTCAAGGAATTCTCCGCTACTTTTAGTACTAAAAAGGCTTCGAAGGATGGGAAGAAGAACTGCCAGCTGGAAGTGGATTTCCACAAGTTGAATAAAGCTACCATTAGACAAGTTTACCTCATCCATAAAATTAACTGGACAGCATTAGCTATTTATCTACTCTGGATTTAGCGAGTGGCTACCATCAGGTAGAGATGGATGAGGGGGATAAGGAGAAGACGGCCTTTAGTACGGATTTGGCTCATTTTGAGTTTAATCACATGCCTTTTGGCTTGGCTGGATCCTCGCCAGGTTTCAGTAGCTTACGAATTATGTGCTGACTGGACTCCAGGGTATCGAATGGCTTGAATACCTGGATGATATAATTGTGTTTAGAGGCAGCCACGGAGAGCATTAGGTTTGAATGTGCAAGGTTATGCAGTTCATCGGGGAGAATAATTTGAAGAGAAGGACGCACAATTGTAATTTTTTCACAAAATAAATGGTGTACTTGTAGCATAAGTGTTCCTAACCCGGAGAGGATCAAATGTGTAAGAACATATCTGACCCCTTAAAATCGAAAAGAGGTGCAGTCATTCCTTGGACTGGTAAATCGTAAATCTAGTCCGGGAACGGCCGACATTGATGAACCGATTAACATGTTGCTCCGCAAGGATTGTCAGTTCGAACCGACTGCAGAATGTCAGGCCACATTCGAAAGACTGAAACAAAAATCTTTAACTTGGAGTTAGTGCACTACAGAACCCAAAAATTTGATAAGTCTTATTTTATTGCAGCGCCTAATTAAGGTTCTTCTTATCCTTCCGTTATCCACTTATAAATAACTATTTTCCTTTTTTACGAACAATTTTTGTATAAAAATTAAATATTTAACCAAAATGTTGCAAGAATTCAGGTCTTCTCTAGCTGTACTCATTTGAGCATATTTTTTTTCAAAATTTAATATGCTACGGGGTCGAGTGCACTGAATCTCTTTTAAATTAGTCTCCACATAAAACAGTGTCATTCACGACCTTGTTCAGATTGTTTCAACATATCCAGACATCATAGTCGTAGAATATACAACATAAACATCATATAAATTATGATCTACATTTTGCCATGGCACATTATGGTTTTCCCCAATTTTATGTGCTACTCATATACATATATACTTCTAATGATCACATCTTGTTTTTGGCAAATCCCCTTTACTGTATTATAAAATATTCACGCACGCAAAATTATGTCAGCTACTTTGCGTCATCTTTTCAGAATACTCAAAGTGCCGAAAATTCAAATCAAAACTATTTTGAAAATTAAAAAAAAAACAATTGGGGAGAAAAAAAGTAAAAAAAAAACAATCTCACAATATTCATAAAGACAAATGCAAATAAAAGCAAATGAACTTTGTGGCAAGGAAATATAATGTGGGCGCCCCCCTACGTACAGTGCAAATGTAACAACAAAAGGCGTAAACATTTAGCAACAAAGCGCTACAAAAGTGAGAGAGACTAAGAATAAGAACATTTATTTAAAGTATTCAACAATAATTTTATAGCAGACGAATGTTAGGAAGCAACATCTAATGTGGCATTGTTGGTAAAATGAAGCAACAGCCATTTGCAACATATGTTTTATAGCAAAAGTATACTGTGTAGCAAAATGTTGCAAAGTAACATGTTGCTAAACACCAACAGCGCTGCATAATGTTGCTTAGGCGTGAGTTATGTTGTCAACTGTTTATTTTAAGGGTAATTGTTTCCTTTTCTTACATTTCTGTTTCATAGAAGGTAAGCGGTGTTTAAATAACATTAAATGTTGCTTATCCAAATTGGATGTTGCTAATACGTGAAAACTATTTGCTAAGCAAATGTTTCATAGGAAACCTTATAAAAGATTTGAAAACTTTATAGCAAGTTTGTTATTTATAATATTGCAAAGAATGTAAACAATGTGTATACAAGATATTGCTGAATTAAATCGAATGTTGCAGAGAAATGAGGAATGTTGTGTACCACATGTTTCTTAAGAAATTATGACTTTTTCACAGTGTTGCTTTAATTTTCGACAGCAGAGCCAAAAGGGAATTATTTAGTCATGTTTTTGTATAAGTAAATATTATATTAAAGGGCTGACTTGGCTATACGGAAACTGTTAAGCGACAGAAATTTGTTGCTTATGAAGTATATCAATTATGTGATGTGATAAAGCGGATTCTTTTTTTAAATGTGGTTTATTTTTAAGGAGGGAAAGCTCTCCTATATCCTTTGCAATCCATTTCTAAGTTAGTAAAAAAACTCCTGCAACATTTACAAATTTCTATATTAACAAAATTACAGAAACTAGTTTTTGTACTCTTCACGAAGAGAAAAACAGCTGTGAAATACTTCATAAAATCAACACAAATCTCCTTGATGTCTCCTTGTGTGTTAGTTTGATGTCTCTTACGATGTTGATAATGTTGAGACAGGACCTGATAATGATAATTACGACACTTCTTCACTATGCATGTTGCCCAACACTATGTTTATGTTAAAGTCTCTGGCCTAATGTTGCCAATGCTTTTTCTGCACGTGCGTGTGTGTGTGTGCGTTTGTATGTTTTCGTTTTTGCCTGTTTCTTAGCCGTCTTTTCGTTGATTGTTTCGTTGGTGCCTCAGCCTAAGAGCGTACAAGCGTGTTTGTGTATGGTTGTGTGCGTGTATACGTTTTGGCCAAATGTCTCCTTTCATACATGTGAATGTGTATCGTGGCTGACAGCCAGCAGCTGAGTAGTGGTAGTACAACACAACACAACAAATTTCAGTTTCATTTCAAACGTTGTGCCGTGCTGTCGTTTCACGACGTTACAGACGCGTTTTCAATCGACCAAAAATTCGCATAAGCGAGCGGCATTTTCTACGCAAATCTCAAGAAAATTGTTTTTCATACGAATGCAAATGAATCACTTGAAACATAACGAATCTGAATACAATAGCAACAAATATACACCAGAAAAAAAGTGAATAAATTTCCGACAAAATAAAACAACAAAAAGATAAAAAAGAAATAGTTTTGTTGACAACCAAAGAAAAAATATTTTTTTTTGGTGAAAACGTGAAAAACAACAAAAGCAGCAAAGTATACGAAGTAAGAAAAGAAAAGCAAAGTGAAAAGTATTAAAGAAAAAAAAAAAACAAAATTATTATTATTAATAAAAAGAAAAATATTACATCAAAAGTAAAATTTGTTGGAAATATTGTTTAAGGAAAATTGGATAATTTCTAAAAAAAAAAAATTAAATATACAGCGCCTTTGGAAATACAACGAGTTGAGCTCCTTTAAATATAAAAGGATTTCATATACAACATAAGAAAAAAGGAATTGTTGGATATACATATAATTTTACGAAAATTTAACAGTGTCAAAATAAAATAGAATTCAAATTTAATTGAAAAGAAAGACGAATAAGGAAGAATTTATAACTAAATTTTATATCACAATACTGAAATCCTTAATGCATGTTAAGAAAATTTTCTTCAGATCTAAACGTACATCGTCCTTAAAGGCTTTTTAAGGAAAAAGTAATGGATTTTTAAATTTTTTGTTGATGTTTTCTGAAACACTTACAAAAAAAATCTTTAGATCCCTGAGGATATATAGAAGTTTTCTGTGGAGCAAAACCTACATCGTTCTTAAAGTTCAAGTTAAGAAAAATTTTATGGATTTTAAAATTTGTTGGTTAAGATTTCTTAAACACTTTCGGAGTCCTCAGTAGTTGCCATTAGCAGCCGTCAAATATTTCCTGTAGCTTTGTTTAAGGATTGTAAGGCATTTTTGCTGTTTATGTCTCAATCTTATAAAAATTATCTTCGTCGTGGCAGAAAGTTTTTCAATATCCAAAAAATCATCGTCCTTAAAGTCCTTGTTACCGAAAAATGAATGGAAAATATAAACTTAATATTGGTATTTCTAAAATATATGGTGATGATTTATGAAACACTTTCTGAGTCCTTAGTACTTCAACAACTGCCGCCAAATATATCTCGCAGCTATTTTCAAGGATTGTTAGACATTTCTTAAGTTTATGTCACAAAATAGAAAAAGCTGTATTCGTCGTTGCCAAAAGTATTTCATAATCCAAAATCTTCAACGTCCTTATAGTCCTGGTTAAGAAAAAATCTATAGGATTTATACACATAATTTTTGTATTTCTTAAATATATGGTAATGATTTCTGAAACACTTTTCTGCTTCTATTTTTAGGATTGTTAGACATTTCTACTTCTTATTTCCCAAATTTTTTAAAATATATTCGTCTTACTTAAAATAGTCCATAATTATTTTAAAAATAATGGATTAATTATAATCAATAATTTTCGTCCATAAAGACCTTGTTAAGAAAAAACGTATTGGTTTCCACTCTTCATGGAATTTTTTTTTCATGTCTTCGAAAAATGAAATTTAAATCGTCCTGGAAACGGAAGAAAATGTCCTTAGTTAGTATGAAAATTAATATAAATATTAGGTCTCACATTATAAAATTCAAAGTCCAGATATAGCAAACATTTTCCAATAATCTACCATTAAACACCTAATAAACGTCAGGGCCACAAATTGCTTCTACCATCAAAAAGAAAAAAATCCAAATGATGCAAACACTATTTTAAATTCGATATTGACAAAAATTCTCTAAATAAACAAATCTAACAAATGTTAACTACAACAACCAAAATTTTGCCGACTATGTAACCAAAATGAACGCATTTCACAAAAATGTCTCTCCGCCGACAATATTTCGTTGAATACGAATTTTACAATATTTTCGCTGTGGACTATTTAGCCACTGTGTCCGTCCGTCCGTCCATGTGTCTGTCAAATACTCTAACAATATTTATGTTGTTTTTGTTGTTGATATATTTTTGTTAATACTCGTAGCCGTGCCGTGGACGCGTCTAGCACACACGCTAAAATATTACAAAATTTATTTTAAAATAGATGAAACAGAAACAAAAACTAAATAAAAGTAAATATATAGAGCAAAAATTGTGACAAAATTAACGAAAACTAAAAGTGAAGAACCAATGGCAATTTGGGGCTATTGAAAAACTAGTGAAGCCAAGATATGGAACAAAGTGAACTGAGTGTTGACAGAGAACCTCAAATG
Source organism: Muscina levida (assembly GCA_964034835.1). Lineage (NCBI taxonomy): Eukaryota > Metazoa > Arthropoda > Insecta > Diptera > Muscidae > Muscina > Muscina levida. The sequence continues at coordinate 148,114,303 of OZ035883.1, read as the reverse complement.
ATAAAATAATAAATTTGGAAAAAAAATTGTGTAAAGAAATTTATTGAATTTATGTGAAAACAATACAACTTAATACAGCGAAAGGTCAAAGGTTAGAAAAGAAAAAAAATATCTACAAAAGTTATAATCAAATGTTAAATGATATTTAAAAATTTGTAATTAATAAACTATGCATTTGTATAAAAAAAACAATACGACTCTGTTGACAAACATATTCTAAAATTATAAAAATTTTGTAAAATAACAAGAATGATGCCAAAAATTTACTACACGTAAAAAAAAATATGATTTAAAATATGGAAGTATTGAACACAACAAAAACATAAATTTAAATATAATATCAACAGTAGCACAAATAACAATTTTCAATGACGGCCTGGCAGGTTTTTATGAAATGTTATGCATTTTCTTGCCAAAAGCTTCTATTAATTCCCCAAGAATACTGGGATGCTGTTGAATATTTTACTTGCAAGGTATTGCTCAAGCAATGTAGATAAAACGGGCTACGAGGTAGCCAATTAATTTTACCTTTTATGGATACCAAAGGGAAAAATGGGATTTTAATGCTTAAATTTAGTATAACTGTCAGTCACGCACCAGCAATTTAGGCTGTTTACATGCCCATTTAGTTGGAAGTTCCCCTCGTCTGAGAGCCTGTGAGAAAACTTGAAGTTAATGTCCCTATACACCCCATAAATGAGGTATCGCTTTATATTTTAGATTCACAATTAACGGCACCTACTTGTTTATCGACAAATGCGAACGTCACTATTTGCGAAGCTTGTACTAGATTCCCGATTATCTCGACACTTATACTGCGAAGTTGCTGTTGATAACATCGAGGGGGCCGGCAATGAAGGAAAAATATAGAAGATTGGAGCCGGGAATCGAACTACGGATCTCCCGCTTGGTAGTCGCAAGTTCTAACCACTATGCCACGGCCGGTCCCGAGAGAGCATGTGAGATCATGAGGTTAATTTCTGTATCATTTGAATAGCGTAATTCCCATTGCTTACAAGTGCATGGGTTATCCCCTTTCGACCCACTCCGCTGTGGCTACTAGACCTAGCAAATCTTTCAAATGTTATCGAATTTTTGGTGCACCATGTATTTATGATATTGCAATTAAAGATTGATAGAAGCGAAGTGCGTGTGATATATTTAGTAAGTAATTCTGTGGTATTTATTTACTAGTGCACATAATATACCATAGGTGGCGCTATGTCTTCTATGTGTTTATAAAGAGGGACTAGTTTACATTATGACTGTCTTAAACATCAGTTACTGCATCTAACTTAGGTAACTACTATTGTAATTTTGGTTTTTTCAGGACCTTACTTAGATTAAATATCAAATATAAGTGGTTTAACTGCAAACTATTCAATTAGACGAGAGTGGGTATTTCTCCAATTTAGGAGGTTCACAAGTAAAAAAACCTGTGCAAACCAACATAATTTCTAGGTTACATCACTTCTGTGCTAATGACTAGATATTTGTTAGTAGAAATAGAATGTATCATTATTTAACAACGATATAACTTAGAGAATATGAAGCAGTCTTTGTTGCCAAATGATAATGTGTGCGAATATCATCACGGTGAATTCATTTATATCTATGTCACAGCAATCTAAATTTTTTTGAATGGGCGGCCCCCTCTTTGTTGTCGGTAAACTATATTATAGAAGTCGAATCAATTTTCATATCTAGTAAAGCTTTCGTCGGTAAACAATTTTATAGAAGTCGAATTAATCGACATGTCTAATAAAGCTTCTCTAATAAAAATAATGTTTGGATTGGTCGTTACAGTGTAGGTCGCGTTGTGTGAGTCTTAGCATTGAAGCGTGTGCACTCACTTAAATGCGAAAAGCTATATCATATCTCATTTATGGGATGCAAAGGAATATTAAGTACTGTTTTCAAAACTCCTAGTCTGAGTTACTTAAAAACTTATTGAAAAATATTTGTAAAATTTTACAGGGCCCTATTTGATTACTTAATTTTTCTATAAACCGCATGAATGAGGTAAGGGACTAATTTTCTTGTTATTATGAATTAATAGGCTTTCTACTTTTAGATTCACAACAACCGGCATCTACTTGTTTATAGACTAATAGCTGACCCGGGCAAACGTTGTTTTGCCTTCAAATTTTATTTTCACTGCAAGTCTGGTTCCGGTGAAAAAACACAAACAAACTAAATATTGCGCCATCTGTCAGACGAACTTCAAACTACACAGAAACACTACTCACGGCCCATAGAGCATGCATATAAAATCGGTCCAGTAGTTTTTGAGTTTAGCGATCACGAACATACACGTAATTTTTATATATGTAGAGATACGAACGTCAGCTATTTGGGTAGCTTTTACTAGACATGCCGATTGACTACACACTAGACTGCGAAGCTGCTGTCGACGACATTGAAGGGGTCGTTGATAAAAGAACATGTAGATGATTGGAGACAAGAATCTAACCATGGATAGTCGCTTGTACCAACTATTATGGTACGGCCGGCCCCAACACTATTTGGTATTGCCTATTAATTCCAATTCACATCACAGATACTCTTTGTAGAAAGCACAAAGCAGCTACTCCCGAAAAACAATTCTGAAATACTTAGATATTAAACTTGTAAATTTATATATGTTTGTCAGCATAAAGTTTGCCTCCACAGGACATGGAGATTATACAACAGTTATAGGACAAAGTCAGCCACTAATACTTACAAAGGATTGCATAGAAAATTGACTACAATCGGTGGCTTAAAAAAACTTAATTTCCCTTTGCACCCCATGAATGAGATATGGGGTACTTCTCGCGTTGTTGTGAATTAACACGCTTTCTATTTTTAGATTCACAACTAACGGCACCTACTTATTTATCGACGAATGCGAACGTCACTGTTTTGAGAAGCTCTTACTAGACACGACGATTGAATCGACGCTTAATACTGCGAGAAGTTTCCTAAAGAGTTTTACATTTCAAACTGTCTCCTGAGCCACATCGGTTATTCTCTTATTGGTGACAGCTTAAATTTGATCACATTAACATTTACATTCCGCCTTAATACACTTTTGCTGTAATGCCTGTGCTAAATTGTATTATACCAATAAATATTAAATCGTTTTTATAGATTTCAATTACAAATTCTTTATTTTGTGAATAACAAACAAATAGTAGAATAATTATTTTTGTTGGAAACGTTACGAAATGCTCGTAAATATATCAAAATGAATGAAATCATTTCAAATCAAATGGAAAAAAATATATCACCGCATATTCGGCATTTCAAATGGTATTTGAAACTAAACACACCTACAGACGTATATACATATACACAAAATATATATAAATATATGTCGGTACGAGTATAATGACGCCTGGTGAACATGTGTGATATTTAGACAAAATATTGTGTGGCCCGGCAATAATTTCAAAATACGCGAACATTTAAAATAAATATAAAACATATATATATATATATATATATATAAACATATATAATGGCTAACATATAGCCACCAAATTGTGTATATACAACATAAACTGATGTATACTATGTATATATATATATATATATTTAAATATTCTGTGTGTTAATCACATTTGGAGAATTACTGTTGATTTGTCTGTTCAGGTCCATTCGTTGGCTATACGTACATTCACACTCTCTCTTGCCCTCTCATGTTTACCGCCACGGTTATAAATATTTATCTAAATACACGTAAAATTATTCACACATAGTCAGACATTCAGCGAATCTCTACCATTTAAATCCGTGACAATTGTGCAACATTAGCGTGTGTGTGTGTGAGTGCGTGTTTTGGATCTAGCTATGTACATCCGTATCCGGCTCAATTGTCGATGTGTGCTAGTGTTGAAAATCAAATATTGAATTTGAATTTATACAATTACACTACAGCAGGTTGCGATTTATTCATGTATCAGCCGCGCGTCTATTGGCGGCACAGTACTAGTAACAAAAACAAAAGCTTAATTCAACACCGACGCGCACATACAAAAAACTTTTGTTAGCCACGGCAAAAATCCCTCGCAATGCAAATGAAATATTTAAATGGAATATTTTTAAGTGATACGACCGACCGACGCTTTTAAAAATTGGCATAAATTATGAGAGGTGGCGCACACAGAGTTATGGATAAGTGATTTTCACACGAGAAATTGTTTAACTATTGGCTTTTTTCTGCTATTTGTTGGTCCTATTCAGCGAACGAAACTTTAAAACCTGTTGTATTTATTTATTGTGTGGAAATTTATAAAAAGCATTTGAGAATGTATAATATAAATATGGATATATTGGACATAATCTATGTTTATCCGCATTTAAGTGTTTTTGATATAAAACTATTAATGTGTAGAGAAGATAATAACGTTTGCCAGCACGTATTTGTTATTTAAATTTAATTAAAATATTTATGGCGGTATTTGGTGTAAATTGTTATATATTATATTTTGGTGTTAATCGATAAATTTTAGGATAATGCAATTACTAAATGTTGTATTAGAAACAACCCAACAGCAGCATCTTTCCGCCTGTCTGCAAACTTTAGCATTGTGCAGTAAACTTTAGTTTTTTTATGATATGCAAACATAATGCAACGCAATGTAAAATGTGATATATACTTCCGGTTTTCTATTGTGTCAGCCTAATGTCAACATAATCTTATTCGATATGTGGTTCAAAAATCTGTCCAGAAACGTCTTTCTATAGTTTAGGCCATATCGATCCTTGACCGAAATTAGCAAAGATCAATTAATGGCTAAGGCTAAAATTCGATTCCAGTCTCAGTCACCTACATTTCTTTAATCGACGGCTCTCTCGTTATTGACAGCAGCAGCTTCGCAGTATACTGTCGAGTAAATCTAGTCGAGCCGAATTTCAAATAACAGCTGACGCTCGGATTCATCCTTAAACTGTAGGTCCCCTTATGTGCATCAAAAAATACAAGCGTGTTAATTCACAAAAAGGCGAAAAGCTCTCTGTTATCCAATATAGGAGGTGTAAAGTGAAAATAACTAAGTAAAATACGTTTTAGTGGACAATACATAACACGTAGGTATACTTTGTATGACTCTGTGGTCTGGGTGTTATGTATGAGATCCTTGAACGACCATCCCATTACATTGAAGCTTAAGCCGATGGTTTGCTGGATATTTTACAAATTGTTTTACCTCTGGATCAGGTAGTCCCGGTTCCATCCTGGCTATTTGCTTTGACTTACAAATCCTTACGAAATAAAAGAGTGGATTTTACCAGACTAGGGCAGACAATTACAGTTTTATTTTCTTTATTTACAATCCACAGAATTTAAATGCAGATATAAAACAATATACTCCTTGATTTTTAAGCTAGTGTGCGACCGATGGTCTGATGTAATGGGTTTTGATGGTCGGAGAGGTTTCTGGTGTTGCGGGTGGTAATACCTAGGAGGGATATGTTGTCCTTTGTTATGACCTTAGACGATTGACTGTAGGTCCCCTTGTGTGCATCAAAAAATACAAGCGTGTTAATTCACAAAAAGGCGAAAAGCTCTCTCTTATCCCATATAGGAGGTGTAAAGTGAAAATTTCTAAGTAAAATACGTTTTAGTGGACGATACATAACACGTATGTTCATACTTTGTATGACCCTGTGGTCTGGGTGTTATGTATGAGATCCTTGAACGACCATCCCATTACATTGAAGCTTGAGCTGATGGTTTGCTAGATATTTTACAAATTGTTTTACCTCTGGCTCAGGTAGTCCCGGTTCCACCCTGGCTATTTGCTTTGACTTACAAATCCTTACGAAATAAAAGAGTGGATTTTACCAGACTTACAGTTTTATTTTCTTTATTTACAATCCACAGAATTTAAAAGCTGATATAAAACAAAATACTCCTTGATTTTTAAGCTAGTGTGCGACCGATGGTCTGATGTAATGGGTTTTAATGGTCGGAGAGGTTTCTGGTGTTGCGGATGGTAATACCTAGGGATATGTTGTCCTTTGTTGCAGGAAAACGACCTTAGACGATTGACTGTATCGGCGGTCAGTATAATCTGGCATGTCGAACTATTCAGGTGCTGGTAAGAAGTTCGCCTTGTATTCCTGAGTCAATGATTCTAAGGGGGGGCGACAACTCTTATAATTCGATATCCGGCGATTCGATGACGGGTGCTGGATGATCTTAGTGTGTTGCCTGCTGTTGATGCGCTGAAAAACTGCAAAATGGCTAAAAGCCATTTTCCATTTTATTGGCCAATAGCTCGTTGTATAAAATCATGACCGCGTTGTTCAGACCCAAGGTCAATTCTACTGGCTTATATTCCGATGTTCGAGTGCAATGACGCATTGTAAACACCCAAGGTCTATTCTACTTGCTTATAACCCGTTGTTCAAATGCAAAGACTTGTAGTACAGACTCAAGGTCCTATGTACTGGATTATATGCTGTTTTTTAAGTGCAAAGAGTAAATTTTATTGACTTTGATCAGGTGGAAGGAGTGAGTACAGACTTAGTAACCATTTTCGGTTGTACAAGTGCAAGGAAGCATTTTACAAACTCAAGGTTCATTCTACTGCCTTATAGCCCGTTGTACAAGTGCGAGGACTCGTTGCACAGTCTCAAGGTCCGTTCTACAAATGAATAGTTCGTTGTACAAGTGCAATGACTTGTTGTACAAACATAGAGTCCATTTTACTGGCTTAAAGTCCGTTGTTTAGCTCCAAGGACTTAATGTCTGTTTCACAGGCTTATACCTCATTGTACATATGCAGGGATTCAGTGTACGGACCCAAAGCCCATCCTACTGACTTATAACCCATTGTACAAGTGCGAAGACTCATTATACAGACCCAAGGTATATTATAGGTACGTTGTACAAGTGCGAGAATACGTTGCTCAGACTCCAGGTCTATTTCACAGACTAATTGCCCATTGTACAAGTGCCAGAACTCGTTGTACTGACTCTAAATCCATTAAGAACGTTATCGTTCTCATAGTAACAAGCAGAAATGTTATGGTGGGAATGCACCAGACTGCCAATAGAAAGGTTGCGCGTACGAGACCAAGTGTATTTAGTTAAAATATTATTTTATTTTGTAAAAAATTCTATTATATAAAATTACATTACATTATATTATTTTATACAAGGTGGCTCAAAATTTGTCAACCGATGTCCTTTGACTGTTAGTTACACGAGTTGGGCGATCAAGGGCTAGCCGCTAATCTACTGTCTGCACATTGTAAGGGAAAATCCTGAAAGTTTCTTACCAAACTTTTCTGCAAAGACCTCCGATTGATGCCCAATTGCGAATCACGTCGTCTAGTAGATACTCCGGTGTCCTTTGCGACATCTTTAGCCACAGCTGCAAAACGGATGCTCAGGCGCCGATCAGACCTGATGGAATCTCGTGTTGTTCCATAGCGCCGTGTTGTTTGCCCAGATGATGTCGGGCGACCGTAAAATTTACGTCTAATTTACACTGCGTTAAAAAAATTTGAAGCATTTATTCCGCGTTCTTAAGAAGTATAGCGATTCATGCCTTACTGACGTGTATTTTGTACCAGTTTATTTCACAGATGTGAAAGCAGAACTGACATTTATGGCCTTAACAACATATCAGAGAACTTCCTTTAATGATAAAGTACAGTCCATCACTGCACTTGATTAATTTTACATATTTTTATTTTAGGCGGAATAGATGTAGGCCCTATACTTACCTCTAATTTTCTACTACTTATATGTTGGATTTTGATATAATTATTCGGCTTCATTCATTCGCATCAATGATGTAGCTGGACTTTTGGGTGTAAGTTGTGCACAAGCCACCTATCGGTTACAAATTGCATTTTTAGGAGCTTTTAAAGAAACATTTGCCTACATAGTAGCCGATTTAATTTGTGTATTGTGTTAACTTGAACACTTGTCATCTAGACTGTTAAATATTTTCGAAGAAAATACTAAAGATTATAACGTCCTTTAAAATCCTGAAAGTGTTTGCTAGGCATGGGTTTATCGGTCATTTTAGTTTCTTCTTATATTAACTGAACTCTCTTAAGAACCTTTTTCATCCGATGACATTTGTTTCATCTACAAATATTACTCAGCTTAGTTTAGAACTATAAGTATCATGAATTATTCCTCCGGTATCTTCGCGTCTTTAAATCTTTGGAAACCCTAAGTATCATTTTGATTTTAATTCCTTAAGTTAATATGTTTGCTACTAATATGTCCCGGTTATAGTTTACGTAGAAACATTCCACATAATTACCACTTTAATTTCTGTGAAAACGCCAAATGTTTATAAAGGGACTTACAATTAAGTATTTTTTTCTCTTCTCCTCAACTCCTTAACACCTTCCTCCCCCTCAGAATTACAACTCCTTCTTTTTTTCAAAATTCCAAATCAATTTGAGGGCAAATACCTTTAAGATAATTACGTTTTATTACGTCGTCCTCCCATTTTCTCTCCGCTCCTTCAATGAACTAGACACGTACCTACACATTTACGTAACATTCTTGACATTAAAAATTAACATTTCGAAATGTTCACCTGCCACCCTGTGTGCCGCCACACCACAGTTTAAAAAACTTCTGGCTTTCGTGCTATATAAATTCGAAAAACTACTGACTTCTCAATAGAGTCGTATACAAATGTTTCAAGTCTATAAAAAATTAATGCATAATTAAATTTTTTAACGGAAATTCCTTAAATAGCCAACAACGCCAACAACAAAACTATTTTGTTATCCAACCTCAAATCAACTTCCACCCTTAAAATAAAAACATGTAGAAAAACTTTAACGTATAAACATCATAAGCCGGCAGAAAGACGGACGGCTAAATTACTACACAGGTAGAAATGAAACAGGTAACTTGTAACTGATGGCGGTGGTGGTGGAAGTCTGGTGGTGGTTGTAGCCATTGCCATTGTTGGATAATGGTCAAAACCATGTTATAGCTCCTTTAAGCATTAACATAAAGCACTAAATATTGCATTAAGCAATAGACAGAGAGACTACAAAGGGGAAGACGTTAAGTGCCAGTCTTGTCATTATGACAGAGGTAACGCTACATTGCAACGCCAACCAAGCAACCACCTTTACTCGCCATTTATTATGTTTTAGCTACCAACAGCTAAGACCTAGGCCTGGGAAGAACAGACGTCACTTGTCGAAGAAGAAGTCTTTTGAGGAACTTGAGCGAGACAAACAACGGCACAAGATAAACATATGTTTGGCAAATTTAAATAATGTTTTTCGTTTGTTTGTTTAGAATTTTAAATGTGCGTTTGCCGTTCTTGCAAAATCGCGCTCTCAGTTAACAGCAAACATTGCTGGGAATTTCGGTGAGAAATTGTAACCGCCAAAAAGACGAGCAATCATTTATTTGCCTTCGTTTACAGCCACATCCTAACAGATTCAAATGCTAACACACACACATACACACAGAGTAACAGAAATTCAAATTGCAAATTACATGGTTGGGTAATCAACAAATACAAGTAGAGTAACATACCCATACATACAGCCTTCCTCCCCTTATGCTAAAGCCAAAGTACTTCACTCATTTTTAGCACCCCCGCGATAGCATTCTTGGCTGTTCAAAAATTGCGAGGCATTCGATTTTCCTTTGCCGCGGTAGGAGATGCAAGTGCCTCGTTTGGTTGCGGATAGAGGAGGCGCTGCTTCACCTCCTCTTAACTGCGTGTTAGGCATTCAAAATGAGACGACTGGTGGTGTCTTGGCTGGCGTGCGGTAATGGAACGTAAATGGAAAATTGTTAAGATTTTCATCGAGTTTTGTTGTTTTCTTTGTGTTTCCTCAACGACGCGTTTGCCTTTGATGAAAACGAACCGAGAAACGTTTCACATAATGATAATAACAAATGAGCAAAATTTACAAGGATTTACAAGGAATTAAAAAACATAAATACGGATAAACGCTGATAGCAGTGCGCGGTTGTCTGCGAATAGATGAAACGAACGAATTTTATTTAAATTCTAAACAGTTCTCGCTGTTACCGCTGATTGAAAATACAACAAATTCTAATTCAAACACGAGTACGAGTACTAGGTATGAGCACAAAATTTCAAGTTCATGCTATAGTAATGATGATTGATGTGTTTTGTGTGATACAAAGTCAAAGAAGTTTAAAGATTAGCTGAGATTGTTAGAGGTCTTGGATGTGATCTTCAAAAGGACCTTTTGATATTATGACAAAGTCAAGAGGAATTTTAAAATAAATCTAAAAAAAATAAATACGCAATGAAAAAAGTAATATGAAACTAAAACGCTATGCATTTGTGCTACAAAAACCTATGATATGTATGACTGTGCGTTGTGTATAGGCTCCTATATCATTTGTTTTTTCCCCCTGAAGCTGTGATAAGTTATTGGCTGTTGAACAGCAATGGTTTCTAGGATATTGTAAATACTATAAGTAGGTAATAGGTGTCGCATTGGTATGATACAAAGAGGAAGTGTGAAGAGATTGTTTAATAAACTAGTATTGCGTTACGAATTACTAGGACGACACGTTACCGCTTTAAGACATTTCTTAAATTTAGTATGTACTGAAAAGTATTTAAAGGTATTTTAGATACGTTAAAAAAGAACTGGTGGAATAATATATTTTAATAAAAAATGAATATATGATTATTGTTATTTAGTAAAATGTGCAGCAGACATTCTGTCAACAAAAGTAAAGTCGCATATCAAATTTAAGAGAAACTGCTTTTGAAAACGACTTAACGAGTACTATCATATGATCTAGCTCTGAATTCTAGGATAGTGCAGTTAATGTTCGATAGGGGGCGCGTTATTATCATCAAAATTACACAAGTGTTAGTTAGTTGAAATATTTGATTTTAAATATTCAATTGTTATTATTATGATTTTTATCATTTATATACATTTTTAATATATTGCATTGTGGAGAATAATGGTTAGAACACGCGTCTATCAAGTGGGAGACCAGTGTTTGGTTTCTTTCTTAGTCATCTACATTTCTCTAATTGGCGGCACCCTTGATGTTGTATAAAACAACGTCTCAGGTAAAGCAAAAGCTAACAGCTAACGTTGGATTTCGTCTATAATGTGTATATCTCATTTTGGGAGTCTAAAAATATAGATGCTCTACCATATCTCATTCATTGGGTGTAAAGAAAAAATATGTTTTTTTCTTTATCTGATCCTTGATTAATGTTGACACTCCTGTAACCTAAAACGGACATTTTCAATGACGGCTTGACACGTGTTTCGTGAAATGTTCGGCATTTCGTTGCGAAACCGTTACTGTAATTTCTTAAGAACTCTCGGTTGATGTTGAAAACTTTACGTTTAAGGTGCTTCAAAAGAAAAAAATCCAGTGGGGATAAGTTTTGTGATATAAGGTGCCCAGTAAATGTCGTCTATTTTGGATATCAGTTTTACCCAAAAATTATCCCAAACTGCACTTAATGTGTTATTGGAGGTGTGTCAGGTTGATCCATCTTGCCAAAACTATGAGCGTTGATTAAAACCATTAAAATTCTGTAGCGCTGGCAATATACCGTTCTCTATTCACTTTAACAGATTGTAAAAGATATTTTTCAAAGGTATGGACCAACAATGCCTAGTGTTGACAAACCTGCTTATACAGTAACCTTGGGATTGAACGCATTCTAGTTCAATTTAGGATTAATGTCTAAAACCTTAAGTTCTGCCTGTTTACATGCCCACTTAAGGCAAAGTTTGTCCCGGCTGTTAAAAAAAAGGGTTGCTAAAGCTGGTGAAATTCTTAGTATTGGTTTAGCAAACTGGAGCCCGTGAGCATGTTCTTAAGCTGTAACTCCTGTACCATTTGAATTTTGTAAGAATGTTAATGTAAATATTTGTGAAGAATACAATTTACAGATATTCTTAGCACATTAAAGTCGCTGGACTATTTTCGAGTAGAGAGTCTAGGTTGTACACGAACAGATAAACTACATTTACAGGAGCCCTTGAAGTTTTAGATCGACTGGATTGTGATTGATTCATTGTTAAACCTACATCCTTGATATTCTGCGCGTCATTGGATTCCCATTGGTTACTCTAGCATTTTGTTACCCCTGCACCCTATTCCGCCGGAACTACTCGACACAGCTATCGGTTCGAATGTTAACGGAGTTTTTGGCCATCTAAAATATTTTGTAGTATTTTTGATATATCAGAAAAGTAATTTTAGAAAACTCTCATGTGAGCTTGAATAAGCATTGTTGCGAAAAAAGTTGTTTTTGTAGAAACTGGCGATAAATTTGGCACAGTGGGGACAAATTTATTTATTTATTATTTAAAATTTTTAATAGTAATCAATTAAAATTTAGCTATAAATCAAAATAATGTTTATTTTCTTCCTAAAAGTATGCAACAATATTTGAACGTTAACATCCTAAGGGTATACTGCAGTTTCTGAATGTAAACAGTTCAGAGACATTCTTTCGTAGCAATTTAAAGCAATCGGAATCAATTGATCAAATATATTTGATTAAACTTAATTTTGGTTTTTTCTAAAAAAAACATATTGAATTGTTATAAAATATAAGTTTACAGAAAGAAAACAAATAGAAATACTTTCATAGGAAATTTAGTTTTAACAAATCTGAAAAAATATTTTTAATTACAAAAACAAACCAAACTACAAACTAACTAAAAATTCGCTCATAAGAAATTGCACTCATAGCTTCGCACTGAAAGTAAAAGTGTTTTTTAATTGAGGCTACTTAGCCAGCAGATCACCACATTTCACATAACTACACAGTTGTAAATTACCTGACGTAAATGATAATTTCCTGATATTGGACGCCAACATCAACTTTTACCACAAACTGTAAGTATTTATAACTTGAACACAAATATTTATCTAATTTCCAATAACATTAAACATTTGTAATAGCTCATAACAGCTCAACACAAAGAGAAATTCACCTAAGACCTTTAAAAGGGTTAAGATAAGTGGGGTGGGGAGCAAAAAACGTGTATAATTTAGGGTCTTAACAAAACACTTTTTATCAGCTTGAATTTTCTCATAATTACACAAATATTAATGAATATTTTTTTCATAATTCCCAAAGAGCTGTCATTTCTTTCAGCTTGAAACAAGCCAACAACTGTCGAGAGGGGGAAGGGGTAGAAATTTTCTCATAATAATTTTAAAAAGATGATGAAAATATGATAATTTCATTGAGTCCAGGCAGTTGACTCCCTTGCCCCTGCACAAATACCTTTAACATCTTTCCCAGAAATATTTAATATTTTTTGCCTTTCTCTTGTTTATCGTATTCTTATAAAGAGCAAAATTTACTAAAAGAAAAGATTGTGTAAATAAGTGGTTTATCATACAGAAACAACAAAAAAAAAACACAGTGAAAGAGAGACGTGAAAACATAAAGTGGATAAAGAACCTCGTTAAGCTTTTGAATTGGCTAAGAGTGGCTGGCGGGACCATTTAAGGTGGAGGTTATGTAAAGTAGTTAGGCAGAAAAAAAAATCTATTTGGCCTTTTCTAAAAAGCTCTGCAGTTTTCGCCGTGCTTACTGGGATTCATTTGTATTTTGTTAACTGCAAGTTTTTACTTTCGCAAGAAAATTTATATCAACTAACGCTGCTTATTACATCATTTGTTTTTTATTCTTCCTCATTTTTTTTGTTTTGTGTTATATTTTTTGTTTTCCTGAAGTTGTTTCATTTACAGGTGTTTGTGTTGGTATTGTCAAAATTATTGTTTATCTTTTGTATTGTTGTTTCTTTGTTCTCCCCTACATTAAATAAGACATCCTATAATAACATCAGGCAAAGTTGTAGAAATATATCTTATATTTTTCCCTGAGTTGTTAACATTTGATAAGATGGCCAGTCTTTTATTTATTTCGTTTTTTGTTTTGTTGTTGTATTTGTACAAAACTCGCAAAAATGTAATTTTTCTTTTCTTTAGCACAAAATTTCTTTTGTGCGTTTGTTGAACAAATAAACATTTAATCAAAAAAAAAATGAAGAAATGTGGAAGAACAAAGTTGAAATGCTTACAAACTAAAATTTCTTCATATTGCTGCAAAATATTACATAGATATATATCTTTGTTTCGGATGAAAACGTATCTTTTTCTTGTTGGTTTTTTTGGGATGGGGGTAAGGTTGTAAAAGGATATTATTTTCACAACGGTAATAAAATGATAAGATCATTATAAACAGATAATATTAACCGCCTAAAGCTATGCCACATCTTTTACTGTGCCAGCGAATGAATTGATTTAACAAAAGACTGCCTGAGAGTATGCAATTATTTTTATCATTGAAATGAAAATGCAGGTTATTTTCGTGGGAAAAAGGGCAATAATGAGGTTTTGAGGGTTCGTTTTTAGGATTGAGACAATAATGAGATTTTGTAAACACGTCAGACAATGATGAAAAATTATATGAAAAGGTTAATACAGAAGACTTAGACATTAGACAAAATTGTTTCAATCAAAGTGATTAAGACAGATGCTGGGGTTGCAGACAGAATTGTTGCAATGAACATTATATAAGACTTATTCAAATGATAGTGAAGAATTCGAAATTGGTTTAAAAATTTCAGTTAATTTTAAAAGTTAATTTCAAACTTGAACTGCCTCATCGTATGCTACAATTTTTGAGTATACGCAGAAAAAGGGACTGATATATGTTATTTTTGATAAATTCAATGAAAACCTATTTTCATTACACTTCCTGTTTGTAATTACGCACACGTAATTTGTAAACAAATCACCTAGCACTTGATTGTAAAAATAATGCCGAAGATTGCTCAAACTCACAGAATATACTAAATCATTCACTAAACCTCCCAAAATAGACTTTATTTATAGAGTATTTGTAGTATATCCAAGGTAGGCTTTATTTTTATATATCTTATACGTTAACATGTAATTATCTGATTCCCATGCTACTGTCACTAGTTTTTTTTATTGTAATGTCAACTAACAATAGCGGCAACAAATACAAAAATCACTATAGCTTTGAGCCTGTGAGTATACTACATATGGTTGCCGTACATGTTTGCTGTTCGATAATCATTTTTGTAATGCAATTCCAATGAATCACAGATGTTATGCCACAATTATGATATTATCAATATTGATACAAGCAACACTCTACACATTAAACATAAAATTCACGCCTCGACACTTAAGCGGCGTAGTTTTTTGCTGTTGCGGCAATACATTATTTTGCTTAGCAGCCACAAAATAAATAGCAAATAAATATTGATAAAAAAATAAATTACAATAAATATGAAATTTATGAGTTTGTTTAAAAAAAAAATACGAAATTGTCTAAAGTTATCATTACGCCGGCAATGCATAATTAATGTTTAATAACTGTGCTGTGTGCAAATTTGTAATCGAAAATAATATAAATATTATAAAATAAATGATATTTTCACAGGCGTTATTATTAAAGAATAGTATAATAGTATAAGTATAAGCAAATTGTGTAGCATTTAGTTCTAATGCCAACTGCTAAAATCTGTAGTATACTTGTTGGCTGTCTGTGGACAGTGAGGCCCCAAAGCTGGTGACTTAGTTTGGCTATGTTTTATTTTCACTAAATTAAACCCATAAAAGAAAAATGAACTATAGCAATTCATATTTCGGCGGCTTGCAAGCCAACCAGCAACCGAGTATCACACTATGAAATATGGCACACTTGTGAGCCATGATGTATGTGACATTTTTATGGGTTTGTCTCGGTTATGTGGTATACAAACACACTCATAACTGTTTGTTTTAAACGTTGTTGTCGTTTTATGTTCACTCTCGTTTTGGCTTTTAATTTTACCTTTGCACACACATACACAGACACACTTATTAACAATAAACATGAACGTTTGCAAAAGCCAAACACAAATATACATATAGAAATGCCCTTTAAAACAGACGACATTAATAATTCCTTTGCAGAGCACAAGAACACCGACTAAAACCTGGCCCCCTCGCCAAGGTTTTATTCATGTATCCATAATATATGTATCCGTGTGCGTAAGCGAGCTTACCCACCACAGGGAAAGACTCAGGTCATTGAGGAATATAGCACCTCCTCGTTGGCGACGGCAACCGGCAGAGGTGGCATTTGTCTCCCCGGTTATCCATAATTTAGGAAAAAGCTCTTAAAGGTGAAAGTCTAACGTACAATGAAAGTGGAAAAAGGTTAATTGCATTACAAATGAAACAGTAAATATGGTGGTCTATAGCTGGGGCTGTTTGCATTGCCCCCTCTTTTCACTGTGGTAGCCATTTCGATTGGTGTGCTATTACGGGGGGTTTTGCGGGGAGGCCCTGTCTATGGCTAGGTCTAGGTGGTAAATGGCCCCGTAAACCATAAGGTTGGTGAGAGTCTACGAAACAATTCAATGGCAGAAAATCTGTAATGTGATTTTTTTTTCGTTTTGTTTTTTTTCCTCTTCGTCGTTTAGTAATTGTACAATAAATTATGCAAAATGATAAATATTTGATGGCTATGAATAAGTTACTTGTTTCACAAACAAAACGAAAAAGTCCAAAATGATAATACGTAAATCGTAAATTTTATTGTGTTAAAGAAACGTACATATATGTATGAAAATGTGGTTAATAAATAAGTAATGTGGGTGGGGGGAAGTGGCCTAAAAGTAGGCAACAGAAATTTAAATCAGAGTTAAATAAGTTAGCACTTGCCGAGGAAGGTGTTCATGAACGGGGCGATAGCGTGTTTACAGGTAAATCGGATGGTTGAAGGAAAAAAATCCTTTGCGAAGAGAATAAGTGAATAAATAAAAGATTTGGGAAAAACATAAATAATTACATGGTGGACCAAAAGTTCATTAACATTTGAAACGGCAACTGTGTCAAGCCGCTACGGCGGGACGAAATACAAAATAAGTCAATGGGAGTGCAGCATTATGGCGTCATTCAGCAGAGCACAACGTGCGATCTGTATACATGAGTTCTATCTAAACAAAGATTATTCGACATGAGAAGATAATGTCTTAAAATCACACAAGGATAGTGTCCCCCATGAGCGCCTCCTACCGTCCATTAACTGTACTACTATTTATGTCATGTGAAAATACAGGGTTGACGAAAAATTCGTTTAAATTTGAATCAGTAGCTGCGTCGAATAGCCTCGACAGAGTCGAGTGGAGGGGCTACGAAATACAAGAGCAGTCAAAGGGAATTTTGCGCCATGACGTGTTTCGCAACATATGGCACATTTATTTAAATTCCATCGTTTAATTTGTTTGGAAAATGAGGCGTGGTTAAAAATAAATCAACCACAACTTGGCTGACTTAGAAATTTAAAGGATCCCAAAAACGTACAACGTTTAATAGCGTATGTTCGTAAACAGCCAAGAATCTATACTCAAAAGCGGTTAAAATTAATTTTAAATCGCATTCTTCACAAAGGTTTACGTCCTTACAAAGTTCAAATTGTACAGGTGTTTATAAAGCCTTAAGTTTCCGCTCATAGGCTACAGTTTGCTAACTAAATTTTAGAGAGGTTTACAACTTTTTTTCTCAGACAAGATACACTTCCACCTTTATGGCCATATTAAGTCAACATTTGATGTGTTGGAGTCACACTAATTCTAAATTGAATCGTTGTGAATTCACCCAAGGGGACTTTTTTAGCAAGAGACATTGTTGGCCCATACTTTTATGATGATCAAACAGTATCGAAAAAACGCTACATAGCCGTGCAACAGAACTTTTTGCTCCACACTACAGAATTTCAATGGTTTAATCCAACTATCATGATTTCAGCAAGATGCGGCAACATGCCAACTTATTGGTTGAAGTTCGCGAAATGTTTGACATCAACTGGACTACGACGTGGCTCAGATTAATTCTCAACGGAATATTTTTCCAGACAACATATCAGTAAAATAAATTGATAAGTAAATTATGTATATCTTTGCTGCAATGACCTTAGTTTCGGATGATGCCCATACAACTTCTATATGTATAAACAAATTTCCTATTTATGGTTGGAATTGTTGTTGGCATATACGCCTAGACTATGCGTAGATATCAACGCCGGCTTATGGTCTTCATAGATGTCCAATTTGTTGTAATTTATTTTTTTTTCACCAAAATCCAACATCTTCTCACATTTGATAGCTAATTTAGAATACGTTTCTCTCTGTTAAAAACATCTCCGTCTGACCGAATTTTTAAGTACCCCTCAGGCGTTCTGTTTCTCTGCTTCTTAAGGTTTTTTTGATGTTTTATTTTAAAGGTTTCTACTGTTTCCTTTACTTTTTATTCTCCAGCATATGGCCAACCATCAAGAATGCCACATAATTGACATACTTCAAGGCGAACGCATTTCACAGCATACTTTTCGGCATCGTTTGTTTTTCTCCATTACTTCAACTACCACAATTTGAATTACTGCTCTTCCCTAACAACAATATGTCCGGCTAAGCAGAGTAGCATGAAAAAACATAGCCCAACAACAACAAATTGTCATAAATCCACTCTCCTTTATGGCTCACAGGAAAACGAAAGTGATGTCGTTCCACCCACTTGTTATATTTAACAAATAAACTATTTTATTTTGCTCATTCGTTCGTTGTCGTTCGTTCCTATATGTAGATGTCACATGTCAATGTCATCTGTGAAAACATAAACCTCCCAACAGCATTGGAATACCTATCACAAGAAGAAGGACATGGACACGCGTTCAGGACATCAGACGCGCACACACACACACACACCACTTTGTGTAACATGCAGGGCAAACAGGAAAACGAAGAACTTTTGTGATTACACATATCCTTGAAAGTCACGCATTGTTTTGTTTTCTGGAGCATAAGATTTACTTCTCATCCTGCATAGTTGGACAAGCAGAGACTAAACACACATCCATACGCACACACACTCAGAGAGACACGCACCACATATGGACGGTAAGAAATCTAAGTGCGGATGTCAAATAATCCAACACGTTTGGAACAAGCTGACAAACGTCTCGTAGGCAGTTAGAACACAACAAAACTATTAAATAAGTCTTTTGGGCTCCCCCTGCTATGGCAGTTTTCTGTTAAATCATGTTTGTTTTTTGTGTTGTTTTTGGGTGGGCAATCGTCATACCTTTAAATACGAGTATATCTCCCGTTTGATGTGATGCCATCGCCATCGCCGACGCTATTACCGCCATTATTATTGTTAACGAGATGAGGAGTTTAACATATGCCTGGCATAAGAAAAGAAAACCGGAATTAGATTATTTTAGTGGTTGCCCTACAGCCTGCGGCAGTAGTTTAAGCTTGCATTGCAGTTGAGCGTCTTATGGTACGTGTTAAGGATTGAAAGCAGCAACAGAAATCCATAAAATAGAATTTCAAGCGCTTCGGTCTGTTGCGCTCCGTAGATAGTTAGTCATAGACAGGGTTTATCAAATAATTTTGTTGAAGCGAAACTGCTGAGGCAATATTGATACTGTTGATGAAAAGATATGTGTAGGAGTAAAATATTACCTTCTGATTTTTTAAGTATAACAAAGTTTTTTTCACCAGCAGTTCCAGGCAATCTTCAATCGCTGTTTCTTCAGCTGTTGCTGAAATGTTAAATTTGAAATAATTGATTTATGTAGATCTCATTCATTAACTACTAAGTGTTTTGTAAGTATTACCTTACATTATTGTCACACATGTTCTGAACAGTTTGAGGAAAACTGTTTTTAACGAAGTCAAATCTTTGTCTTTTGCTTAAAGAAAATGTTTATCAAAATTTAATTTAATTTCAACAAACGCTTACTCTGTCTTCTGTACATGTACATTGTGGTTCCTAAAGTAGGCTTTAAGGTGTGGTTATACATTGAAGCCTAACACTATATAGAAAATACTAAACTCAAATTGTGTAATGAAACTTCCTAAACGAATCTTAATTAAATCACCCACCATGTGGTGGTCTTTCAAAGTCGTTTTCTATTGGCAAAAATATTTTAATCCTACAATCCCTATATGCCACATAATAATCATATGACGACCTCAGCTTCCTCTCCCGTCTGCCCCACACATTTAAGGTCAAATCAACGGAAAGAAAAAGTTTTCCTCCCACCAAAACATTATTACTGATCCTGTCTGCCACCGAAAGGACGTGTTTATGTATTTGTAATCCATAAGTAATGTGTAACAGTATCAATAACAGCAGAAGAAAAAAAACACACAACAACGCACAAATAACAACGCCATCAAAGTTATCACATAAAAATTCATTTTATTACAAACGTGTTCGTTTCATTTTCTTCTCTTGTGTTGTTTTTTGCACACTCTTGTATGTGTAATTGTAAAATGTTTCATGACAGCCAGGGGTGGAAAGGGAACGGCGGTGGCAAACACATATTTATTGGAACTCATTTCTCACCGTAACAGACGAGCACCCAGGAAAGCTGATACGTTGTTTGCTGCTTGTGTTTTTATAGTTAAAATTCTTGGCTTTTAATATATACAGTGAAACTTCGATATTACGCACTTCGTTATAACGAAAAACTCAATATAACGAATTTTTAGCTGAGACCCTTGAAAAAACCTTTTTATTGCAAAGTTTTTCATACAAAAATGCTCTATAGCTATAACGAAAAAATTCTGATCTATAAAGCCTCTATATAGCGAAGTATTTTTTCAAAAGCCTCTATACAACGAAATTATAATTGAGTAATACATACATATAACATTTTAAGTGTGTAAGTCATTATCAAAAGCCTCTACATAACGAAGTCTTGAACTATAGTCTCCATACAACGAAGTCAGAATAAAGCATAAAGCAAAATTAAATTTTAAGCAAAACGGGGAATTCCCTTTTAAAACCAACGAAAGGTAAATGTCTTTGCAGGTTAATATGTAAAGCGCCACAAATTACATAGTCAGTTCTGTTTTGGTTCTTTGTCAAAATGAGTGTATTAAAGCGTAAATCAATTTCTATACGAGAAAAAACAAACAAAAATTGCACAGTATTTTACTAAAATGTAATAAAATAAAAAAATAATAAAAACTTAATTTTTTATTTACCTCTTAAATAGTTAATTTTTATTATTATACTAGTATTTTCGTGTAAAATAGAATTCGGACAAAAAAAACTATAGTTATAACGAATTTCTTTCGTATTTCTTTAAATTTCGTTATACCAAGGTTTCACAATGCATATGTATAACGAATCAATAGCTATAACGAAGTATTTTTCGGTCCCCTCTAGATTCGTTATATCGAAGTTTCACTGTATATTGCGTTTTTTTTCGTGAAAAGTCATGAAATATTTTATGAGCTCATTGTTTTCGCCTGGTGTTTTCAATATGCCTAAAAGTATGCTACAATGCTGTGTTTTTCATTATCGTAAATATATAGTAAAAGCAGTAGGCAGCAGCACTTTTGAACAGGGAATGTTGATGAGGTATTTATGAAAGTTGAAATTAACATTAATTGTCTTAGATGTGTAGAGAGAAGATTTACTACTTAAAGGCGAAAATTAGAATTCCAAAAAAAATTCGAAAAAATATACTTCAAAGAATAATTATAATTAATTAATTTTTGTCCATAAAACCTAGTACACACTTAGGCTGGTACAATAGCACACAGTCTAAAAGTTTAATTTCTTATCTCTTTTTCAAATGAGTAACTTTGAAGTGTTTTACTTATGAAATTCTTTTGTTTAATTATTATATTTACTGTAAATTTGGCCTTTGACTTTCTTTTGTGTGTGTGTGTATTTTTTTTATTGATGTCAGGCACTCATTGAGCTCTGACACAGCAAAAATTAGCCTTGTTTTTATGGTTAATTTTTCTCCTGTATTGTTGCTGCCATTATGATTTTTAATGTCACATAGAAATTTATGTATTTTCTTTATACGAGCGATAAGTTCTCCCTAAAGTATGTTACAAATTATGTGTTGTTGTTTATGCGTAGCGCTTTAGATTAATATTGCTAGATAAACATGTGTTTAAGTAGTATAAGTTCGTTTACGCTTTATATGTGACGAAATCTCAGTTTATGACTTAACTTATGGGAAACACTTGAAAATTTCAATACAATTGGATGCAGTCGAGAGAGAAAAAAAGGTATTTTATAAGCTCTATAAAGACAAAGGTGGAGATTGGGTTAATTGAGTTAAAAATAAATTTGATATGGTATGTGAAATAACATTTCAGGAGGTGATTTGCTAAATTTTTTCCGCGTACATAATTTACATTTTTTGTGTGGGGCAAAGTTTAACTTGCCTATTTTATGTGTGCGATACCGGCCGTGGCATGATGGTTAGAATACGCAATTATCATGTAGGAGATGCATTGTTATTTTACTGTCTCCAGTCATTTTCTTTCATTGGTGGCCCCCTCGATGATGTCGACACCAACTTCGCTGTATAGTGTCGAATCAATAGGCTTATCTAGTGAAAACTTCGCACACAGCTGACTTCTGCAATCGTCGAAATAAAGCAGGTGCCGTTTGTTGTAAGTCTATAGAAGGCGTTATACCGCAGTGATGGGATGTAAAGAGAAATTAATTTGTTTTTATTTTTTTTTATAAAAAGTGTGTTTTTTATGTTGTTTAGTTTTAAGCTTAGTGTGGGCCACAGTGCATTAATTTTTGAAAAATAATTTAAGAATCACTGTGATCATTTTTGGTCTGCTTATGACTCATTTTAATTACTATTTACTACCCCAGAAGGTTATTACAACATGTCCCCCCCTTGCCCCTGAAGATATGCTTCACGATATTTTTCTCGATATATTTTTACGAAGCCTCGAAGCTATGCTTTATGTTTTGTTTTATTTATGTTTTCTTTTTTGCGCTCGCTGCTGTGCTATCCTCTAGATCTGCGAGACTAATCTTAATATCTTTGGCGTTAATCATTTTTTTTTGTTGTTGTCCCGCACAAATATTTACATTTGTGCTTTGAACGTTCAAATCTTTGGGATATGTGACTTTGGGGAGATGCCGCTTACATGCTCACATGTATTTGTTTATATTCCTGTAGCCACGTTTAGTTATTTGCCGATGATGGGTGTTAGTGGCTTTGTAGCCATACTGGCAATACATATAAATATATTTATGTATATATGTATGCACGCGTATGCATAAGCATATATAACCACGGTATCAGTATATAAATAACCTAAGGTTATAAAGCAATTTCCATGCATATACATATACTACATACATAGTATAGTCATAGTACAGTAAATGGTATGCTTATATGCATTGTTATTACAAGGGTATGGGTGAGCATTGCTACTGGTTAGTCTTTAACGTCGTTTGTTCGTTCGTTCATTGTTGTTTCAGCGCGTACCCATAGTATTTACTTGTCAAGTTTTATATGAAAATATGAGGCAACATTTATTTTTATTTGGTGGACTCCAAAACCAACATTCATCGATTGTAAACGTGTAAGTGTCGGTGAGTGTGTGTGCGTGTGTCTGTGCGTGTAAGGGCGTATGTGTGACAAAGTAAGTGTTAAAATAACAATATATTCATATATGTCAGTATGGTCGATGTTAGTCATTGGTGTTTTAATATTTGTAAAAATTATTTATTGTCTTAAATGAAGTGTTGATATTTATTTCTGTTCTGTTTCATTGTTTACCACTATTATGCCACTGCTCTAACCCCTTGCTCTTATGTTAACTGCCTTTGATTTTATTCCTTTATATGTCCATATGTCATTTTCTCTTTTTTTTTTGTTTATTTAAATATTCAACATGACAATTTATTCACAATAAATTATATGTAAATTTTGAAACAAATAGCTAAAGGCACAAATAATATAATTATTTATAGATATGATTTTGTTGGCATTATATACAGTTTTTTTTTTGTTTTTATTCATTTCATTATTTTTCCCATGCAACGTTCATTCATAATTGTTGTTTGGTTGCAACCAGAGAGGGGGACGTAGAGGAGTCAATATATATAGCATGTAATACAAATGCAGTAATATGATTACAGATAAATACCTACATGAATACCAGTGATAATTGCTGATGACGTTGAATTATTGAGGGCAAAGACCTGACATTTAAGTAAAACATAAATGTATTTACAATTCACGCAGACTACATTGACAAAGCCTCCAGGCTAGTGCTTTTTAATTTGTTAAACGAGAATTGACAGGATGGCGATGGGATTCATTTAGATGAAACTAATTCCAGACGTGTAAAGTCAGTCTAGTTTGTTGAACTGCAAATGAGGAAAACAGGAGTGACAGAAGATGATATTGGCAAAACCAAACGTCGTAAGCGAGTTGGGTGTGTAAGATAATCTAATGCAAAGATGTGAGGTGGCAGGATCAGGAGGACACCCTACTAAGTCAAGGTCGTCGTTGGATTTTTCAAGAGAACTTATGAAAGCAGATAATGGCATGTTGTCGATTACCCAAGTCGTGGAATTGAAAATTCAAGTATAACACAAATTCTTGTATAATATATAAGAAAAACTTAATTTCTCTTTAAATATTTGACTAAACTCAAACGCCATCTATAGTATGTTATGTGACTTAAAGCAATCAATCAGCGATAGTATTACCAACATCCCCTACAGTTTAATGGAATTGAAGGCAGTGCATAAAGAGTATTCCCCTGATTAACATTGATATCAAAAGTCAAGACCGTCGTTGGATTTTTCAAGAGAACTTAAGGACGTTGATAATGGCGTGGGGTCGATTACCCAAGTCATTGATAATATATAAAAAAAACTTAATATCTCTTTAAATCATTGGCATTGTTTATTATACTGAACTCAAACGCCATCTATAGCATGTTATCTGACTTATATCAATCAATCAGTGATTGTATTCACAATACCCCCCTTAAGTTTAATGGAATTAGAGGCAGTGCTTAAAGTGTCTTCCCCTGATAAACATAAACATAAATACGTTACTTCTGTAGTACAAAAAAACTTTACAATCCCTATATTTCTTTCTCTTTTCTGACACACACATTAAAGCCATAGGGTTTACTTAGCTAAAAGCTCGCTTTTAAGTTATTTTTATATATTTTTCTCTCTCTCAAATTCCCTTGCATCTCTCGCTCTCTATCTCTCTTTCTTCCTTTTTCCTTCCTTCCGTCCCACCTCCGTCCGAGAAAGGTGTTTATTTGATTTCCTTATGTTTGCTTTATTTCCTTTCCAGCATTTCCATTTCCTTAACAATTAATAATTTTTATTTATTTCACCGCAATCTTATCCGTTTTTGCATGTGATCACGTCTCAGTCCCTCATTAACATTCATTTGCTAAATTCTTCAATTTCATGTTTGCATAAGCCAACCCACCAAATGTCCACCATTAAGTACTAAATCTTCTCGTTTTTGTTTTCTGGGCGGTCTGGTTTTGTATGGAGAGGGAAGGGAAGGCAAGGTAATAAAAACTTTTTCCGACCCAGTCTGATATATCTTAAAAGTCAACTGGCTACTGGCCTACTCAGTAGACCCCAGGTATTCATGTCTGTGAACGACCATTTGTCCTTAATAGGAAATGAGGCTTGGAATGTTTCGTGTAGAGGAAATGGATGAAAATCTAGGAAAGCCAATGTATGTATGTGTTTGTATGTCTGCGTTTTACAATTTAATCATAATTTATGAGTTACTAACCTAAGTCACACAATGTATTGTTTAATCAGTCTTGGATTTCTACATATATAATATTTGTGTCGCACACAAAAAAAATTATGTATAAATGAATATATGTGTGTTTATAGAGTGTAACAAATACATGTGTAATGAAAGAGCAGCTGCTGTGAGGGACAACTAAGGGCCCGTGAGGGGAATTGAGTAAGTTTAAGGGCGAAAAGAAATTTTAGATAAGTAGCAGGAAGTGAAGAAGCCATCGAAGTAGTGCCCCACATTTTATGTAAAATCACTGAATTTAAATTTTTATTAAAACTCCCTGAAATTATGCTACAAATAAATTGAGTAACTTCTGATATAACCTTAGAATAGTGGTAGGTATGTGCACAACAATATAAAGTGGCTGTGTGCGATCGCACAAGTGGCGTCTGCAAAATGTTCTGCTCTTCCAACAATTGTGCTCTCATGCTCTCCCAACAATCGTTGAACATTTTTTCTCTGTCTGTACTTGTGCCTGTTTTTGTGTTGAAGACAGCGCAAGTGTGTGTAGTGTTGCTTTCATAACACTCAAGCAGAGACTGAAAGTTTTGGAAGCGAACAAAATTTTTGAATCCGTTTGAATTGCCAAAAAAAACAATTATTAGCGGTCTTGCGAGGCTATGGGATGCCTCTCACTGCTTCACAATATTGGTTATACAATTGTATAATCATGAACACATTGTAATGGCAGCTATCTCACATTTAACTCTATAGTCTCCAAAGCTATTTTTGTTTCCCTTTAAATACCTCGAATAAGATATGAGCATCTACGTTATTTTGATTACTGACAGACAAATCGATTTAAAAGTCCTTTAATTGTAATACTTTTTTACCACCATAAAAAAGTTGATGTTTGCCCAACGACGACGATTTATAATAACACATTTATGATATCTCCTCACAGGACTTCCATTTCTCAAAGGAAGGGAGAGTGAATGAGAGAAACCCAAGACTAATGCCATCTATAGTACAATATTTACACTAGTTTCCGTTAAAACAGACATAACTCATTGCAACCAAAAGGAAATTTGAGCTTAGGCCATCAATCATCTGTTCTTGTATACTGTTGTAGGTCTTAAAAGATCTCTCTGCCACCTATAGTACAAAATTGGTACTACTTTATACACTATCACTTATCTTATAGAAAGTTACAACATAGTTTATTTCACGCTATAGCCCATACATTAATTAATTTATTAACTAAGCTTAGGGCAGTCTTCAATGTTATATATCTTTGAAACCTAACAAAATTTCTATTATTCGGTTCTGGCCCCCGTCTCTCGAAGAGGTTGTTCCTCTACCCGCTGTGTCTATTTCATTTACAGCTTTTCATCCCAGTTTTATGTATATACAATGTACATTATACATGTGTATGACTGATTGCCTAAAAAGCTGCTATAAAATAATGTTTTTTCTCTCTCTTCTTTTGCCTCTCTTGCCGCTGTTGACTTTGTTGAGTCGATTTTCTACCAAGGGGCTCTTTTGCTTTATTATACAATCTAAAAGATTCGTTAGAAACAGGCAACCAGCCAATACACAGAGACACATACACTCACGTATGACAGTCAAAGTAAGGGAATTTGTAGATGTGTTCGTCGGTATGAGTGTACAATGCCTGATATAGTAGTTGTCGCAGAGTGTGTTTTGGTTTTTATTACGGAAAGACCAACATTTTATGTGGTCATTTTATTTATTCGTGTCATAAAATTCATATATATATATATAAATGAGAAATATTTGCATAATTTTAGGCGCAGTAAAGTACACACACACACACACGTAGAGCCAGCAAAAGCCATATCACTTAGAAGTTATTTGTTATTTTGGTTAAGGGAGAAGCCTTTAAGATGATTTAAATGTACAAACATTTTAAGTGTTATTACTATGAGGGCCCGCCTGCCAGTCAACAAAGAATACACTGTGGGCCAAAGGAGAGGGGCACACCAATCTAGAATCATAAAGTCGCCAAATGAAAGGTGTTTTATTTCCGGGCATAGATATAAGTATTATAGAGGTCATAACTCATATATAGAGCGAACAGAAAGTAATAACATTTCCATGTATATATAGTAAGGAGTACAATTTAAGGCTAAAAATGTCTTGTGTTGGTACTAGAGTATCATAGCAATTAAATCCCTTAAATTGCTGTACTTTAACGTTAGCCTTGTTGAGTTTTTTGAATATTTTGTTAATATGCCTTATTTTCTGTAAAAAGACTAGATATTTTTAGTACAGCTTTGCCTTAAATCACTGACTATTTATTTATATTGTGGAAAACATTTTTAGCAACTTTCTTTATTTAAACTTTTTGAGTTATTGTTGGTATTTACGCTTATTATTTATTCTATTTTTTTCTAGGGTTATTGTGTTACAGATATCATTTTCTGTTGCCTGCTCTGGTTTTTGCAGTTCTGTTTGGCAGATATAAAACATAAACTCAAAAGTACCTGCAAGTATACCCTTAAAAACTAAAGTTTATTAATAAAAAATCAGATTTCATAGAGAACAGTGAACAATTTGAAGGTGTTTTTTGTGTTGTGCGCTCATGATATCTCCACGCTATCTCCTCTTGGCCATTTGGTGTAGTATTTAATGTAGAGCAGATATGCATTTTGTTTTTTACTCACAACGAGCGAGAGAGTATTTTATAAAACTTTTGATATTTAATGATAAAATATTGAATATTGCTATTCAATAATAATAATGAAATGAATAATATCCAACAGCAGCAGCTAAAAGTATGCTTTAAACTTTTAGTGCTGATATTTACAATACTTTGCTGGTTTTGTTTTTAACCCAATTTATGGCAGTTGAAGAAGGATTTTCAATTAACTTTTTTTGTGTTGGTGCTTGTTGATTGCGGCCAACAAAAAGTTGGTGAATGGTACTGAAAATGAAGGACTCTAAAGTGAACTAGTGGTGAATGGAGTAATTTATTGGTAATGTTAAATTCGGTTAGTGAATGGAGAGAGTTGAGGTGGTAAATTTAAGGAGAATGATTTTTTCGGATGGATCTTGAGTTGAGACAAAACCTTTTTTCTTTAACACAGAAACCCTGAATACCATTTAACATATGAAATGAGTTTTATAACTATCGGAAAACAAATGAGCCTAAAGACAAGAACCTTGCCAACCTTGATTCTGAATATCAAGACTATCTATTGAATAGGTATAAATGTTGTGACTGCTATTGGATCTGTTACCATATAGCGATCAAGCACAGACTAAAGTAGTATTAACCGTCATTGATAGTTGAGAAACTAGTAAACTTAATCTACGATAGGTGGCGCCTAGTAGATTAAAAATAATTCCTTTTAATTCATTTAAATTTTTTCAAATACTTGTGAAATAAAAATCCCAAAATTCGTTAATTTTAAATTTTAAAATATCCACCAATTCCCTCATGACTGCTAGCATATATTATTTTTAAATGCTGCAAAAAAAAGAGTAACACTGTCTTTTAAATTTTCCACCTAGTCTCATTCCCAATTCACACTATTTGCCGTCCGACGCGAAAACGCCAAATATCTCTTAAAAATTCTAAACCGTTATAAAACATTTATGGGATTTTTTATTTTATTTTTTGTGGCGTTTCTACTTTTCACAGTTGTAAAACATATTCGGTGTTTTGGGCTATGAAATGCGATATACATTCATATGTTTGTGGCAAAAGTCCACAGCAATGCAATCAACAACAAACCAAAAAATAAAAAATAGAATCCAGAGAGAACTCACATCATGCAGACATGCCAGACATAAATGCAAATATATTAAACCGAAAAAAGTTGTAAAATTCTGGAGGAAAAACTATGCAGTAATAGTTTTGTCTTTTTGTTTTTAGTGCTGCGCAATAAACTAGAAAATTTTGGGGAGAAAAAACCAGAGATTTTCAAAGCCAAATGCGTTAAATGCATAAAGCTAGTTATATGGGGGCACAAAGTTTAGTGCAAAGAAAGTCATAATAACAGACGTTAGGTTATTTTTTTCTACATGCAATGCTATAAAAAGTGATGTTACAAAAACTGTGTAGTTCATCGTTAAATGCACAATGTTATGAATATAAAAGAAATTGTAAAAAAAAGACAAATTCGACAAAAAATAGACAATGATTACGTATAAATTGTTAATTAAACTGTTTAGCGTATATATAATCACAAAGAAGCGTTTGCTAGGAAGACACTAAGCGTAATACTGATATCACCTTTTATATGTAGTCTAACCAAATTGCTGCATACTTTAAGGTTCAAACGGAATTAATTTATATTGCCTAGTTTTAGGTGCTATTTATTTCAATTTCGTCATCTTTAAACGCTTTATTAAAATATTTTACAACTTACACCCCACCCCCACGATGTTAGGCCACCTTAAAGTAAATATCTTCACATCCTCAACTTTAGGGAATCATTAACACAAGTTACTAGTCCATTATATCTCACCCGGCCTAAGGCTGAGATCCTTTAGGGTCTTGTGCATCATTTGCACGGAATATGAAAAAGAATACAGTTGATGATAACGATATTTTTTTATGGTCAATAGGCAGAAAATTTGTTTATTGTGCGTTTGAAAATATCCCCAAACGAAAAAATCTAATACCATTTTATCTTTTCTCTTTTTCGTTTCTTTACAGATGACTGCGTGAATTGATTTTGATTTGGCGAAAACAAAGAAATTATCATAAATTCTGGACTAACAAAAAAAAATATGAAAACACCAAAGCGAAGAAGCAATGGCATAAGAACTCAAATGTTAAAGTAACTTAAGCGTGGAACATTTTAAATGCTATGCCCACCACAGACTGCGGTAACAGATAGCACGACAGCCCCCTAAAGTATGCTTAAGAAAAAAATATTTATTTATTATAGACACAAATCCTTGATTGTATTAACTTGGCCAACAAGGCGGCCTCTAGACACATACCCAGCTATAAACGATATGGTTTCTTGTTTTAATAGCTGTTGTAAATATTACACACACAAAAAAATAGCTCAATTATTTCGCTCCTTGTCGAGCAACGCGCACATGGTAACAGGAAACCGAAACCACACCACAACCTAAATGCCCACACACCAAGTTTGTGTACCTGTCCAATAAGTATGTTGGCGATAATAAAATAACTGACCTTATATTAAGGTTTTATGTTGGTTTTTAGCAGCTGAACTTAGCTTACTCCATCCCTCCCCTCTTGTGAATGAAATAACATTAGCCGTGGTTATAAATAGCCAAGAAAAAATAAGAAACTTTATGTGCTACCTGTAGAAATTGACCATAGGGAATGAGAGAGAAAATCCCCCTAATATATATATGGTTTACCCCTCGATGTATTTTCTTGTTAGTTACCAAATCGTTAAGCAATAAACTTATTTAAATTATGTTGCCTACATTTGGTTATATTATTGGGTAGATTTGTTAGTATACCTTAAGGTTGTTTGGAAGATTTTTTTTAATATTGGCGGAAATCAATGCAATTAAGCCTTTTTGTTTATATAGGATACGTGTGTGTTACCACACGCACACTCATACACACAAAACATATTTAAGTGGTTGTGATTTAATAGCTTTGTGTGAGGATTTGTGCATAGCACATCAGTGATTTAATATTGTGTGCTGTGGCGTAGTTAGGATTGTAGCATACTGTTAGGTGGCGGGGGAGTTCTTAATATGAGAATCTGTGTTAACGGTGTATGGATGTCTAAATATATCGCTGCGCAGTAACGTAGGTTCTAAACAACCTATATGAAGAAATTACTTACTTATTATTCGTGTACATCCCATGAATAAGATATGATAGAGCTTTTCACATCAGAGTGGCGGGACCTATAGTTTAACGTTCATTCCGAACTTCAGCTGCCGATAAACCTTTAATAGACCTCACTACTACTGCCAAGTTCCTGTCGACCACACCGAGGTGGCCGACGACTAAAGAAATGTAGACTGACTGAGACAAGGTTCGTTCCCTGGTCATTAACATGATTGTCGTTTGTTTTAATCATCATGCCACGGTCGGCTCTATGTTAAGAGACAATCTTAATTCCGGTATATTATATGACTAAAAAATGTGATCTTTGCTAAGTACTCCGATAAAGCTTTTCACTATTTATAGATTGCTTACTATATAGCCATAACAGTTCTAAATTAACAAATTTCAAACCACGCTCCGACTTCATTTCACCAAAAACTTTAATATTTATTAGTAAATGGCGTTAATAAGACTGTATGCCCTCTTCCGAATCATTGAAAAATTACATCCAGTTCAGATTTCACAATACATCCAATATTTATTATCAGTTTAGTCGTATAGCATTATAGCACAATATATTCATAGCTTATTGTAAAGCATAATAACAAATGTCTTTCACATATTCTATTCCCACACATGTTTTGTTAGCAATTGACCTCCCTTGCAGCATTTATCCGTGATGTCAACAAGATATTCGCACTCTCTCTCTCACACACAAAACCGAAATTTAATAAAATTGCCATCATAATAAATTCATTGCTGTGTGTGTGTGTGTGCGCTGAGAATCCTAAGACTGATTTATATCATAAAACTATCAATTATTACTTTGTAGCTGCGATAACATAATGTGCGAGTAGCAAACTCGCAATAAAACAAACAGCCGAAAGACAACTATAGAAAGCTAAAAACCAACAAAAAAAAAAATAAAGAACAGAAAAAACCAACACACTACAATGAGTAGAGGGCGTGCACAGCTAGCAGGATAAAGATGAAAATTTGTTGCAATAACTACAAATATATCCTTAAGATATATTACATATTGTATCGTATCATATACTCCTTCAGATACGAATACATACGCTACGAATAAAACACCCACTTTTAGAGTAACAAATGACAGTACTTCGTAGATGCTCAACTATATCAATATGTACTAGGAAAATTAAAATACCAACCTACAACTAAACGAAGCTAGCAGCATGTATGTATGCGTGTAGTTGTATTGTAGTATTGCGAAAACACACACACACTGTCACTTTCTGTGCCAAAGAGACAGACAGTTTGTAGTCGTCATTTCAATATTTAGTCCAAATTGTATCTTTTTTTGCTTTTGTGGGATCCTCTATTATTTTGTGTGTGTGTGTGTGTTTGAGTTTTGTGTTGTTATTGCTGCTGTTAGCCCTGTTGGTCTCTCGGTGCTGCTGTGATGGATAACTATGAAAAGTCACGTTCCGTTATAGTCCAATGTAAATGTAAAGCTTTTGACTCCACTTTGGTCTAGTAGTGAGTGTACCCATACAATCTAATACAATGAACTTTATAAAGACAACAACAACAACATCAACATGCATACACACGTCGTCCATATCGGTCGATATGTATGTGTTTATGCTGTGTATATCAATTTATTTATATATAAATAAAAAATTTATGTGCTGGAATCGTGTATATGAATACATCGAATCAAAACGACAGCAACACAACCAGAACAGAAAAAAAAACAAAATATACGACAGAAATCAACGAGATGAAGACACATAAACTATTGTTGTGATGATGGAAGCACAGTGGTAGGCGAGGCTATACTGTGGCAAAGAAATATGTGGTGTTTAGGTTAGGTTAGGTTATGCTGCAAGAGAGCATACTTAGGCTAGTCAATCCCATTGTGATACCTTCAATTTCTCTTAAAGGAAATACAGAGTAGCAATCTAGCAAATTCGCCTCTAGCATGGCTTTGTCGTTGGATGTGTGAATCAACCCCCTACGCCATAACTTGGCCCACTCTTGAGTCTGTTTTACAATATCTACCTTAGGACCACTTCTTTCTTGAGTCAGTTCTTTCGGACCCATCTTAAGTCCAACACTTTAATACTTTAGAACCAGTTTGATGACACGTCCCCTTTTCAACAACCTCTGAACAGGAACTTATACACAACTTTTACTCCATTTCCCTTAGGAAACCTAATTTCTCGTCCAAATCTAATACTACTTGTATCCCGCTTCAGTGACCTTTTACAGGTATTCCTTTTCGGAATTAAAGTCCTTTGATTATTTACTGGTAATAGGTACGAGATAGAGAAATCCGTTTTTACGGGAACTGAGTTGATGCAATGTAGTAGTTCAGTATGTCCACAATGCTCCAATGGCTTAACGCCACATTCTCTGATTCCCATCAGAAATGCAGCGGCAGCCGATTCAGCCATGATACCCGGAGTTTAGAATATTTAGATAAGCATTAAGTGCCGTACCTTACAATGTTTCCACCAACGCTAATAACTGATGATCTTTAAATTTTTGTCGAGGAATTCGGAACGTATTTTTTATGAATGGACCTCCACCAAATTACGATATCATAGAAAAGTATTGGTCTTACTATTGTTATAAAAATCGACATAGTTACCTTTGGATACAGTCCCTAGTGCTTGCCTATAGCCTCTTTCGAGGATAAGCCCTAGATATTTTCTTGCCTTGCTCTGCCAACTGCAATTACACCCCTTTAAGTGCCAGTGGTATTTTATATTTCCGAGAAAACATGATACATTCGGTTTTAAGCCAGTTTAGCGATAATCCGCTGTTGGCGGCCCAGTATGATGCTATATTAAATAGGCGGGTTGTGCGAATGATGAAAATGTCAGTTTTCTACCCAAACAGATGATAGCAAGATCATTGGCGAACGCACGCTCACAATTATATTGTGTGCTTGTGTGCGGTATCACAAAAAGCTTCAGCGCTGTCTAATTGTATACGATGAAAATTTTGTCTTCTCCCAACAAGCGTGCTCTCATTGTCTTACCAACAATCGAATTATTGCCGGCCTTACGAGGTTAGGGGATGACTATCACTGGCTTAGGCAAAACCTGGAATTTAGCCACATCTAATTTCTTATTCGAGTAGCAGTTTATTGACTGAGGTTTACTATAGAAGTGGAAACAGAACTCATCCGTGAGGTGTCCCTCTATTAATGTTCCTAGCAATTGTGATCCTTCCCTATTCAGCCCTGAAGGTTATATCCGCCAGAAGAATCCCAATAAGTTGAATCGCTGAACTGTCAACCCCCACAACATGTTATGATTTAATTATTGCTGTAGGTAAAATATTATTGAAGGCACCCTCGTTTGTTAGGAAAGTCCCCAGAGCGTAGATCTTTTTCTCGACGGAGCTCTCGATTGTACTGACTATAAAGTGGGGAGAACAATTTCCTTTAGTGAAGGAATGCTGAGATTTTGATAATCAACCCCCTTATCATGTAATCGTGTTAGAAATGCTGTAGGTAAAATGTTTTTAAGGTCCCTCGAAGTCTAGGGAAGATCTTATTCTCGAGGGAGTTCTAGATTGAACTGATTATAGATTGGATAATAGAGGGGAGAACAGTTTCAGATGACCTTCCTTTAGTATAGGCATGCTGAGATTTTGATAGTCAATCCCCTGATCATGTAATCATGTCAGAAATGCTGTAGGTAAAATGTTATTGAAGGCTTCCCCGATGTCCAGGAAGTCCCCAGAGCGTACATCTTATTCTTGAGGGAGTTCTCGATTGTACTGACTATAAAGTGGGGAGAACAGTTTCAGATGACCTTCCTATAGTATAGGCATGCTGAGATTTTGATAGTCAACCCTATGATCGTGTAATCATGTTAAAAATTATGAAGGTAAAATATTATTGAAGGCTCCCTCGATTGTTAGGAAAGTCCTCAGATCGTAGGTCTTATTCTCGACGGAGTTCTCGATTGTACTGACTATAGTGTGGGAGAGTTCTTTAGTGAAGACATGCTGAGATTTTATAGTAAATCTGTTAAGAACAAAATATGAGCACTCGCCAGTCTCGGATTCAAATCCGAACATTTAAGTTTAACTTCCATCTGACATATCTGGCTGATGACATGTGTTCAAGTCATTGTTGAGAAATGGGTTGTCCATCCTGTATTGACACTCAGCCTTATGTGACAGAGTATTCAATAACAGGCCGAACTCTTCGATAAACTATCTGGGCTATAGTTCATCACATACCTTGCCTAAAACACATAAACTCGATATTAATGGAAAACTTTCCTGAAATTGTGGAATAGTATAAGTCATTTTATAGAATCGTCCGTAGCTCAAACGTATCTCATACTATGGTGAATCGCGACGCCTATAGTGTAGAAATTGTACTACTTGTCAGTGCCAAAGGACTCTTCAATATGTATGTTGCTCATCACCACTTATCTAATATGCATCTCAAATTATAGCGCCTATTGCGACACCTATCGCGTAGAAAGTGTACTTTGTATTATTGCTTATTATTATTATTGCTATGTCACCAATGTATACAAAATTACAGCAGTTTGTGTAAAACCCACAAACCTACTGCGATATCCAAAATATATAGTTTCTATTCAACAACAAGTTGTTGGAAAAGTGGGTACCCGGGTCAAGCATGGGTTACCTCTCAGTCTTATGGGACAGAGTGTTCAGTGCTAGGACGAATTAAAGAGCGTGTCATCCTCAAACTTAATTACAACTAAACGGTGACGAATTTCGAACGTGCTACATTGCCAGGTTTTAGAGTTGCAGGGTACGAACAGTACCTTAACCACAAGCCATTTCGACAGTCTTAGTCTACTCAGATCACAGAGGAATGGACGTTAGCTCGAAATCATAAACCATGGTCATGCCAGAGGGTCTAGAACGGAGAGGAAATGAAGACTATTTAGCGTTACCCAGGATGCACCGACCATAATTTGGTAGAGGTGTTTGGTAGAGGAAATATTTGGTTATTATGGACCGATTTTTTTCCAATTGAGGTTTAGTTAAGTATTACAAAAAATTTATTAAATTCAACAGCTTGTATGTAAAAATAACCTTAAACCTTGCCTTCATTTAGATTGGCTTTGGCTTAAGATCTTTTCTTTGGCCTATAATGTAACGTCTTAAACTTTTTTACTAGGAATGACACATGCGATTATTATCAACCTTTTTCAATTTCTACTCGTTTACACCACAGTGTCCATGAAGACTTCATCAATTTTCTGAATACATTTTTCATTACGGTTTTTGTTTTTGCTTCCAGCTACCCTCTACCCCACGTTCTCGTTCATTTCATCTGCTGAATAGTATGTCGTGAACGACAAAAAAGAGCTGAAAATTCTATTTGCACACTTCTGACAAAATACGGCAGTAAAAAAAAATCGAATAAGAAGACTAAAAAAACTAAACAAACAACCTTAATGAAATATCTTTACATCTATTCATTCATTGTCATTTTCCATACAGTTTTCCCTGAGTGACTAAAATGAAAGTCCACGCACCAAGCAGAGAGAGAGGGCAGTGAAAGAGAGCGGCAAAAAGTAATGAAACCCAAAATAAAAAAAAAAAACACAAGAAAAATACACCAGAAGTTGTGTCAGTGCTTCCTCACTTGTGCTGCGTGTTAAGGCAACATATTCATCTCATTTGCCTGTGTTCATCCGTCGTTGTCGTCGTCCTACGCCTCAAGAACTCATATATACATATGAAACTGTTCAAGGAATTGTTGTGAAAACATGTTACTTGTGTGCCCTTTTCTCTTTTCATAGGCAAACTAGCACAACTGTGTCGCCCACTGGCCACCCACTGCCTAAGTTGTCTTATGTATTATGAAGAGAATATGAATGAATATGGTCTTGATTTTCGTCATCGTCTTTTATGCTTCAAGTCAAATTGTTGTAATAAAATTTTGGTCAAACATATAAAATTTGTTACTAATTTGTGCAGCCACAACTAGTGCCGGGAGAGCTTAATAATATACTATGAATTTGGGCTAGGATATAATATGTTTTTCTTTTCTCTCTCGTTTTACTTTATTTATATTTGTACTAGTGGGCCCGGCAATGCTTCGCTATTGCATATTAACTTGCAATATATTTCACATTTAGGTCTACAAAGTACTTTGAGAACGATGCTTAAGCTCGACAATAATATGTTGAGTTTATTTACTTATGTAACTTATTTAAAGTAACTCCTTAACATTAAAGTTAACCAATTTAGTTTTATTGTTGTAAATGCTAATAAAAAAGTTCATCAGCAAAGTCATATCTATAGTGCCGACATGTAGATAAAGTTTTTTCTGTATGTTGGGCGAAAAACCACTTCTTCCACAAATTGAAAACAGACATTCCACTAAAGATCAAAATTATTTATTTTGATCCGTAGAACCATCTGTATACTAACTATCTCTTTGGTCATAAAAAAACATTTTTTGTTATGCCTTCTCCTATTGACCGCAAATGAAAATTCCGTTTGAAGCTATGCCTAAAGGCAATAAAAACTTCTTTTGTAATTTTTTCTTTTCACACGGATCAAGAATAATCCGGAATAATATTTTTGTATTGAACTCGAATTACCATTTTTTGAGATAATTCGGTCACCAACGTTTGGCTAAACAAAGTGAAGGTCTCACGCGCTGTATGGCATGTTACACCGTCATTTCTCCTTCAAATAATGTGCAATGACATGATAAATAAAAAAAATCAATTGATTGTCCAATGGCTCTAGTTCTTCTACCAGTTGGATTTTAAATGAATGTAGGCCAAGATCTTTCCTCAGCATTTGCAGCGACCGAGTTTCTGAGAAAGACGTCGGTTCGATAAATTCGAGTCCCCTGTCACACTAATGTCTACAGCGTCGATAGCTTCTATTAGCTGCTCAGATGGATCTAAACTAAAATAAAGTCTATCACACTTCATTAGTATGACTGCTAGATTTACACTTATACCTATCAGAAGTTTTACATGTGAAGAAAAATACCCCATGCATAGGTTATCTACAATTGTTTGCTAATGTTACCTCTGACATACTATAAAAATTTAACCATTGTAGTATAACTACAATGAATATTGCTTAATTTTTCTATCTATATGACTTATTACCGATTCGCTCTCCTTAAAAGTAATTGAAAAATATATACCTGTAAAGATAATTTTATAAAATCACTATTTTAGTCTGCGCATCCTCAACTGCCTGGTGTACAGACCATTATTTGATACAGTTAAAAAGTTAACTATTGAAGTGCGTGGGCAGCGCCTCGGCATTTTTAACTTATTTAGTTCGAAATAGCCTGATCATTAGGGCGAATCAATTAGTTCGCGTCAAAAAAAAAGTGTTAATCGTATATCAGTATTGGAATGTACGAAGAATTCTTAGAAAATTTCACTAAGAAACTATATGTCTAAAATCAATTCCTAGTTCGCGCTGAGAAGCATGAAGATTTCAGGTAGAGATATTTTTTTTAGCAATGAGCAATTATTCAGTTTCTTCAGACCTATGGGCCCCGGCTCTAATTTTTACCTACCATTCCCATGTTTGGAGACCAAGACGAAAAGAGTTGTATATTTTAGATTTTGTATTAGGATCCCGCCCTATATTCTGAAAAATGATTTTTAAAAATTTAATTTCTGTGTGCCAACTCTCAGAGGCCATAACTTTTTAACCAATACATACAATACATACTTACAACCAATTTGCTTCTGTAATACCTCATTTAGTTTGTTGGGAAGTCAGTTTTACGCAGAAAGTCTAAAAAAAATACATATCTGAAGTTTTCGGTTTGTGCTCATTTAAAAACAAAAAAAATCTTTATTTGAAATCTTCATGCTTTTCAACTCGAGCTAGGAATTGATTTTAGACACAAAGTTTATTGGTGAAATTTTCTTAAAATTCATCGTAGATTCCGATTTTGGTTACGATATTTGCGAATAAAAAAATTGGCCCACCTTACTGTTCATATCTATAGGCGAACAGCAATATACTGTGGAATTTTGACAGTTTTAACCGTTTGTTTTAAAAAAAGGTGTGGAACAGCCCATTTCCACCCATACTTTAATTCATACTGCAACAACAATATATGTAACAAATCTCATGTTCATACCTCTGATAGTTCATGAGATATACCCTTTTTAATTTTCAAGTTGTATGGGCGGTGCCACGCCCCTTTATCCAATCACAACCAAATATAGCCTGGGACTATCAATAGGTCAACAGTACCACTTGGTAAATTTTTCGTATCAATCGATCTATTAGAAAAGTCGTTAGAGCGATTTTTGAAAAGAGGGTGTAGTACCGCCACTTCTTCCCTGGATGTAATAAATACTGCTCCAACAACATATATACCAAATCTCATCTTCATACCTCTGATAGTTCATAAGATATAGCCTTTTAATTATCAAGTTGTATGGGCGGTGCCACGCCCCTTTATCAAATTGCAACCAAATATAGCCAGGGACTGTCAACAGGTCAATAGTACCACTATGTAAAATTTTCGTATCAATCGGTCTATTGGAAAAGCCGTCTGAGCGATTTTTGAAAAGGGGGCGTGGCACCGCCCACTTCCACCCTAGCTGTAATAAATACTGCTCCAACAACATGTATACCAAATCTCATCTTCATACCTCTGATAGATCATGAAATATAGCCTTTTTAATTTTCAAGTTGTATGGGCGGTGCCACGCCCCTTTATCCAATTACAACCAAATGTAGTTAGGAAATATCTACAGGTCAACAGTACCTCATGGTAAAATTTTGGTATCAATCGATCTATTAGAAAAGCCGTTAGAGCGATTTTTGAAAAGGGGGCGTGGCACCGCCCACTTCCATCCTGGCTGTAATTAATACTGCTCCAACAACATGTATACCAAATCTCATCTTCATACCTCTGATAGATCATGAAATATAGCCTTTTTAATTTTCAAGTTGTATGGGCGGTGCCACGCCCCTTTATCCAATTACAACCAAATGTAGTTAGGAACTATCTACAGGTCAACAGTACCTCATGGTAAAATTTTTGTATCAATCGGTCTATTAGAAAAGCCGTCTGAGCGATATTTGAAAAAAGGGGCGTGGCACCGCCCACTTTTTGAAAATAAAAAACCTTTTAAACCATCCGGAAGCTATAGCGAACAAAACAAAAAAAAAATTTTGAAAATCGGTCCAGCCGTTTTTGAGTTTTAGCGAGACAACTGCACATCGATTCATTTTTATATATAAGATGGATTTCATAAGGATTTCTATATTTGGGGGCCAAAAGTCAATGGAGCATAAAAATATGTTACAATTACATAGGCATTATTTAAACATAATATTTTCATGGTTGATTGTATTTTGGCTATGGCTGAGAAACAAATGCAATATTATTTTCATTATCATCCTTAAAATATTCAATATTTAATATAGTATAAGGAATTGAATTTGCATATTAATGGCTGGCAGAAATGCATATATATGGAAAATTTTAAATAGAAGGAAATTGGCAAGAAATTGCTTTAAGTTGTGAGACTACATGAAAATCCGTGTGGAGTTAAACAGGGGATCTGTCTGTGTGTCTGATGAAGGCATGGTAAAAGCTGCACTTCGCCGGAAGTGACAATCGTGTGGTTGTGAAATCGCCGTACATATTTAGTTTGTTTTAGCTACGTAAACGACAATCGCATCCGTGTAAAGGATACGTTGGGGTAACATATTATTTAAATTACATTTACGTTGAAGTTGTTTAATTATAGAAGTCCTTTGCTCAGTTAGAGCTCAAATAGTTGTCAAATTGTTTAAGTAGTATAATAAATGTGCGATAGATGGCGCATCGGCTTATCATTTGATAAGGAAATAAATACAATCCCAATTTCTGCTACTATTGTATTATTTTGCATTCGTTTGGTATCCTTACTAGGGTTATCAGACTCCAAAAATGTAAACTTAATCGAGGGTTAAGGTACTTCACATAATGTAACATAGAATTAATAGAGCGCCACAATTACAAAGTAAATTACACCATATTCTTTAATGTTTCACAGGATATTATTTTACTTAAGTCGTGTCAAAACTCCCCAAACAATCCTCCCATTTGATGATTTTACAAAAACAATATCAAATTCATTAAAAATTTTTATTTGCCAACAATTTACTCAATATCATCGACAATTCAACTGTCCGGCATAACTTAAAGCTAAACCACAATAAAGTTCAAGGCCGCCAACTTTATTTTGCTCCAGCCTTAACATTTAGTTAATACCTTTATTTTCTGCTGACGATGGTGATACTCCCAGACTTCACACATTG
Organism: Muscina levida; assembly: GCA_964034835.1. NCBI lineage: Eukaryota > Metazoa > Arthropoda > Insecta > Diptera > Muscidae > Muscina > Muscina levida. The sequence continues at coordinate 148,072,651 of OZ035883.1, read as the reverse complement.
TAGGCACAGCCACACATTTACATTCCATCGGCCGACAGGGACGGGGTTTCTCTCGCGTACACTCGGAGAAGGCGGGAAAAGGAGCCTTACGCTTCCGACAATCCATTGGTACTTTTTCGCTTCGGCAACGAGGCGGCACTCGAGCCATACGACATCGCGGCATTTTAATGCGTGGACATTTACCTGTTATAGTCTCACATTGAACCTTACAAGCCGTCTGAGGCCGTTCCTTACGCGGCCGCTTATGCCATTTGGGGAATTTGATTTTGTCAGAGCAACAAATGAGCTTAGGTTTCCTTAGGAACTCAGGACATTCAGCCCATGTTTGTTGATACTCACGTTTAAGTTTATCCGAACGTCGATAGTATAGGGCGTCAAAACGGGGCATGGCATGTTTACAGGGATTTCGGCAACATTGCTCAAGCCGTTTTTGATTAGTATGCCTTTCGGCTGGTGGCAATGGTTTAGGAGCCGGCTGAGGTGGTTTGACAATGATGGTCTCCTTGGCGCAGGGGAATGGAAAGCGGTCACCACACTTGGGTTTGGGGGTCTCGCATTGACGCGATTGCGAACGCATTTGAGGACGCATCGTTAATGCTGAGGAAGTCGAGGTGGTGGGCGATTGCACAGTCCTACTAACCCAACGTCCCAGCATTATGGGCATTCGTAAAATGCTTACCAGGGACATGGCGCGGTGATTGTCATCAAAGTGATAAGGGTTAAATTGCTGTTGAAATTTTTTGGTAGATTTGATATAGCGCAATATGTAGATTCACAAATATCTTAAGGTTTTGGAATTTTTTTATTTTGATTAATTTTTTTTTTAATTTTTATTTATGTTTGTTAAATAGTTGTTTTACGCCTGATAGAATTTTGAGTAATAAAATTCTGGAAAATACATAAAATTTGTCAAGACTTGTCAAACAATTTGATAATAAAGTATATGAATACTCGAGTCAGAGTTATGAGATGGCACAGTTTATAATCGGGGAACAATAGTGATTGAAGAAAAAACTCTGATTTGATTATTAAGCTTGGCCTTAATACTTTGAACAATTAAAATAAAATTTTTAAGATAATACCTGCATTGTAAGCCAAAATAATTTTATGTTTCATGGCAAACTGTCTGCCTGGCAATGCCATGTAAAAAGTCACCCGACATACATTTTAACTATCTGGGCCGTATTTTGTCTCATATATTACCACAAATATGCCTGAAACCTAAATTTCTGTATTCTTTTCTGTTATTGTGGTATAGTACGAGTGATTTTAATTGCGATACAGTATGAGTGACTTAAGGAGTTGTCTGTAGCTCAAACGTATTTTAAACTAAGGCGACAATCGCGACCTCTATCGTGCAGAAATTGTACTACTTGTCAGTGCTAAAGAACTCTTCAATATGTATGTAGCTCTTATGTATTTCAAACTATATCGACTGTTGTGGAATAGTATGAGTGATTTTATAGAATTTTCCATAGCTCATACGTATCTTAAACTAAAGCGACTCTTGCGACACCTATCGTGTAGAAAGTGTACTGTATATAATTGCTAAATTCCTCTTCAATAATTCATCATATTGTAGAAAATATTACACATATTTATGCGAAAACACACAAAACTACTTAGATTTTTAATATGTATACAATATAATCTACCAAAAATGTTTATAATTATTATTCAATTGCATATGTCAACAATGCCAAATAATCTTGTTTAAATTATCTCTCCAGAATATTTCTATTACTGTTTTTTAAAAATATTTTTCATATGGAGAACTGTTGTATATTAAGTAGTCACAAAATATAAATCCATAAATCATAAGACAATAATTCCAACAATTTTGAATAAATCGTTACATCTATTATGTGGTTTTCTTCTACAAATTTCATTTAATTTATACTGACTACAATTACTCTTTTTTCTCTTTCGTCTACTTCATTACAGGATCTTTTTGTTAGTTTAATGCAACAACAACAACAGCAACTCAGTAACAGCAAAACAAGCAGAGGAAGGAGAATACAGGAACGAGTCCATAACTACCAAAGATTATATGTAAATTAAGTTATAAAAATTTGCAATAACGAAGAAAAACAAAGAAAGCTGAATAGAACATTCTCATAAAACAACAGCAGAGCAACATAAATCCAATCTAACTACCACTACAACTACTGCAACTACTTCACACAGATGCAATAAAGAAAAAATTAAGCCAAACACAAAAACAAGTAGAAAGAAAGCAGAACGTTTTCCAAATAATCTTTAAATAAAAATCAAATAAACAACACCCCAACACACATAGTCGCAGAGGATTCGATGATATAAAATAAAACTAAATGTATATATGAAATTGGCAACCAACATAGGAGTCAGCTCTAGAAATTATTACCAAATTGAATTGAAATTGCAACTTCAACAAAGAAATCAGGCAGATAATCCTGGTACTCAATACCCGCCCCACAAACTCAAGCACACATACATACAACCAAGTAAGGGGAATACAAAACTGTAACTCTAACTGCAATTGGAAACGGAGCAAAGTAATAAAGCTGCTAGCAGACGACAAAATAATAACAACTTTAGGAATCATTACAATAGGAGATCACATTAAGATAAGCCGTCTTAAGAGACAGACAGGCAAAGGCAAAGGAAACGCGCCTTACTCGATGACATTTTCATAAAACGTTGCCACATCGATGCAATTTCCATGCACACACACGCACACACGAGACAACAACCAACAAGCCAACACATTGACACCGCATGCAGTCATCTCCTTTTACCCATGTGAGCATTTAAACTTGGCTTAACAGTCATTATTGCCAACAATTCACAAGGAGCAGCGCGCCAGTGTGAAATTACCAACATTTAGCAGTTGCCTCAAGTGTTAGGCTCTTCGCCGCTCGTTGTTGTTGTTGCCGTCGTCGTCGTCGTTTCGCAACAACAACGGCTTCAACATCTAGCACCAGAGTAGCAGCAACACAACCACCACCACTAGAAGCAGCAGCTTCAGCAGCAATAGCAACAACAACGGCAGCAACATGTTGCTACGACATCAACGTGGTATACTAATCGGATTTACATTGTTAATTTATAGCTTACAAGGATATACAAATGTTCAAGCAGTGGGTAAGTACGACTAAATCTACAATTTTACCGAATTGAACAAATAAATTTTGTTGGGAATACAAATAAATTAGTTTTCTATTGCAAGCGTAGGGCATGGGGGGAACGGGCGGCAGCCAATAACTGGCATACAGCCGAGAGCTTGAAATATAACCTAAGGATAATAACATACAAATATACAGGCGGAAAATAGGCTAATGGCCAAGTAGGTGGATAACAACATTTAGAAGAAGAAATAGTAGAACACACGGAGCAAAAGGAAATAATACCTTTTAATTTAGTGTAATAAAGATGGATATGTAGAGCGAAGGTATTAAATTGTGGGTAAAAAAATATAATTGGCCAAATATTGGGGTATTGAAATGGGTTTAGTGCTGCTGGGGGGGGGGGTCGAGGGTGAAATATTAGCATTATTCATAGACATAAGATAGATTAGTGGTAAAGCTGGGGTGGGGGATTGTGGCAGGCATTTCCTTGTCTTTATAGATTTGATATGAGTTGGTTCACAACCTCCCCCCCCTCCCTTCATTTTTGTATAAGTTAACCCCTACTTAAATCGAAGGAGAGCTATTGTACGTATACTTGACGCCTCTTGGATTAGGTAAATCATACGTAAGTCACTAGTATCGTCATATGCGACATCTATAGTAGTTTAATAGAGATATTAAAAGAATTATCACCTCTATAACAAAATCTTTTTACATTTCGAGGTAACCGAACAAACTGTATAAATCAAATAAATTCCTTGAGTGTGGTTGTTGTTGTAGTAATAACTAAAACTATACAATTTTAATCCGGGGATTCTGCGCTGAGATCCAATCCTGGAAATTGGATTAGTCCATAAATCCAAAGTAACGTAGGGTGGGCTGGACAGTTGAATATATGGTGGATATCATGGGAACCCTGACCATATGCTGGGCATATATAAGGGGCGGTATGATCTATGTACCAGTAGACGTTGAGCCTGTAACCTCATTCCGATCTCAGTTCTACCAGATTTACTATTGTTTCCGCGCCATGGTTTTCTCTATTTCTCCTATAAGAGATGGGCGACATTTTTGGGATAATCGAACAAACTGTATAAATCAAATAAATTCCTTGAGTGTGGTTGTTGTTGTTGTAACAGCTAAAAATATAGAATTTTAATCCGGGGATTCTGCGCTGAGGTCCAATCCTAAAAATTGGGCTACCTCTACTGGATTAGTCCATAAATCTATTGAGCTATGTAAAGGAGTGTGGATTGGACAGTTGAATATTTGGCAGATATCATGGGGACTCTGACCATATGCTGGGCATATATCAGCGACGGCAAGGTCTATGCGGGATCAGTAAGCTCCATCCCGAACTCAGTTGTGCCAGATTTACTCTTGTTTTTCGGGGCAGGTTTCTCCCTATTTCTGCTATAATGGAAGTCCATATTGTACATTATCAAATTAGAAACAACACAAAACATATTTTCTTAACTGAAAGAGATGAATGTAAAGAAATTTTTTGTCGTAAAGCGAAAATTTTTAATATTTTAAAAATATTAAAAAAAAGAGATACGTATCAACAATAGTTTTTCAAAGAAAATTTTTAAAAGAAGTTAGGATATTTGGTGACCAATAATAAATTGTAAATACATTAAATGTATAGTACAAATAATATACAATAGGTGGCGTTAGTCCTATAAGTATTTGTTGAAAGACCTTGAAATCTACTTGCGTACTGAAATTGCTCCGTGTAGTGGAGTCTTCAACAAGTAAAGGTAAAACTCCTTTTAAATGTTTATATCGTCCTTTGCAGGTTGATCCGTTATAACGAGGTCCCACTAGTTTCGACCATAGCTCAGACCAGGTACTAAATTCAAGAGCGGCTCGTGATTCCTTTCAACTTAGGGCTGAAGTGCAGTATATAGGGCGCATCAACAGATTATCATAAAGTATGTTCTTCTTTTCACCTTGGCCAGGGATTAAATTGGAGAGAAATTGGAAATCTTCTGAATAGTTGTTAAGAGCATATTAAAGCAAGATCCAGCAAATGTCTGCAAATATTGGTTTAAAAATCCATCAACCCGACCATTATAGTTTTATTTTCCTATTCCCTCTCTGTATTTTTTTTTAAATAAAAATCTCTTTACGATTTCCCAAATTTCATTACCTTTAACATTTAAATAAAATTATTAAAAATTTAAGTATTCGCTTAGCAATGCCAACGACACTTAACTATCCATTACAGTTTCATTTAAGCATTTTCTCGGGAGAATGGGGGGAGATCTATCATCAACACTTCGTGGGGCAAGCTACAAACGCAAAAACAACGACACCGAAACGAATCAACATCAAGCGACAACGATACTGCTATAAAACGCCTTAGTATAATGCTTATGGCGCCACACGCATTCGTGTATTTTATGTTTTATATCTCCCACACTCTAGTGGATACTGTGTCTTAAGAGGGGGTGGTGCATAGCCGCTACCGCACTGGTAACCTCCCAAAAGCTATGGCTACTTAGAGTTGAACAATTCAAGTACTCTGACAAAAATCGCTGCGGGATGGTTAAAAAACCCCAAACTACAGATTGATGGAATACAGAAAAAAAAAACAAAGCAGCAATGGAATATAAAAATATCGCATCACTTTGAAGCTCTCTGGACCACTATGGGTTTATGACACACATTTATGGCAAATATTGCTCATGAAATGAGGAAAAAATTTAAATATAGCCACTGCAGCGCCATCGAGTGAGAGCGAGCGAACAAGTGGCAATTGTTGCAACCAGCTCTAGAGTGGGTGCCACACATTTTAAGTGGTTGCCGTCGCCGCTGTCGACTTTGTCGTCGTAGCTATAGCTGAGTTGCCAATGTTGTCACTCTAATATAGTGAGTGGCTGGTGGCAATGAAGCGCTTGTAGCATTTACAGGCGACTACTGCCACTGGTCTGCTTGTGCTAGTGGCGTTTACTATTGTGAAGACCCAACAGAGATGAGAGGGTGTCTTGGCCTGATGCATTTGTCGCAGTGGCTGTTGCAGGGATTTTGGTACATGCTGATGTTCTCTGTACATTAAACCTCAGCAGTCTAAATGGCGTCGTCAGCAAATTGCTTGCGATCTCATAGAAAAAAAAAGCATATGCACGCCCTATACAATCACAGTTTTTCTCTCTTAGTAATAAGCGCAAATGCAAAAGTGTGGGTGAGTGAGTGTCTTTCGTGGGAGACAATAAAAAGTCGAGGCGTATTTGGGGCGCATACAAAAAAAAAACAAAAAAGAAAACAACATAAATAGAGGTGGCATGAGGTGATATTCGCACTAATGGCAGCTATGAGAAACCGATAATGGTCATCCCAATAAAGTGTTAGTCATCAATGTGACACTGGACTTTGGGGCGGCGGTGAAGGTAGCTGCTGTGTTGATGTTAACAGCAAGAGGCTAAAGAATATTTAGTGTGCGTGATTTTTTTCGATGAAATTTATATATGTTCATAATTTAAATAAAGTCATAAAGTTGTTGATTTAATACTTTTGTTGAGTGTTATAAAATGAAACGCATGAGAAAAAAATTAATGTTTGATGCTATTTTTTCATAAAAGATAACATATAATTAAATCGTATATGCTTTATGTTTGTTATGTTTCTTCTGTTTTTTATTTCGCAAAGCATAATCTAATTTTAAGAAATAAAGGAAACGCCAGCAAAATTTACTTAATTTGTTCTATGTTTTTTTGTTGGTTTCGGTTTCTCGTTTACTTCCTATGTTCATTAGAGTAGTGCATATGCCGCACAGTGGGTGCAAAGATAAGGAAGGCAGGCTAAAGTTTTCAACAATCAATGGATTTTACAAAAGTCATATAAGATATGATCGAAGTAGATAGAATATGAACATTTTCCATATTCTGTGCTTAAGACTTATATTTCCTTTACATTCCATATATTAGAAATGGGAGAGCTTATCGCATTTGTATAAGTTAACACACTTTTATTTTCAAACTCACACAACGCAACCTACAGTTTAACGACGGATAAGTACTGACTGACTCGACACTACAGTGCGAAGATACTGTCAAAACATCGAAAGGGCCGCTGATAAAAGAAATCTAGATGACAGGCAGAAATTGAACCCTGGTCTCTAGCATGATAGTCGTTTGCTCTAACTATGTTATCATGCCACGGTTAGCACCGATTACGCTCTGTTATAGAGAATGCAGAACAGTATATTGACATGCTACAAACACTTTTTTGCTGCAGCAGTACAGATTTTCGACGAAGTACATATGTATTGCATCTTAATGTTTCTGCCCCAACGTCGTCTACTTTCCTCCCACTGTTGCCAAATTGTTTTGGGTTAACTTCAAATATTTTGGTCATTCACATCTTCACTTTGGACGCTCGTTCGTTCATTTTTATCCTACTCTCTCCTTCGTCCTTCCTCTCCTCTTGGCAATTTTCATCTCTTGTGTTGTCTTAATTTAAGTTGTTTGACAACATCATAGTGGTTCCGGGCAGTTCTTGTACGGAAACTTTAAACATTTTTATGTAGCCCTAACGACGACGTACCTCCTCCACTCGTCCTAAACGAAAACTCAGAGTGGGCACACATCATACAGGAAAAAACATTCAAAAGCCATAGTTTCAATCCTTCTACCATGTAGACACAGACACTCACACTATTAGTTTTTGTAGAGTTGCATACATTTTTATTTTTTTTGGTTGTTTTATTTTTTTTGAAATGCTTTCTAGCTAGCCTTGTTGGTTGGCCATGTTCAGAGTTTTTGCTAACAAGGTTATGAAAATGTTGTGCGGAAAACATGAAACAACAAAAAAAAATTACGATCTGTTTTTACAGACTCATATATTATATCATCACAGTGATTGTCATTAGGATACGTACGTACGTACATAGGACAATGATGAGTTATATGTCCCAGCAAATATGAGACAGAGAGAGAGGGAGCAAATACACATGTATGCAGATCATGACTAGAGGACCTACAAACCAACCACCAGACAAGTATCCATATATAAACCATTATGTTAGTAATAGTTTAAATTAGTCTTTTGTTTCAGCGTGTTTCCCCTGATTATATGTGTAGTATGTTTGTGTGTATGTAATTCTGTATATGTTATATGCTTACGTATGCACGTACTATGAATATGTAACATGAGACTATTTTAATTATAATTTATGAAAGCTTTAAAGACATGTTTATGTTAATGAAATTCTACACATACAATACTACTCATATGTGCACTGTTCGTTTGTCGTTGGCCATTAAGGATCTAGGTGTGTGGGTGGGTGTGTGTGTCTACAGGATTTATATATTTAAAATAATTAAAACAAAGTGAACAAGAACAAAAATGCCAACTAAATTGCATTGTGGAGTATGGAAAAAAAGGCGCCTGCATATCATGTTTCTTTAAAGATATTAAAAGTGGACTCAGAACATTATTAACAGGTTGGCTAAGGGTTTTCTTTATAATTTTAAAATTGTTAATTAATTAAAAAAAAACAGGCAGGCATACAAAGACTCCACTTAGAACAGCAACCAACCGGCACTAAATTCAGCTAGCTTATTTATACTTCTGAGAGAAGTCAAAAAAATTCAGGCTATTATAAATGTTCCGTAATTTGTAAACTTAAGAGGAAGATCAACTATGTCAGAGAAAGGACCTTTATTTAAAACTATCTTGAAATTAAAATTCTGATCAGCTTAAGAAAAATTTCGATTTTAGAGAAAGGACCTGAAATGACCATTTTAAATAAACGACCTGCAAGAACCTTCAATAAAATCTTTCTAAAAGTTAACTTTAAAATTCGGATTGTTGTTAACTTAAAAACATAGTCAACTATAGAGAAAATACCTGCAAAGACCTTTATTAGACATATTGCGGAAGATTGCCTTAAAAGCTCAGATTTTGGTCATCTACAGAGAAAGGTCAACTAAAGAAATAGGACCTTTAAAAACTATTATCTAGAACATTGCCTTAACAGCTCAGATTTTGGTAAAGAAATCACTTTTATTAAAAATTAGCCAAAATATTGGCTTAAAATTTAAAATTTTGATCAACTTAAGATAAATATGAACTTTGTATAGAGAAAGAAAGTAAAATGACCTCAAGTCATTATAAGATATTATCTTGAAAATGTTGGTCAATTTCATCTAAAGGTCAGCTATAGAGCAAGGACGTACAATAATATTTATTTACAATTTTCTAAAAGATTGACTTCCAAATTTTTATTTAATCCAATAAAACGTTTTTAATTTTTTTTTGAAAAAAGTTTGGAAAAGTCTTAACAAGGACCTGCAAGGATTTTTGTTCAATATTTTGTAAAGGATTAACTTTAAAATTTCGATTTTGGTGAATTATAAGGGAAGGACCTTTATTACAAATTATCGTAAGCTTGAGTTAAAACTGTATATTTTGATCAACCACAGGGAAGAACCAACAAGAATATTGATTAAATATTTTGTAAATGATTGATTTCAAAATTTAAATCATGGTCGCCCATAGAGGGGGCGTTTATAAATTACATTATCTTCAATTCACTTTCATTAATCATTTTAAGAACAACATCGGCTGTAGCAAAATAACCTGCAAGGACCTCTTTTAAAAAATTTAAGATTTCAATATAAAAATTTATTTGATTTCAATATAAAGGGCTTCGTTAACTTAGGACAAAAGTCAACAAGTCAACTTTAGAGAAAGGCCATGTAAAGACAGAATTAATATTTGGTAAACCATAATGAAAGGACATACAAAGATCTCATTTTAAAATTTCTAGGATATTGACTTGAAAATTCAGATTTTGTGATAAAAATGTTATACATAGCAATTTAAAGACCATGTAACATCATACATGGGGGACCAAAAACTCTTTTCACTTTTCAAACGATGTTAAAGAGAATAATTTAAGTAAAAAGTTTGTTTATAATAAAAACCCACAAACAGGAAGTTTGGTTTTAAAAAATTATATAATCCATACGAGATCCTTGCTTATGTGACACTGCTGCAACCTGAAGCAGAAATTAACAATGTCAGCGTGATAGGTGTTTCGTGAAATGTTCTGCAATTCCTCATTAATAAATTCTTTGATTTTCTGTTGAAAATATTACTTTAAAGTATTCCAAAAAAAGTCCATTGCGGATACCACTTGGCTACAGAGTGGCCAGTTAATGTCACCTATTTTGGATATCACTTCTTGCCAAAAGCTGCACTCAATGAGTAGTTGGAGTTGTCACATCTTGCCCCATGATGCTGAGCACGTGCAGTGGTAATTATTCCATACCCCGCGAGGCCGAAAATAATCATATTTTCACACAGACACGATCGGCGATCCAAACGTAATGGAATGTTTTGTTTGATTCAAAATAGCCAGTCTTTGCTTGAGTGTTATGAAAGTAAAACCACACACACTTTTTTCGCTTTGAACACAAAGACACTGGTGCACACAGAGAAACAATGTTCAACGATTGTTGGGAGAGCATAAAAGCACGAATGTTGGGAAAGCAAAACATTTTCATGGTGTACAATTTGACAGCGCTGACGATTCTTATGGGATCGCACACAAGCACGTGATATTATTGTGTGCGTGCATTCGGTTTTGCCTACCACTGATTAAAATTATTGAAATTCTGAAACGTTGGAGCCAAAAGGTTCTCTTGCATGGCGATATACCGCTTTGAATTCACCGTAGCAGCATGACCCCTATGGTCCTAATATAACATAAGTATAGACCAATAATGCCTTTTGCTGCTCATGCTGCCTATACTGTAACCTTACATGAATATAGAGAAGCTTTAATTTGAGACTAGCATCACTGTTATACCTGCAATTTTGTCCGAAATAGTGTCTTGTCTCTCAAAATACATGTTGGTAAGGTAGGTGAACTTCTCTAGCATTTCGTTAGCAAACTGGAGTCTGTGAGCATGATCTCTTGAGGCTTTAATTCCTGTACCATTTTAATGTTGTATGGATGTAAATGCTAATCTTTCTGAAAAATGCGATTTAAGGATGTTTTGCGCACATTTAAGACCCTAGACTGCTCTTGTATAAAAAAGTCTAGGTTGTTAACGAAGTCATGGTCTTGAAGTTTGTAGACGCATGAACTTTTAGTTCGGCCGAAGCCCTGTTGAACCTCTTGTTAAACTTGTCTACTCGACCTTCCGCAACAATTTTCTAATCAATTAAATTGATGAAGCTTTATATATAAGCCGTGTATTGTAATGAGCTCCGAATTTTCATTGAGCTTTTGTCAAAGAATCATTAATTCTATAGCAGTGGTAGGCAAGGTGTGTTTGTGTGCGATCGCACAAATAGCTCCAGCGCTGTCGAATTGTACATGGTGAAAGTGTTGTGCTCTCACAACATCATTGATCATTGTTCTCTGTCTGCACTTGTGTGTTTTAATATTGAGTGCGAAACAAGCGTGTGTCGTGTTCCTTTTATAACAAGCAAGCAGCTACTGACTGTTTTGAATCAAACAAAACTTTCAAGGACATGTGGAAATCGTTTCTGTCTGAAAAATAAAATTATTGCCTTCTATTCCATAGCCTTACACAGTTCTGCAGTATTCGCATACGCAGAACGTGTTCCACTAAAAGATGACAAGGCACCGATTTCCCATTATTTGTTTTAATATTTCGTATACACCTCCACAACCCATCTTGACCGCTCGACGCAGCTACAGATTCCAATGTTAACTGTCTTTTGGTACAACCATACAATTTTCCGAAAAAAAACTAATGACCTGAAGTGATACATCCTCAGATTATGAAAGCAGTGTAAAAAGTATTAACAATGTTCTTTGTGTATCATTAAATTCCCATTACTTTGTCCATTAACTTATTTAACACATGAGCTAGATAATCACTATCCCTAAAGATTTCTTAACCTCAGGTCTCAATTCAATTCAAATTTCATTAAAATATCTTGGAAACTAGATTTACTTTTCTTATACTAATCATCCTTTCCGAATTTCTTCATTTGTGTAGAAATTACTTTCAAATAGTTTCCTGTTAATAAACATGTAATATTTCTCATACGCAATGAAAACCTTATGATTAATCACATCAACTAAGTATTGCTACCAAAACGTCTACATATACATATATAGTTGTGATATATTAGCTTAAATTGAGCAACACTATAAGGAAATTATCAACATTTAAAACATTCTATTATACTAATATTCACACATTCTCCCACACACACGCACACTGTAAATCATTAATCATAGATTCAGTGACCCCGGCACAAAAGTACCTCAACACAAAATGTGTGTGATTATACACATTAACATACGACAACTAACCAACAGTTTCCCGCCTTTGGTTAACCAGTGTATTTGTGTGCGAGTGTGTGAATGAGGCACTTGATACAGCAAAATAACTTAGACTTTTCTTTAGCCCGCTAAGGCTGAGATGAAACGGAATTGAAAAGAGAATCAGTAAAACAGTGTTCTCACAATTAGATGACGTGCTAGTTTTATTTTAATCGAGGCAGGGGGAGGAGAGTAATAATGTTGTTGCAGAAAGCGCTAAAAACAAAGGTGATGATGAGACAGACGACACTCCCAATGTAGTAGTCGCCATTACCGCCACCGCACACACTACCACATACCACACAGCCATCACCCATCAGCCAAAGAAGCTTTACAGCTTTGATTGCTGGTTGGGTTAAGAGAAGACCTAAAATAGCTGGCTTATTAAAATCACCTGCAATCACACACATTCTGAGTTATTGAAATACATTTTTTTGTTGTTGCTGTTCTTCACGTGATTTCAATTGTACTCAAGCTCTTATTGTTGTAATACCCTCGGAAAAGGGTACGCGGCAATGGGTTGCTGAAATATACTGTAGACACGCAATCTATGAGTTTAGAAACAATAAGATGATACACTTCCATACAAAATGCCCCAAATGTGTACATGCAACACCTTGTTGTTGTTGTTGTTGTATGTTTTTATTTTATTACTGTTCTGCAAGCTATGGTAAAAATAAATGGAAACCTTAAATGGCCGAGAAAAATGTGCAACTGTGAATAGTTGATGTGGGAAAGAATTAGATGACTAATTAAGAATAATAAAAAAAAAGATGGTCGAAGAACAATGCTAATTAAGCTTAAATAAAGTAAGGGATTAGTTTCGACAACTTTCTTAATTTATGAGGTGATGAAAAAAAGCGAAACAACGAGAAATCAAAAGTACTAATCACTGAAGTCATTAGTGATAGAAAAAAATAAATTCAAACTTTTTAGAAACTGAAACAGAAATACATTTTGTCCTGTTTGTCCATGACTGTGAGATAGCTTTAAAGGGCCAAAGAATAATATATTATTAATTTATGGTACTATAGTTGTCGCAAGGAAAGGCTTTATAATAAATAAATATTTATAAAATATAATTATAAAAAATGTTTTATTATTAAATTTGTTCAATCTAGCTTAACGATCAGAAAAGGTTTTTTTTTATTTTTTATTGTCAATATTAATGGCAATTCATTATCGAACTCCATGAAAAAATTATTAAATAAATATTTATAAAAAAATATATAAAATTGACAAACACAGAATGATTTCTGCAAAAGCTCGCAAAATTGATACTTGAACAACAACCTTTTAGCGATGTTTACGAATTCCGTAACCAAGTGTTTGTATATATTTAATATGTGGCAAAGCTTTGGAGTGCCAATTAAAGAATTTTATAACATAAACTGTGATGGCAACCATCAAATGTAAGAGTACCTACTCTCCTTACCTACTGGCTTAATACTCATTAGGTTTTTTCCTTAAGCTGCGTTCGCTATAGCAACATTTATGTATCATCCTTTAACATTCTTTAATCTTAAAGGGTTCATCTCATTGGTGTGCTTTGTGTTTATGCAACCTGCTTGCTGCCATCTCTCTTTCTTCACATTAAAATTATGTTAATTAAATTAAATATTTTCTTTGTCGCAGCATAAATACATATGCATGTTGCATATACCATATTGCTTACCTGTATGCCAGACACGATTGGGGAGTTGCCACATATTGCCTTTGTTGTATTTGCCTCTGTCGAACGTGTATGCAACACGTTTACTCTATGTGTGTGGTATATGTTGGCAATTTCCCACAGTTGTTGATGCTACAAACTACAATGTAGTAAATCATGTGTGGCAAGAGTGTGGAGGTGCTTACACGCCGCACAGTGGTATGGCGTCATACGAGTAATATATTAACTGAATTAGGAAACAAACGGAATTTAATCATATTTGGCCATGCCCACCGCCCACTGCTTTTACAAAGCATAGAATTTGTTCTATCCAAGCGAAGGAATTTTTGTTTGGTATATATACGGGCCCTTGCTCCCACTTGGAGCCGTAGGAGTCCATATATACCAATATACACTTGTGGAATGATCAACAGATGCATGCTAAGTTTCATCAAACTGGTTGCAAAAAATCGTTTTTGTACATTAAATTTTTCCTATCCAAGCAAAAGTGACCAAATTTGGTACATACGCTTTTGGAAAAAACAACACATGCGTGCCAAGTTTCAACAAAATCGGCCACGCCCAGCGCCAACCGCCCACACAGCATAAGGTGTTTTTTTTTAAATTACCACATTACCACATCTCATTATATTAAAAAACGGTTTGCCATAAAATGGGGCTACATTTAAAACCAAAATTGAGTATATTTTTAGAGGCTTGGAGATTTAGGCATATCTTCTTAGAGGTGTTCAAATATATTAAATTGTAATGGTATTATCATGATATATATACATGTTTGGACCACTGCAATGCATGAGCATATTTAAATTCTTGTATAACAACTTTGCGGTGACTTTTTACAATGACACTCTCGGCAATTCACATGTACGCAAAGCTTTTTGAAAGCAGTTAGACTCTGCTTGAGTGTTACGAAAGCAACACCAGGCACTCTTGTTACACATTCGCATACACAAACACATAATATATTGGTGTGCACGCTATCGGTTTGCCTGACACTGATTTATTGTACTTTTTCCAAAAATAAAATATCATTAGATTTTTGAAATTGAGTGGTCTTATTAGGCGACCACTTTTTTTTGGCACAAAAATCCCACCGTGCGCCATCTTGCTTACCAACACTGCAATGAGCTGACTACATGGTACATGGTACATGTGTTCATAATTATATTAATGTTAAGGAAAATTATAATTTCATGATGACTACGAGGATGATGCGTGCATTTGAAATGGAAAAAAGACATCTTTTAATAAGAGGAAGGGTAAAAGGCAGAGAAGCATTTGGGCAAACTCACAAATACACATATGCTTAAAGAAAAATGTTAAGTTAAGATAAAAGATGCCCAAAGAGAAAAAGAGTTTAGAAGTCCAGAACTTACTAACTTGGTTGTTTGTTTTGCAGGCATCCCTTCGGTAGCGGAGAGGATCACTTAGGTCCTGATGGACCCATTATGTTATCCATTAGGCGTTTGTGGCATCCCTTCAACCGATGTGGTACCTGGTTGCTTGACTAGTTGTAGGTTTTTCATTTCAACCCGTCCAGTAAATGGTCTTACATAAGTTGTTTATTCTTTGATGTGCAAAGATGCTAGTTGCTCTATGTCAATTAAGAAAAGTTTTCCCTGGGTTTCCAGTCTCTTTCTGCGTAAGACTGGGCAGTCATATACTTATAATAATGTCGGTAAATGGTTCACTGCTGATATTCCCGCAGTAGATACCCAGCGACGTAATTGGCAAGAATTGCAACAACGCCTTTTGAGACATTCCGGTGTCATGTCATCCGTTCTTGGTTCCACGTAACTGAAAACATGCCTTCATGCCTGAAATATCCCGAGATCGTATTCCTTTCATTCTTTAAAGACCAATGCTGCAGACATTCTTTGAGAAGGGATAATCAAGGTCTTCCGTCTCCCTTCTACGAGAAGAAAGCAGAAATGTGAAGACAGGAGGAAGGTGTTCGTTTGTTTTTGTTAAAACAGTTTATGATTAGTTTTAGTCACAGATTTCGAAAGCATCTTCTTATGTTACATGGTAGCGAGGTAGTGAGTACAAACTCCAACAAGGTTTACTGTATGTGTATGTACAGAAGAAATATATAGAAGTGAGAAATATCATTAAATAACCGCTACGTTCTCAATAAAACTAAATAATTTGTGGGTGACTATGGAAGGCATTGCCTCTCAACGACACCCTATGTTATTTGAAAAGGAAGAAGAAATACAAGGGGGAAGGTCTACTGACTGTTCTTGAAGCCGTTCTATATGACCTTCTAGATTCTTCTTTCGCCTCTGGGTACACTCACTTTTATCGGTGCATGTCTCGTAAGAAAGGTAATAATTTTCCTTATCTGGTCCCTTCCCTGACTCGCTAGGTTTGATATAAGTTACGGGTCGTATTCAGAGCATGCCTTCTCGGCTTTCCTACAGGAAATCAACATTTAGATTGTGCTTGTCAGGTAGACATAGGGCGAAGTGCTTCGTGTTCAACGTAATTTTTGTGCAGGGCTGAGCCCTATTGAGAGTCTTCATCCGCTCTGCTTGTGTGCAAAAAGCTAAAGCGCTGTCGAATTGAACACGGTTAAAATGTTGTACTCTCCCAAAAATCATGTTCTCATGCTCCCGATACAATCGTTGTGTCTGTTTTTGTGTTGAATGCGAAAAAACATGTGTGGTGATGCTTTTACAACACCAAAGCAAAGACTGACTGTTTTGAATCAACCAAAACTGTCGACTACGTGTGAAAAACGACAAATGCTGCCCTCGCGAGGGTATGGGATGCTTCAGACCATCAACTTTTTTTTCTAAATGTTTATTTAATCAGATTTCTTTGTTGTTATTCCGACTTGGCAAGTCTGTTTTACACTCAAGAACAAAAAAAGATTTGTATTTGGATAGATGATGTTGTGATGAGTTGTTTCCCAGGACTGTCCTCCACCTGTGGGCGCCAGCAGTTAATGATTTGCTTTCGTAGTCAATTAAATAATGAAATGCACCACTAGAATCTGGGGTTTCAGCCTTAACTTATTTTAGTAGTCAAATTTTTTCCAAAAATTTAAAATTCTTGGTTTATCAAATTTTAGAATTTGTTTATTTTTTCTATCGGTTTTCTGATAAAGTTTTTGTGGTATAATTTGTTTAGTTGTTAAACATTAATGTCATTAAATTCAACAAATTTTCACTGCGGTTTAATGTTTAGTCCTTACACATTTTAATACCTCTCTCTCCCTCTCACTCTCTTTAATACCCATTAATTATACAGATTTCATGTCATTAGTAATTATTTCTAAATGACAGTGTTACGTGCTATGAATCTCTGCGCAAAATCCACATAGAACACATATTTCGCTTCAATGCTCGGCATGTTTTAATTTGGTTTAGTTTTTGGTTAGCGGCAAATCAATAGAGAACAAAACCACTCACCTCATGACGAAATAAAATATCACATTGACAATTACAAATGGACAACCTCATCATTAACATGATGGAACATTACAAGCATTAACACACACACACACACACACACATGCCTCGATACACACAACCACAAATGCCAACATTTTTGAATAAAAACAACATTGTCAACATTTAGTTACTAATCACTATACGATCCCACAACAACCGATGCAATGAAAGCAAATAATAATTTATACCAATTCGTTGCGGAGTCTGAATTGTAACAAACTTTCTGTTTTTGCTCTGTTGCCTCGATATGTCATGTTGAGTTGCCAAAGCGGCAAATGTCGCATACTCATCGTTCATTTAAGAACTATCACAACATTTAATCACTGTCACAGGAGACTCTTTAAGGGCAAAGAGACAAGGATATCCATGTCATATTTTTTTTGGGCATACAAAAAAATTACACACAAACTTACACACACTTATCAAAATATATGTAGAAGTTGGAATATTCAACAATTATATAACATTAGCAACTATTTCAGAAAACTCCTTCATAGGATACTTTTAGTGGAATAGTAGAAAGGAACCGCAGATAGCAAGATAGGAACATTATGTAGAAGCGAAATTTTTGTACATTTAACCAGTTAAACCATAAGACTACCACTCAGCCAGTATTTGCTAGTAATAGTGTAAAGTTTTCTCTATTCTATACCATTAATTTGTTTATACCCCGTGTGTATCATCTCCGTGTGACAGATAGTTGTCATGCAAAATAGTCATTTGTATCAAGCGACGACGCCGTCAACAACACAACCACTTAAGGGGTTTTCCGTTTGATGGTATTTCTCTTTAGAGCTTTCTTGCTAACATTTTGATATAAATCGTATTCTTCCCTTCCTGTCTGTAATCGTTTGTGGCTAGTAAGATATTTATTTTATGTGGGCCAAATAATGATGGAGATTAAGCAAAAAAACCACAATGTTTTAAAGGCGGAAACGGAATGTTATATTAGAAAAGGAGTTTAGTGGAACGATTAAGGATATTATATTAGAAAAGGAGTTTAACAGAATCTGCAAACAAATTAAAATGATAATTTTAGTTCAGTCAAAATGTTCATTCTTCTTATAGTCGCTGACCTAGAGCCCATGGTAACGAAAGTATTTTGAAGACAGAAGCGAGAAGAATTTGTTGTCTTACTTAAGGTTATAATGGACATACTAATAAAAAAAACACTTTATGAAAAAAGATGTTAATGATATCGATACTTTGCAAATAACAATGCAGTAAAATGTAAGGTAATCTTTTTGATGTTTTCTAGTATCTCCATAACGATTTGTCAAACAAAAACGAATAAAGACAATATAAGAGCTTGACACCGTTCACACCCGATCTGTTAAAAAGATTAAAAGAGAAAAAAATACCTCTAAATGAATCACACTTTACAATAACATTTGCATACATATTTGTTACGCAACATTTATATAAATTATTAAGAAGACCTTAATAATTATAATATGCCATTTATTACTATTATTAACACTTTTACATTTCCAACTGTACCAAAATCATAGTATACTATTAGGACATTTGTAACATTTCAACCATTTACACAAATAGTTCAATGCACCTCCATACAATTACACCATTACACATAATAAAAATAATGATATTGCAATTACCAGAGCTCAGAAAAAAGCAACAAATATTTTCTATAGCCTACATTTAAACTAATTGCTGTATACAAATCCGATTGCATACTTTTAGGCGATTTACACAACATTTTGCGGTAAAACGTACAAAGACCTCATTAAAAATTGAAACGCTTTAAAGCTGCAACCAATATATGTATATATTAATTTGTTGCTGCTTTTACACAAAAACTGCAAAAATTTGTACAAATGTCAATAAACGAAATTGTATTCCAAAAATTGTTTCTCTTTCTGTGGTTGTTGTTGCTTTTCGATGATTTGGTGGTCAAATTATGCAAATAATTATCATAAATATATCAAATAGTTATGTCAGTCATTCAGTCACTTAAACCAGACGACGGGGTGGCTATGTAATGAAAATCTAAAGCGATTGCAAAAGCAAACGCAAAAAAAAAACAATAATCATGTAATTAAAATGCGTCATTACATATTTAAAATAATCAAATGTTCATTAGTTAGTTTAATTGAGGTAAATGTGTTTAGAGGTTTTTCGAATATTAATACAAAAACCGCAGTGCAAAAACTTTAAAATTTTTGAAATGACACAAAAATTAAAGCAATCATAAAATAAATAAATTGATTGTAAAAATTTAATAAATTTTTTAGATTTAACAAAATTAAAAAGTAACACTTTTTAAACACAAATACATATTGCTTTGAATGAAAAAAATTACAGGAAGGAGGTTGCTTTGCTTTGCTAACTTAATCAGGGTGTATTTTTTTATATTCATGCTACGATATTGTTAGCACATAGTTGTTTACAGGATGCTGAAGTTGTTACTAATTAGTGCAATAAAGTAACGATAGATGGCAGTCAGGCTTTTTGTCACTGTGTATTAAAAATCTATACAAAATGCTGAAAAAAATACTAGATACTAGGCGCCAGATTGTCTAATACGAGGTTTGTATTTTAAGTCAATAATAAAAGGACTAGAAGTGAACGATAAAGACCGTGTGAGATACTATTGTTAAAGCAGTATAGTAAGTGGATGATGTGTCTCTTGTGAAACAATTCTAAGGCTATACCATAAATCAATCTTTAACAATTGATTTTACCCCTACTGGTGTTTCACCTTAGACATAATCTGTGGCGTATTTAATACCTTTTTTCTAAATCTGTGAGAATTTAAACTCAGTTTTTCTTTCAATTTCCGTTCTGCTTTTGACAATTTATGCCAGTTTTTCCTTTTCTTTTGCACTTGGCTTTGAACCAACTTCAGTGTAGTAATCTTGTGTTCTGTGTTTTTTTCATAAACTTAGCCTAACATATGTTCGCTATCATGCATTTATTTAGTTATTTCTTATGCCTTATGCCTTTCTGCGCTCTCAATATTCACATGCAGCCAACCATAAGAATTTGATTTTTTTTTTCATCGAGCTTAACTTTTTATAGTTGGGGTTTGGTTTGGTTGGGTTTTGCAAAAAAGCTGGAAACGGACTCAAGTTGTGGGAATTTTTGTTACTCTTCTCTTCTTTTGTTTAGTCAATCCACGCTCGTAACTATATATAATTCACTATTATCAGGGAACGTTGCTTATGTATGTGAATATTTGTTATTAAATTTACATAGACTTACAGCAACATAGTTGTAGCTATTTATAACTGAGTGTGTTGTGTGTGTCTGTGTGTAACATTCCATGAAAGCATTTCCCATGTCTGTTATTTTATTATATGGTTTAAGACATTTAGCATTGTTAGTTGTTATTTTTTAAGTTTTAACTCTTTTGTTATAAGTTAGGGGCTTCTTTCGTAAGCTGTGAACATACGTGATTTTTTGTTGCCGAAGAGAGAATTATAATATGCAGGGGCTAAGAAATTAATGAGAATTTTTTACTAATTAATACAGCTTTAAGAAACTGTACGGTTGTTATACTCGGCAAAATTAATGCGTACAAGATGTTTCTTAGACTGTCGGCTACCAAACATTACTACAGTCTTCTCAAGTATTATCGATAAATCGACATATGTTAAGTGGTTGAAAAACATCCGCTGTTTGTCCGCTTAAAATATGTCGTGATCATTATAAAAATGCCCTTGACAAAGAGTCGCAGATATTGCCCTAATTTATTGCGGGTCAGATCATTAACTCCATGTTTATTTAGACCAGTGATAGACATAACCGAACGCACGCTCAACAAAATGCCAGTGTTCGGTCGCATAAGAAGCGTCGGCGCTGTCGAATTGTACACGGTAAAAATGTTGCGTTCTCCCAATAATCGTTGAACATTGGTCTGCACTTGTGTCTATTTTTGTGTTGAATGCAAAACAAGCGTGTGTGGTGTTGCTTTTATAACACTCAAGCAAAGACTGACTGCTTTGAATCAAACAAAACTTTTGAGATCTTTTAAATTGCTAATCGTGTCTGTGAGAAAACGATTATTGCCGGCTTCGCGAGGTTATGAAATCATATCTAAATATTATCCGCCTACAATATATGTATATTCAAAGTATCGTACCGTCTCTATGTTCACCTCGCAAACATAATTTACAAATCGTATTTAAATTTTATCTGCATAAAATGTATTTATTTCAAGTGTCATCACTTGTACGCTGACACTTTTTGGCTAAATGTGCATAAATACTATTCAATTGCCGGTATATAATGATAAATCATTGGACTGGTGTTGGTAATGGCATTGATATACCTAATTTATGCAGGTACACACTAACACACACGCTTCTGTCTAAAGCCAATTATTGCCGCAACCTATTGGCATAACAATGAAAGGACAACTTAAAAACAAAATGTCCTAGAACCATGCAAACAAATACATTCTATTTATATGAAGTGGTATTTTACTCTATATATATGGAATCTATATAATAGCTGCAAATGAAATGCATTGTAATTAATTGCTTAATTGCATTGCGTGTTTTAATAAAAAATATAACGTATAATTTTCCAATATCAAATTGTCATTGCATAACTTAGGGCGTTTGAGGATTATAAGAGTCGGACATTTTTTTGTGTTCTCCCGTCCGCACAATTATAGAATTGACATTTTTAAATGTTATAATTATGGACAAATGAGCCGGCAGGCAAAAAAAAACACAACACCATCATCAATATATAATTTATGATTATTATAATAACAGAATACAGCACAAAGTGGAAACAAATTAAATTAAAATAAATAACAATTAAAGGGGATTAAATATTAATTGAATTTATGCGTACATTCGTTTAGGCATTACAGCTTTCAATGTAATGACTCGGCCACAATAAATACATACATTTAATTTTTTTTTCTTATGCCAACACAATGTCGAAGTTGTACAAAAGGATTCTCAACAATATTAATTCATTTAGAGAGAAAGAGAGACAACAACAACAAAAAAACACAAGGACTACTCTCCTTTGCCTTGCTTTGCATTTACTTATTGTTTTTCTTTCACTCATAACTCTGAAACTTGATAAGCAATTTTGTGATGATATTTTGCAATTTTCGAAAATATTTGCTCTTCTTTCAATAACATCTGTCTAAATATTTATTTAGTATAGCAACATTTTCAATTAACTCGAAAATACATGAATTTGGTAAAGCATCAAATCTGGTATTCTCTTTTCAACCCAAGCTGACTTGTTGCTACAGCACAAACTTTTTAACTTTGTTGCTGCTGCTTTTGCTTCTTTTGCAACTTTTTTCTCTTCAGTTTTTTTTTGTTGTTTTGTAGGTCATCAATTGAATATGCAAATTACTTGTAGTTTGAATGTTGTGCAGACAAATGAAGCAAAAAGCTACCATATGGATATACTGTTGGCATATGTACTATGTAGTTGTCAACAGTTTAGAGCAAACTATGCGAAATTCTAAATCATTTACTCTATGACATTCTTAGTAACTGGTAATGGCAGTTAAGAGGAGGAGCATGAGAGGTGAGGGGACAGGAAAAGAAAGTCACATTGAATAGATACCAAAATGACAGACAGAGTTTGAAGGGAAGGAGATCTAGTTAGAAATGTGAATAATGGATACAATCAAGTGGGTCAATAAAGCAAGTGGGGACAAGGTTTTTTTTTTGGTAAGGAAGTCGTGTATGACAACTTGACAGTTGTAAATGTAAGAAAGAACTTTTATATCACAAAATGGGGAAGAAATTAACAAAAAAGCTATCAAACTATGTTGGTGCATGAGTAAAATATTTTGTTGTTTGATGCAAAAGAATATGTATTACAAATTAACAGTTTTTTTTAGAAAAGATGGGTTAATTTAGAAGTTTTTTTTTAATTTTAAATAAAATACATACAATAGATTTGAATATTAGAATATTTTTATGACCCGAAAGAGGAATCACTGACATTCTGTTTTTGTAGATAATTTCATTAAAATACTGGCAATTCACACGTACTCGAATGTTTCGTTTGTTTCAAAACATTTAGTAGCTGCTTAAGTGTTATGAAAGCAACACCCCACACGCTTGTTGCGCATTCAGCACATAAAACAGACTAAGGTACGGACAGAAAAACAGTGTTCATCGTTTGTATGAACATGAGAGGACGACTGTTGTTATTTTTGAGGTGGAATCATACTTCAATAGTCTCTTCGGGTTCCTTAGCAGTCCGAATTCGGCAGTTATTTTTATATCCATTGAGCCAGAAATTGGTCACGTAACTGAAAACTGTACGGCATTAAAACAGCGGATCATTATTATGTAAAATTTAAGTGCAAATTCAAGTCAGGCGGCTTCAATTCTTAAATGAGTTAGATTTTGTAAGACTTTTAACCAAGATCGTAGCGTAAACTTCGTCAACTTGTTGAATACGAGAGACCTCGTTGCAGTGCAAGGCATTAAATATACACCATATGCAAGTATTGTGTGAAGTTTTCATTAAAAATGGTGGTATGGCCACTCGTCATCAGATTGACAATAACAAAAAATATATTAACTTATAACTATTATATCGAATGACTCAGACGCCACCTATCGTATAGAAATTGTACTGCAACAGAAACCTTAATATTTATGTAGACTTAGAATTATCAGAATTTTGACATAATCAGATGAATAGCTTCCGAGTCTATAAGGAACACACAGACTTAAATTGTTTTTTTTTCGGGAAACTAGTGGAAGATACTTGTCTTAAACTAGTGAGTATGGCGTATAAATATGAATTAATATAGGAAATTTTTTTCACAATTCTAGGCAATTAAGAACATACCTAGGTGCAGCTTTCACTTTGTGTTGTCACAATTACAAAATTTGTAAAATCACTTTGGTGATTTATACTCGTTAGCCTGTCAATGGTATCCACAATTTTACTATGCGTCTACAAGATTTTTGTAAAGATTTTTCAGTTACAAGACACTTCAAGCAGATGTTACACCCCCAACCGAACAAGGTAGGAAGTCACATGAAGTTTCTAACCCTTATCCACAAAAATATTCACCTTGCTGTGACTTCCGCAATAAAGTCATGAAAAATCCTTAATATTTTTCGTAATCACTCAAAGACAACACTCCGTTTAAGATCTCCGCACACTTTGTCGCCTTGAAATGTTTTTTTCTCTCTTATTTTTGAACTCCTGAGTGATAGCAATTATTACATCTACGCCCCTATGCAAACATTGGCATATTAAATTTATATGTAAATTTACTTTACATTTGTAATGTACTTCTTTTTTTTGCGTTATTTGTTTGTCTCATGCCAACCCTTGATCATTCCCTCGGTTTCATTTCGTCTGACTGCTGCTGGTAGAGGAGTGATGTTCCATCACTTTGGTGGAAAAGTAACATGACTTTGTCGACTTTTGTGTAAACACAAAACTGACATTTTTCTCATTACTGGTGCTGGGTGAAAAGTTATTTGTTGTTGTAGATTTGTGGTTCTTGCAAAGAAAAACCATAAAAAAAACTGGCAACATTTTCGCCTTTGTCTAGTGCGCAAAATGCAAGAGAAATCTGGTTTTTAAAGAGGAAAGGAAGTAATATGCTTAGATGTGGTAGGCAGTTTGGTAAGGAGAAGCAGACATTTCAAAGGAGGAGAGAGGATGGTCAAATTATTGAAATGCCTGAAATCTTAAAGAGTTTGAAGTAATGTTTATAAGTTATTTGCTTTGCATTTTCGAACTGCGAAAATGTTCTAGGTGTTTTGGTTAAACTTTTGGATTAAGGTACGGAAGAGGAAAGATTGAGTTAAAATGTTGCCTTACGTTATTGTATTCATTGTTCGTCAGTATATAAGTATTAAATTTATTTGTAAATAAAAGGAAATGTTTCCTTACTAAAATCCTTGACAAACATCCCCCACTATCTTTCGCTTATATAAAAATAATCTAATTTATCCGCTAACTTTTCATTCCTGCAACAAAACTGAAACAATCCCATTTATGCTAAATTTCAATATTCACATACATCACTTTTAGGTTTATTAACTTTTTTGTTTGCCATATTGTAAATTACTTTGATAATAAAATTTTATAGGTTTGATTTAATTTGAAAGGATTTTTATAGCTAATCCAAGTAAATGGTTATGATACACTAAAGCAAAAAAGCCAATCTGGAGAGAAAGAAATGTAAGAAAAAAGAATTTATTAAGGTAACAGAAGAAAGGTAGCTAGGGACGTAATAAGTAGGTACTATTTAAGGTAAACATTCAATCGAATTAATTTCAAGTAACTGATACAAATATAGGTAACATAAACTCTACATGTCTTAGGCAAAAACGCAATCTAGAGAAAGGAGCATGAGTGCATGAAGAATACGTAGCGCGACACGCAATGTTTTGTTTTAAATAAGACACATATCTCACCTATAGGTTATTTATTGTACTGTAGTTTCAGTTCCAGACCCGCAGAAATTTATCATAAAGAAGTCAAACAGGGCACCTATCGGTCATTTCTTGTACGCAATGTTTTGTCATAAATAAAACATATAACTCATCTATAGGTCATTTATTGTACTGTAGTTTCAGTTCCAGACCCGCAGAAATTTATCATAAAGAAGTCAAACAGGCCACCTATCGGTCATTTTTTGTACCAAATTTTAAATGAAAAACCATTGCTAACAAACACACATATGTCTGACGTCTTCTCTATCTAAAAATTTACCAAAATAAAATCCATTGATATCACATGACAAAAATATAACTTAATTAAAGAACACCTTCCACTACCATTCGTTCGTCGTAAACACCCATATGATATCAAACACACACACACACACACTCTCCCCTCAAAGGTGAGTAATTAGCGCCCCCATTTACTAAATATTGCGGTTAGTTTAATTAAACTCAAATAAATTGTACACTTGAAGTCAAAAGTGGGTGGTGGTGTTGGTGTCTGCAATCTACGCAAAGTTACTGATTAATACACAGGTCATGTTGTTGATTTCCTGGAAAAGGACATTTCCGTAGCCACCTTGTTTTTTCACCCCCGCTAACACTGACAAACAACATTAATAAAACAGCATTTGTTTTAATTAAATATTACTCATGTTCTGCTGCGTTTAGACGCGTCTTTTTTCCCATGTACTCCATGGGTAGCCATGGTAGTAAATTATTAAAAAATATCACACTTTAGGAACGAAAAATTACATATAATTTCCGCTGACAGGAAGTACAACTTATGAACTCCGTCTGTCTTGCCAGAGAGTCCTTGTTGGGCTGTTTGTTATAACGAATTCTTTCTTGTTTGCTTACTTATGGTTTTTATGCTGTTGTTTTTTTCGCTCACTTTTTTTTTGGTTAATTCCCAAATAGGCTGTTAATTGAAAAAGGAAGTGGCATGACAAGACATGACACAAAACATGGACATTTAAATATACGGTACTAAGGGGTCATTTGCAGTGCTTTGTGTGTGATGGAAGGAGGGACTGCGATTTCAAGAAGAAGTGTCAAAGAAAAAAAACACTGAGTGTAAATTGAAAGATGGCAAGATGGGTAACGCTTCAAAAAGGTAGCTGTCAAACATCACCAGAATTTGTGACTTAAGTTATGCATGTCTTAAGAGGGGCAAGTAGCAGGGCGAGAATTGAGTCAACCAAGTGGTGGCGCTTTAAGAATCACAGCAGGTGTTAACAGTCGCAGTATGTTGAGTGTTGTTTTATTATGAGGTCTTAAGGGATTTAACACCGAATTATTTGTAATTTGTAGGAAGATTGTTTGTTTTTCTTTCTGTACTTTGCGATGTCATCGTGGCGCACAGTGGAAGATAATAATGCTGAAATTAATAAAGAAATATTACAATAAATACCGAAGATGATGTTAGAAAAAAATACAAATGTTTTCTGAAGTTCGGTGAGCTAAATTATTGTACGGGACAATATTTTGAACCTCATGTTAGTAAAGGTATTATTAAATATGAATGTTTTATATCAACAGGCATCCTAGTAATATTAAAAAGAATGGATAAAAATTCAACTATGGCGGACCTATCTTTCAACTCGCTCTTGTAGGTTCACTAGGCGCTAAGTGGATGTTTTGTTTTCAACCTCTCTTCTTCCGAAAATAATAATACCAAAATACACGCAAAATGCGTCTTTTCCCGCACATTCCTCCTCATATTTTCTAATTTTTCCCCTCAAAAGAGAAAGTTCCCATCAGCTTATTGAACCTAATTTTAAATAGCGAGTTGGTACCTCTATCTAATATACTGCTCTATCCTTTCGACTCAGATCAGCAGCAACGGAAATTAAGATAATTTGAGTGAATACTTTTTTTTTGGTCAATTTTGGCATTTTTTTTAGAAATTGTTGCATATTTTTGGGCTTATAACCGAAGCTTATCTTTTTATCAAACCAACGTTCAAATAATGGGAATAAATATTTTTTTTATAATCTTTTGAATACGCGCGTAGGTTTTCAAGACCTCTTGCGAAATTATATATATATTATATATCGAAGGCAATATTTTAATTACACTGTTGCATAGTATAGTTGATAAATAAACATCAGTATTCCCACTATATTTTATAAAAAAAATAGCAGAAACATTTTGCTTATGGTAAAGTTTTTTCAAAAACATTTAGTTAATAAAAATTTCAAATTTTTAAAATTTTGGTTCACATAATTTGCAGCTCAAGAACTATAGAAATTGTGCCAACAGTTCTTTGGATTGTATACTTTGAGTTATGATGTGTATGTAGCTCATACGTATGCCTCTTGTATAGTGTCATGCGCCATCTATCATGCAATATTAGTACTAACTTACAGTTGGCCAATAGTGCAACTTCGTTATACAGAGACTAAATCACGCACCAAAAGCATCTAATAAAAATGTAGGTGCATCGCTTGCACATAGACCCCTTAAGACTTCACGGTACTTAACAATATAATGAAACCACTGTAGAAACCATCACAGTCATGTACAACATAACCTGCAATAACTTCAAGATGATGTGATGGAAATACTAGAAGCCTATAAGTAACAAGCAGACATATTTTTATCTGAAGACTGAGCGCAACCTATAATCTGTCATTTGTGGGGTCATTTAATTTAAGTGTTACTTTTTCTCAATACAGAGGCTATATCACGCTTGCTTTGAAGTACTTAACAATAGAATGAAAAGTAAAATTAACTCATACGTATGCTTCTTGTATAGTGTACTGCGCCATCTATCGTTCATTATTAGAACAATCTTACAATTTAAGAATAGTGCAACCTCGTTATACAGAGACTAAATCAAAACCAAAAGCATCTATTAGAAATTTACGTACCTCGCTTGCATATATACCCCCAAATGATTTGCAGTGCTTAACAATAGAATAACATCACTCTAGAAACCACCACAGTCATGTAAAAAATAACCTCCAATGACGATCATGACTATGTGATGAAAGTTATAGAAGCCTATACGCATTACACATACGCATCACATTAGTCATAAGATGATTGGGGTGTTTGTTACAATCAAGGGTCACTTACTTTAAGTGCTAAATTTCCTCGCACTGCAATTTTAAAACGCCACGGTGGGGTGGATTGTCATGGCGTGACGCTGCGCAGCTCAACGTTCTTTCTTCCTACGAGACTTTTATCGAATTAATGAATGATTTTTTGACAAAAAGTGCCATCAAATTTTGCGCTCATTACAACATACGACCTAGTATTATTACAATTTTCTCCCACTGTGCTACCTTAACTTTTTGTTAAAGTATTTTTTTCTCATTCATTTGTTGTCATTGTTTTGTGTGTTTGTTGTTATCATGCATGCATTCATCCCTACTTACACCGATGTTCTTCCTTCCTTCTATTATTATTTAGATTCTTATTTCCCCAACAAACACTTGTTATTGTTCTCTTTCTCTTTGGCCAGTGCATGTTTACTGGCCAAGAGAAACCTTACAAGTGACTCTCGAACCACATACAACAGAATACAGAATACAAAATACTTACAACAACAAGTATTTGTTACCAACTGGTATTTTATGCTGGATGTGTTAACGGCTTTGTATAAGACGTTGTTATAACGTATAGGGCACACATTTATACATATGTGCATGTGTGTTGCAGTGTAGCTGTGTGTAATCTGTGTAGGGATGTGCAAGAGAAGGTGAGCATTAGTGTGTGTGTGTGTGCATGTAGCTGTGCGTATAAAATTTAAGTAGTTAACTGTCATCATGTGCATAAATAAGAGCTTAAGTATATTGCCAAAGTATCAAATTACACTTTCAATTTTTTTCCATTCCGTTTTTTTTTTGTCTTTTCTCTTGTCGTCTTTTGCAGCACTTTACATTACAGATTTGTATTTATCATCAACGTACATGTACAGTATGTAGCTAATACTATGTGTATGGATGTTTGTTGGTTAGTGTGATGTGTCGGTGGTGTATGAGTTTTTAAGAGGGGCTATTGTAAAGATTTCACGTATGTTCAAATGTTGGTTTACAAGTTGGTATTTGTTGTTGGTTGAGACCAGCGTGTGCTTGTCAGGTATATTGTTAAGCCAAATCTGTGTTAATCCACCTAAGGCCTCCAAGGTAGTCCTAATAAAATTTATGTTGTACTATATGAAAGCATTTGTAGTGGAAGAAAGAAAATGCTTTAAGATCTTCTGTGGGGGTGTGGTATTAAAAGCAGTACGTCTATATTTAGTACAGTATGGTAGTTAAATTTAATAAGCCGGTGAGAGGGTCTACGATTTATGAGCGTTCTATTAGATACTAAAATACTTATTGATTGATTTATACATGAGCTGAGCTCAAGAAAATAGGAATAATGGCATATTGCCCAAAATGACGACGATGACCTAAATTTTGTCTATGAAACCTACTATTTTTCTTTATCAGTAAGAATCATAAGACTGATACTAAGAAAATATATATGTTACGCCTTTAATACCTAAAGGAATACTTAAAATTTTGGTATAAATAAAACTAATGTTTGTGTACTTCTGTTGGTGTCTGTGTGGTGCTCATACACGCCCAAACAGTTGTTTCGATTTTAATAAAACTGTGATGAGCAGTTGCTGAAGTTAAGCAGCTGGTTTCTAGGGTACAACAAGCATTGAAGCGCTGGGAGAACAACTGCAATATATTAAATATGCACATCATCCTATACAAATATGCACATCACAGCGTGTTTGTATGTTCGTTATGCATTTCTTAACCGATTGCCTGGTTAAGATAAATTGTAGGCACGTTCTTGCTTACATTTTTGCACTTGTTTCCGTAATAGTGCACTTGATAGACGATAGGTGGAGCCAAGTAGAATGAAAGCCAGTCAGAAAGCCTTTCAGACGGACATGGCTCAATCGTCTAAAACAGTCCTGAAACGTATTTTGTCTTAAGATACTTCGCATCTAATACGTCTCCTTTAATGCGTTGCACTTTTGTCGTACTCTCATCCCTAAGGGTGAGGTATAATTAACGTGCATGAAAATACGGCTTATAGAATTTACTAATACAACTTTTAAGATGTATGTAACTCAAATTTTTAGAACACCCTTAGAAATAATTATGTAAGTTTATAACTAACTTGTAAAGAAGTATAGTACAAACAAAACCTGACCTACAATATTTTGGTGAAGAATTTCTAAATCCATCATCAGCATCATCATCGATAGAGATCAAAATAACTTCAAAACATACAAGTATAACACACAGCAGAAACACCATAATACACATGAAGTCATTGACCACGCAAGTATATAAAACTCGCAACACATGGAAGTATGTAATGCCATGTAATTTAATATTAGTTTTGTGTTGCTCTCTCAACGCCCGCTTGCCAAAGTGATTGCATTGTTGTGGCATTAGAAGAAGCCTTGACATTTTCACCAGTTGTTAACAGTTGAATGGTCTAATAAAAAGAGATTGTATTTTATAAGTGGCCATAACGAGAGAGAGAGAACGGCTACAAAGTTTATGACTGTTGCTAAAGAAACAAAGCCAAAACTTTAAACTTCATATAGTTAGTTTTGGTTTTATAGTTTTGTTTATTATTTCTTTTTGTCAAATGTTTATGTAAATTTTTTTGTAAAAATATACAGCCAAAAGCGGGGACCCCGGAAAATCTTAAGAAAATCCCACGTATACCAGCCTGTAAATCCAGCCAACGATGTCAAAGTCATAAATCCTAAAAGTATGCTTTATGGTCGGGTAATAAAATCAACCTAAAAGTATGCTACAACTACAAAACTGACATCATAAAATCTTAGTATGTAAAACTAAAGTTAAATGAGTTTAAAGCAGAAGAAAATACAAACAATTTATTTAAGTAACTGTTATAAAAACAGGAAAAAAGGTTTCCTATTTGATAAAAGCTCAAGTTTTATCGTGATTATTAAATCTACGATACTGCCTGCTGGTTTATTAATTCTTATATGAAAGCTTATGTATATCTTAACATAAAAATTTATGATTTTCAATATAACCACGTAGCTTAGCAATTTGTTAGACATTCTTATACAGCCCCGAGCCATCAGTGCTATCAATAAGTGTCCTTTCTTATTTAAATGCCCATAGAAAAACCAAAGCTTTTGAAAATTAATCACTCCTCCCCTTAGACGTTTTTTTTTATCAATAAACATTTCAAATATTTAACACAACTGTCATTGATTTGCTTTTGTTAAG
Organism: Muscina levida; assembly: GCA_964034835.1. Lineage (NCBI taxonomy): Eukaryota > Metazoa > Arthropoda > Insecta > Diptera > Muscidae > Muscina > Muscina levida. The sequence goes on along the minus strand of OZ035883.1, from coordinate 148,040,442 downwards.
TTTGGTTTCCTGGGGCTTTCCTCTATGCTATCACGATTGAATTTAAGCATTTTCAACAAGATTTCTATTGATTGCAAACAGCCGGTGGTGCTCGAAGACATTCAGTCCCTAAGGACAGGTGTTGTAAACCAAAAAAAAAGAAGCAGCCAGTATGCAGATGTTAGCCCAGGTTGTGGTGGTGGGGAAATGATGGTGAAATTTGCCAAATAAATGAAAATAATTTTCTATTTGTATGTAACCCGCTGTGTGCTATGTTCTTTTTTCTTCTTTTTAATAAATTAGAATTTGAAGCATTAAGCTGACTCTTGAAAAGCAAATTGTGTGCAAAGAGGAGAACAGAAACAAAAAAAAAAGAACAAAACAGAAAACACACGGGAAATTAATTGCTTTATATAATCGTTTGATTAGACAAAAACGAGCGGAAAGTTGAAGGAATATAACACCCGGCATTATACGTATGTTCAATGCTGATGATAATTCATCATTTGCCATTAACATTTGAAATTCGCATCAGGTGTTAATAATAAACATGCTCAACACAAGTATTACACTCCGCCAGGGAAGACATCAGTCAGTCAGTCAGTCAGTCTGTGGCATTATTGACGAAGGGGCTCCGCTCGGCTACAAAATGCTTCCTGCGTTGGCTGGCACAGTTGCCTGCCTCTATAGAGCACAACATGGCAGAGCTCGAGGCAGTGGCTGCTGTACTGTCTCATACAAATTCATTGGGCTGAAGTTGAAGGCAAAGCACAGCTTTTGTTAATAGGATTACATACTTAAAGCTTAGTAAAAGCACTTAAGGAAATTAATTTATGTTAAATGATAAAGAAAATCATCGTTTGTTTTTCTTTTTGCCACTGACATTTGAAAATGTTCGAGGGTTGGCAATAAGTAGCATTTACATACTTTATCTCTAATAGATCATGGCAAATAAATAAATAGTGGTTGTTGAGAGAGAGCGTGGTGTAATTGCCACATACAATTGAGGTGATGCAGTTGATTAGCTGTTAAGAAGAGGGCTAGCAAGTATTATAAGTAGAAGATTAAACTAATTGCAGTAATTTCGTATATTAAATACATTTCAATTGTCACTGTTTATATTTGAATAGCTGTAATTGGTTATTTTAGAGTGGAAGCTATTTAATTTTAATAATATAAAGATCCAAAGATCTTTACAGTAAATGTTTCATCTTCTGCATATACAGCTTGTATACAATGTTTTTGAACGAATACCTTATGTGTTGATCATACGTATGTAGGATTTAATGAAATGACTTAAGCTCCACCTATAGTTAAAAAATTTAATATTAGTTAATAATACAACATTCAGGCACACTGTGTGTTAACTATAGGCTGCTATACCATTCTACAAATTATTGTGAAAATTTAACTGAATATTGATTAGGATTTAGGAATAGTTTACAGAATAATTGCAGTTACTTGTGACAGGAGGAGTCCAAATTTTTTCAATAGATTTGAATTTAGTTCACATTTTCACATTTCAGTCTAGTTAAACATTGTTTTTTATAATTTTTATAAAATTACTAATTAATATTTTTCTTTTCTCTCTTTTTAGGTAAGTAAACAATACTTCATTTAATCCATGGAAAGGATAATATAAAAAGGTTTTTATTACATGTTTGTATAATAAGTTCTTTATAAAATACCAACAATCGATTTTTTTATGTCAATTTCAAACATCTAAATTAACTTTTAAAAGACTATGGAAAATACGTTAATTTTCGTGGTATTGAAAGTCTAATTTCTATCAGAAATTCATTTAAAGGACAATTTGGTGTGCCCGTATGGTGAAATAAAAAATTTCAAAGTATATTTAGATAACAGGGAAGAATTATTTTAAATTTGATACGGTTATGCATATGCGTATGCCACAGATATATGATTTGAGGATAAGAGACAAAATTATTAATATAGTGCGACACAATAGTTTATTAAACTGTTACTTAACAGAAGATATTAAGAATTTAAATATCGAAGAGGTTTACTCTTTAAAAATAAAATCCCCTAGCGAATTCCGTTATTAAATTTAATTTTTTTATATATCGTATTTCGTGAAACTGGGCAATTTTTTAAACAATACCAACTATAACATTTATTGTTATCCTCGGAAGCAACACACGGCTACCTTATACATTATAAGTTCATTAAGAAATTCACTCTGCTCTATAACTGCATTCTCCGAGTCCATACTGTACCAACAACTTAATGAAACCCTCACTCTGCATGAACTTAAAACAAACGGAAAACTTTCACAAATTATTAGAAGCAAATCCAGTTTGTTTGTTTTAACATCTTACTCTTGTTTGTTATTTTAGTATCAAAAATCACAATATTTTGTTGTTTTTTTCAGTTCTGTTGCTACCATTTGCTTATCAACAATTCACGTTAGAGGGTAAACCGAAATATACAAAACTTTATTTGCAGTTTATTTCGCGTGAATGTTAAATATGCACACCCAAAACGGGAACCTCACATTTCTATAGTTTCAAGTACTTTTTCATTACTCACTTAGTTGTATATCCCTGCCAGCAATCCCTTCCGCCAGAGAAAACCAAGAACAGAGAAAAAAAAACACACAAAAGTTATTCTAAAGTTATTTCAACTTTGAGATTTATTTAGGGTTACCATGACTTACCATTTTTTGGTGTTTTCTTTTTACAATCATAGGATAAAGCGGTGAGGCGAGGGGGGCCATTGGGGAGATTGCTGTATGTAAATTTAATATTTTTATTAAAAAAGTTGGAAACCTCCAAAAACAACAAAGGCAACAAAATGAAGAGAAAAAAATCACTAACAAACAAAACCACCAAAAAATGGCAAAGAAAAGAAAGGCAGAAGCTTCCAAAACAAAAAGAGTTGGTAGAAACACAATAAAGTTGTTTGAGGAAATTGAGATGTAAATTTCCGGTTTTTTTTTAAGGAGGGTCATTTAAAACAACAAACGAATTTTTGAGGTCCATTTTCATAACTTGATAAAAATAAAGCGAATGCTTAGTGAAATAAGTATAAACTCATAAAATAACAACAGGTGTTCTCGGCAATATTTTGATAACGTTTAAGAAAACATATCAGCATTACTAGAGAAAAAATAAAAATTTTTTTCTAAGTTTAACAGACATAATAACAGGTTCAGAAGTTTTTTTCTTTGGCTTTAGTATTAAACTATATTATGGTCTTTACTACCTTTCTCTGCGTACTCATATGTACATAACATTAACCTTTTGCCACATCCGTTCACATATTCGATCACTTTGGCACTTAAGCGTGACTTGTGTTACATTACCCGTCCACCTCTTTTCCTTGTTCGGCCCGCATTTATCTGTCCAACACGAGTACTTGTGCATGCAGGTAAAAAGTGCAGCAAAGTGGTGTGTGGCAACAACATGAAGCATACATAAACATCTGTGACCTTTTGCAGAATTTCTTGATAGGAAAACATCCATGACAGTTGTTGTTCTGTTTTCAGTTTTTGTTTTGCTTCTACTACGCTTTAATTGTTGTTTAGATAATACATAAACAGAAACATATCAATTATTTGCTATCACAGAAGACCAGAGCGAATAAAAACACCCTAAACTAGGCAACGAACCGTGCCCGTGCATACGGCCATCATGCGGGTCAATGTATATAGCATTGTTTTTCTTGCATCCACACAAGCATAGTGTTGGCATGTTACCGACTTGAAACAGAAATGAGCGTTATTTTTTAAATTTAATCGGTGTTGCTTGGAAACTATGACTCATTGTGGGATATTGAATATATGGTTGCAGCAAGAATTCAGGGAGAAACAATCACAAAAGTTTTTGCAAAATTGTTCAAAATGGTACAACTTTTTGAATTTGTATACAGTAAAGTTTTTGGTGCATTCCAACTATTGACCGATTTGAGATAAATTTGTATCTTTAACCAATTAATGATTTGTTGTTAAAATCATGTTTAAGGCCAGACTGCTAAATGCAGGAAGCTAACATTTTTCAATTTGTATCGCAATTAAACTGACGAAATTAGTGACACCAGGTCATAGGTCGTTGACCCCCTATCAGGCTTATTGTTCTCATTTCAATTTCGTTGATATCATGTAAAGGTCATTGATCCCAGGTCAAGATCATTGACTTCGAGTACCTAAGTTACGGTCATTTAACCCAGGTTATTGACATTGCACTGAGATCAAATGGCATTGATCATAAAGTTACGTCATCGACACAAGGTCAAAGTAGTTGAAACTAGGTCAAGGTAATTAAATCCAGGTCAAAGGTAATTGGAATTGTACTAGGTCAATGTCATTGACCCCAAGTCAATATAATTGAAGCCAGGTTAAGATCATTAAACTAGATTAAGGTAATTGAACCAAGATCGCATAGTTCATTGAACTCAGTTTAAAGGTATTGACTTCAGTTTAGGCTCATTCATCTCAGACCAAGGTCATTGAACTCAGATTAAAAGTCATTGATCAAAAAGTGAAGGCTATCGACCCAAGGTCAAAGACATTGAAGTGATTGAATCTAGGCCAACGTCAAATCCAGGTCAAAGGTAATTGTAATTGTACCAGGTTAATGTCATTGATTCTAAGACAATATTATTGAAGCCGGGTTAAGATCATTAAACTAGAACAAAGCAATTGAACCAAGATCATTGAACTCAGATCAAAGGTAACTGACTTCAGGTTAGGCTTATCGATCTCAGATCATGGTCATTGAGTTCATGTTAAGCTTATTGATACCAGGTCAAGATCATTGACCTCATGTACTTTCACTAAGATCATTGAACCCAGGACAAGGGTAATGAACTTTGGCCAAAGGATATTAAACTCAGGTCAAAGGATATTTACCTATGATGAAAAGTCATTGACACCACATCAAAGATCATTGAACACAGTTAAAGTTCATTTATCTTAAAATTAGAGATATCGATCCCAGGTCAAAGGTCAGTGAACACCTGTTAAATACCATTGAATGTAGATAAAAAGTCATTAAATCCAGGTCAAATTCAGGAGTTTAATAACAAAGATCATTCGACCTAGTTCTCAAGACATTTGTACAATTTAAGTCCGGACAAATAACATTAAACCTATGACAAGGTCAATGAATCCAAATCAAATGTCACAGAACTCAGATAAAAGCCCAGCAAATAATACTGGACTATGTGATCCATTCCAGCTGCTATGGACTAGTTACAACATTGTACTATGTAATGCAGTCATGGACCATGTTATTGTCAAGAAAATTTTCTAGTTAAGTTCAGTAACGACAAGTGTTCAGTTTTATCGTTTGAATATTAAGTTGTTGTTTTTTGCAGGCGTTTGTTTTTTTTGTAGTGGCTTTTCTGACACGAGTAATGATGTGAAGTAGTTTGGAGACTACTCTGATGTAATGCAAAGCAGGGTTATATGGTCCAGCCCTAGGACATCGTAATGTTAAATGGGTTAGGTTTTTCCATGCATTTGGATTATTTTTGCACTAGTCCTCGTCCATTATGGACTATAATTTTCACGCGTGTATGGAGTAGTCGTATTATTTGTAGGGAGGTAATTTACCCTAGGTCAAGGTCATTGAACATAGGCAAAATGGTCAATTTCCTTAATCCATGGTCCAGATTATTGACACAATGTTCATTGAACAAGGGTAAGAGAACTCAGGGCTGATATTAAGGGCTGATATTAATAACTCAAGGTAAATGATCCTAAGTTGAGGTTAATGTAACAAGGTCAAATGTAATTTTCCCTAGGTTAAAATCGTTGAACCCAAGTCATATGCCATTCAACATATGTCAAAGGTAACTTAATGCAGCTCAAAGTTCACTGAACCTTGGTCATAGGTAATTGAACTCAGGTTATAGGTAATTTAACTCAGGTCAAAGGTCATTCATCCTAAGTCAAAGTCATTGCTCCCATATCAAAGGTAAATGAACTCAGCTCTAAGGGTCACAAAATTCATTAATTTTAAGATTAATTGTCATCGACCCTATGGCATGAGTTGTCGATCTCTGGTCAAGATTATTGACCAAAAGGTCGAAGTCATAGATATCAGGTCATGGTCTTTGTCTATTAGGCAATCGTACTAAATTTATTTTTCTTTCAAAAATAAGAACTTCGTAGTATGAGTCAATCCGCATGTATAGTAAAAGCTTCTCAAAACATTTGGATTCGCCGTTAAACAGTAGGTCCTGCTGTGTGAAAAGAAGATCTTCCATATCCATATCCTTTCTCTTTGATGTTTTCTATAAGGCAAACCAAATCTAAGAGTTCTATGAAATTTTTCTTATCGCATAATATCACAAATTATTGCAGTTGTCAATTGTTCCATGCAATACCTTCCAAAAAAGGTGTCACTGGCCGATATTACTGAATACCATCTCTTGACATTACCTTAATGAAATATCATTCCCTTTAATGATGATACCAATAATTCAGTATTGTAATAACCATATGTATTCATTACACTCTTTCCACACCACTTATTATGTTTCTGCCATATTTGATTATTTATAGCAACGCAGTAATAACCATTACACACTGAGCAATATATCTCCGACACTCTCAATCATATATCTGTTCATAAATTATTATAGTTAATAACATTCATTTGTTTTTTGTTTGTTTTGCTTTTTCTTTTGACTGTTTGTAACTGGTCTTAGCAATGTCATCTGCCATAAATCGAGTAACCATCAAGTTTGACCCTTTCATATAAATTTTTGTAAAAATGTATATTTACACTTCGATCTGGTGAATGACTTGAATGAGCCACAAATCCTGGGGTAACATGAAAAGTTTTTGTCATCAAACCGACTGCCCAACAAACAAAAAAATGGAACACACACATACACAGAAAAACAATCAAGCCACAAACATACAAATAAATAATGCTTTGGCTTTTTCTCTAAAGTTGTGTTGGCGATTTTTTTTTGATTTGTTTCACTTTTGTCAACAAACTTTTATGGTGTTACCACAAACACACCGACACACACACACACACATGCATGTTTATAGTCATAAACCACTCAATATTCACCTTTTAGTTGCTGTTGGCGTTTGTAGGACAGGTATTCAAGAGAGTGTGTGTATGGATGTAAGTGTGTGTTTAATAGTTGATAGTGGTATTCGTCTGATACACACACACAAACACCAACATATTTGTAGCTGTATTAGTTACTACTTTGACCTAAACTCAGTGTAGGTTTTCGTATATTTTTTGTTACCTGCCAATGTGATAAAAAAAATAAAGTGGGAAAAAAGAGTAAATTATGTAGATGTGAAAATAAGAGGAGCGGTTAACAATTAAGGATTACAATGGTTTATTATATGACGTCCTTATATGAAACATCTTTTTGACAGAACTTATTTACTTTCCGTTATGGATTCCCATTCCCAGTTTCCTATACAAAGTGGTGGCAGTTCGTTGAATAAGTGCGAGGGGCAAACATTTTTACTTCATTTTCTAATAACTATGCTCATATTGCAATACTATATTAAAGTATGTATTTTCCAATATCCACGTACACATCCACAAGAATCAATACTTGGTGCTTAAGGTAAGCTATATTGAGTTATTTTCCAAACAATAACTGGATTTAGAACTTTTTCACTTTTAATACATTATAATGAAATCCTTTCTCTAGTCGCATGTTACTCGTCCTCGTATATCCTTTCATAGCGTGCCACAAGTTCATGTCACTATATTGTAAATATGTATGTGCCCTAGTTCTCTAAGTCTCTCTCTCTCTCTCCATGTCATGTAACCGCTCACGTGTGTCTTTGATAATGTATGAGTATGACCAATGTTAATGTCCTTTTTGGCGCAATTAACCATTGACTTTGTATGTGTATGTACTATATGTATGTGTGTGGTACAGTATATTTTACGGCAGCAGCTTTTATTTTTTTCAGTCATTTTTTGTTGTTTTTATTTATTACCCCTTTTGTGGCTGTTGTGTTAACGCTTAGGCTTTAATGTCAAACGGTCAATTTTACTCACCGCTCATTTTGTCATTGTCCTGTTTAGCCTTCAATAACAGACTGGCCGACTTAATGGGTTAGTTTTTAAAAAGGTTATCCAAGGTCCATATCGACATAACGTGTGTGCCTCGTAAGACGTGTAATAGTGAGTTAAATTTGGGTAAGATTATGTAATCAGTTTTTTAACTACTTATATGGGTTTATATTGGGTAAAAATATGTAATCAGCTATTTAACAAAAAATTTTGTATTTTAAGTGGATTTTTTAATACAATTTAATAAATATGAATATTGTCTATACAAGTTCAACAGTTATCCGTCTAAGTAATATTTGGTGTCTTAGACACGAACGTAATGGCCGTGAAACTTTAGGTCTCCTTTAGTAAGTCATAACAATATTAGTTGTAGAATGATTACTTACTAAATGTTGTTTAGGAAAATAAATTTTAAAATAGGTAGACAAAGTATCCTATTCAGTATTATATTTGGGTAGTGTTGTTTTCGTAAGTTCATATTAGCTATTGGTTGATTATTTTCTGAGTACGGCCGTTACATACTTCTGAAATAGTTATTATGTCAAAGAAAATTTAGTCGATTCGGAAAGAGAAAATCAAGATTTCACTATCACGAAGGCAAGCGAATAAATTGTAGACAGATAAAAAAAAGATCGCTTGGATTTGAAATACTTAATAGAGTTGTTTACTTGGCATATTAAAGGAAAAAAAAAAGCGCCACCTATATAACATTAATTTTACTAATTTAGAAAACATTGTGAAACAATGAAAAACTAATTGTCAAAATGACAAAGTAGTAGTTACAATAGCAAAGAGTTTAAAGGAAATTTACCATGATTACATTTTATAACATATAATACAATTTTAATGTTGAAATAAAAAAACTTATAATTTAATTTCAAATATTAGCTTCTTCATGTCGTTACACAATATTTCCATTTTAAACATCTCACTTTAACTTCACACTTATGTTGACTATCGTTGCCCCCACATGGTAACTATTAAAAAAAAAAGTTCCAGAATTTTTGCTTCACTTTCAGAAAAACATAAAGTTGATGTTCGAAAACAATTCCTGATGTTTTACATATTACTTTATTTTTTGTTGTTCTTTTGTTTTTATTTTGAAAATTTATGTTTGTGATGAGCGGATGACAGAAAGTAATTTAAAATACGCAAAACTATGAACAAATTCTTTGCCACACCTCCTTTCGCAATAGATGCCAGCACACAAAAGCAACAAAATTATAATATTAATAACAACAACTGTATCATCAACAACCCAACACTAACAAACAACATTGTTGCTGATGTTGGTTACGAATAATGTTGCATATGGAATTATTCATGTAGATTCTGGTTGTTGTTGGGTTTTTTTCTGTTTGAGAAAAAAAAACTCTCAGTAATTTTGTGTTTAACTTACTTCGCTGTGCTCTGGCCAACAATGGGATGTGACAGAGGGATCTAACAAAGTTCATACCGTCATCATTATCATCGTCATCATCACCACCACCACCACCCCAGTGGTGTTGCAGAGAACAATTTGTTGAAAATAAAAAAAATTATGTTGTTTTGTATACAAATAAACAAAACTTATTTTGTGTGGAAAAATGAATTATAATTTATAATAAGTATACACTTTTGCTGTACCCGTGCAACATCAGAGCACCGTAGGACCCGAAGGGCAGCCGTCATGTTCATCCTTATTGTATGCTCTCTTGCTGCTTGATGCGATTACAGTATTACAGTGTTTTTTTTTTTTGTTTACTTTTGGTGAAGTGCCGAACAAAGTATGAAAAATTTGGTGCATATTTTAAGCGAATTACATTTTATGCGTTGACAACAACAACAACAATCCGAAACTTTTTGTCACCAGGCAATATTTCCACAAAATCACATAATTTGTGTTGTTAATTTTTGCTATACGTGTAGCACGGGACAGTGCAAGGACTTTTAAATTTATTTAGGTATTTGTTATATATTTTGCGGCTTGTGGTCGAGAGGTTGCAAGTTGTCACTAGTGACTTTCCGCCTGCTACCTACTTAGTCATTGAGGGGATTCATACAAAATACCTGAAATAAAAATGTCATTTGTTTACAATAAAATAATTTGTATGTATATGTTTTGTTGGAATTAATTTGATGGAATTTTTAATAACCTTAGAGAGTGTTATGTGGGTCGCATGCCTGCGCCGTACAATAAATTACATTGTTTTATAAAGACTAGCAAGAGTAAAAGTTGCTTTGAATTGGCGTGGAGTTAGTAATTAATGGAAATGTCATAACAACAAATAGTCAATTTAAATAAAACAACATTAATTGAAAGTTAACAAGTCGCGCTGGGCTGAGAAAAGTTCGTAAGACAAATTATTTTACTAAATTTTTTTATTTTATATCCAATTGCAGTACCTTGATTATTGTTGGACTGCGGTACCTTGTACTCCCCACTTCTTATTTTCGGTATACACAAGATTCGTTACTGACCTAGTCTGACGTATAATTGATATTAATGTGCAAGAAGATTTGAACGTATACGTCATATTAAATAGTTGTACGTAACTCATTCGTAACAGTCATTTACAATAAACACGACCCCTACCGCATAATAAATGTACTTTTTAGTGAAATATGCCAAGAATGGAAGAACAACTAGCCAGTTATGAACAGCAATCGGAATAACTCTGACGGCCTAGACATTGATGTAACAACTGAAAAATATTATCCAGTACGCACAGATCATAAATTGCGAGTGCTTTATTGACATATTCGCCAAGTAATATCAAAATTTTTGATCTCAGCTATACAATTAACAACATAAATGTAAATATTTGATATCTTTGCCACAAAATGCTCTTAAGTTGTAATTTCAGTACTGCAACTATAAATAAGGTTTCTATAGCATATAGAAGCCCAAAATATCTGCATTCCTACATTACGCTACAATAATACATTAACAATTTTCATGTGGTTCCCCTAAAAATCTATAACCTATATCGCAAAAGTTTTGCCGAAACCAGACTTGCTTTTCCCCGAAAAAAAATTATATTTTGCTCTCAGCTATCGCCCCCCGAATTTACATTTTGCTTCAACAGTTGTATTGTGACCTTAAGTAATTTTCCGAAATCAGACTTGCTTTTTCCCCAAAAAAAAATTATATTTTGCTCTTAGCTATCGCCCCCCGAATTTACAATTTGCTTCAACAGTTGCATTGTGACCTTAAGTCATTTCTTGAAAAAAAAAAAAAAATCTTCTTGTCATTAACATTTATACTCCCAAAAGTGTGCTCCAATTTTTTTCTTATTTTTTTTCGTTTTCATCTTGCCCACAAGTTGTTTCTTAGGATTTACTTAAGTTTAGGTTTTCCATCTACTTTACCGTAATCTTTAAGCTTTGTATTACACTTCCTTATGTGTGATAAGCCTCAAGCAATTTTTGCATAATAACTTTGTACTTCAAGGGAAAACATATAATTTTAAATGCGCATTTTAAGGATATCACATATAAAGCTTTTTATATTAAGGGGCAAAAGCAAAGAGCCCTTAGGTTATGCTTATGAAATTCCAAATGGAATTGAAGATTTTGCACACACTCACAAACACTAGTATGCAATCAAAACCAGAAGTGGACTATGTAATTGAGGAGAAAAACTTATTATATTTTAGAATATATTTTATGATTCAACGGTTCGTTAATTTAAACTTTAATTACTGGGCGTTTGTGTGTGTGTGCATACTTTTTACATGCCGTAAAGTATGCTCCGTGATTCGCAGTGTTTTAGAGGTATAAGACAGCTTGAGGATAAATATAAGTTATCTTTCTTGAAACCTAAAGTAATTGTATTTGAAATTAAACATTGTTCTTCTAAGTTTGAAAGGATGTGTAATTTCCTTGACCCTCAAGAGTTTCCACAGCAGACCGGGAGTATTTTCTTCATATGGTTATACATTCAAGCAAGGTAACTAGAATTTCTTAAGTAAAGCTTGAGCTAAAGGACTGAAAGGACTCCTGAGCATAACTGGAGTGTTTTATCAACTTGTGATGTTATAAATGCGTATTTTTAGATGTTTTTAAAAATATATTTTTTGAGTTAGTATAAATTATTTACTATAGATGGCGCCTCACTCAGTTATACAAACAAATAGTGTACAGGGTGCACCACAAGTCATTTTACATTCCAACGAAAACAAATAGATACATGAGATAAACTGTATTCTTATAATATTAAAGCACACAACTAGGGATTTTACTATTTATAATTTACATCATCAGTATGTAATCATTGATTTTTTTGATACAGCTGCAATCTGGAGCTGAACTTTTCAATGACAGTTTAGGAAGTGTTTTGTGAAATGTTCTGCATTTCGTTACGAATAAGTTGTTTTAATTGCTTAAGAAATGTTAATGATATCCCTAAAGAAAAAAGTCCATTGGGTATTAGTCTGGGCTAGCAAGTGGTCAGATATTGTAACCACTTTCGGTTATCACCTTTTACCAACATTTTCGCAAACTGCTCGCAATGAGTGGTTGGAGGTGCAACATTTTGCCCCATTTTACTGAAAGCTATGTCAGTTACATCAATTGAAACTTTTTAGCGCTTCTGTACTCACAGCATAACCTTTTTGAGCTTCATAGATGTATGAACTAATAATACCTCTTGCTGTCTTGGCTAGGCATGGGTAAGTGTAGAGGCTTCGATGCTTTAATTTAGGGTTAGTAATTTGAGACCGGCCGTGGCATAGTGGTTAGAACACGCAACTACCATGCGGGAGATCCGTGGTTCGATTCCCGGCTCCAGTCATCTACATTTTTCTTTCATTGTCGGCTTTTGCTTGTTTACATACCCATTTAGGTGAAATTTGAGCTTAATCTGAGAAGAAAATGTTGCTTAAGCTAGTGAAACTTTCTACCATTTCGTTAGCACACTGGAAGCCTGTCAGCATGATTTTGAGACCTAAATACCTGTACCATTTGAACTTTCTAAGGATATTAATGTAAAGCTTTGGAGAAAAATGCCGTTTAAAGATATTTAAGACGCTAGAACGTTTTCGAAACCACAGTCCAGGTTGTTCATAAAAAAAGCTTTTACACACTCTACATTTTCCGGGATCCTTTGAGGTGGTAGGTCGGTCGGATCGTAGTTGATTTGTTGTTGAACTTATCTTCTCGAATTTCTGCACTCATTTTCTAATCAATTGAATTTACCCACTGATCTACCATTGGCTGCTCTAGCATTGCGTTAACCACCCACCCTATTTCGCAGTGGCTGTTCTACACAGCTGCCGATTCAAATGAAAACAGATTTTTGGTCCACGCTGTATTTAGTTTTTGTGAAGACATTCATAATAAAGATTATTAAATTGACACTTACGTACTGGTTAATATCTTATAACATAAATACATTGCAAACTACTTTCCAACCTTAAAATATGCAACGCATTTATAAAAATATAGCTATCTCAAGCTATGCCACCAATTTGTAATGAATTGTTCGGAAAATATTTTCTTTAACACAATTAAATTGATCCCTACCACCACCTTTAGTTACGATAGTAGGGAATTAACTACTTTAGTTCTGCAGAAAACATGTTGCCTCAAATTAGCAGTACATGGGCCTTACAGTTTGTCAAGGATATAAAGTGAGGGTATTTACTAAATAATTTCGTAGAGTCTATTGACTACATAGTTCATCTGACTGGCACCGATAAACTAGTTCGACATATAATTGCATATCCTTAATAGTCTCTATGTTTAGTCCTAAAATATGCAGCAATAAACTACGTTCTATCCAACATAATTGAATAGTTTCTTAGCGCCACTAATACGTTATTTACATACACAACTACTGAAATATGGACACATTTATACCCGTTTACATAACAATTTGAGGCAAAAATTTTTGTGTATAACATAATAATGAATTCTAATACTGATATGTTCCTTTCAACATTTTCAAAGTTAACTAGTGCTGATTACATTGATTTGCCACCAGTCATAACAGCCTCTTAAATATTTCATTAAAATTTCTATTTAATAAAGCCTCACCCCTCTAGGTAGGCGCTGTAAATTAAATTAAAATAGTTGATATAATTTACCTTTCATCGTGAAGATAACTACCACTAGGACCGCCACCGCCTGCAACCAGTCCTTTTTTCAAGTCTAGGGCGGGTAGTGATTATATTACCCTGCCTCACCGGCCCGGTGATATGAATCAGCTTTCTCGCTGGCATTTCACAAAATAATAATATGCATGTATGTAATGACCATTATTATGACAAAGTAAAGTAAAGTGTTTGCGTATGTTTTTAATTATTATTACAATATTATAAAGCAACAGTAAGCGAGAGATTGTGTGTGTTTGTGAATACCTGAATATAAGTGGGTGTGGTAGTGCTTTTCTCTCTCTCATTATTTGTAGCAACTAAAAGTATGCAAACATTATCACATGATGCCTTTTGTCTATACACTTAAAGCTATTATTACATATAATTAAATTTTCCCATTAACATTAAAAATAAAAATTAAAAGAAAAAAAAACAAAATATATACTGGAGAAAAAAATCTGGCTTCTCTAAAGGATAAAACATATGTAAAGGAAGAGCAAATTTGCCACCATATGTGAAAACGTATACACATACCAGTATGAAGCATGTATATGTGCATGTGTGTGTTTGTATAACTGGCTCTTTACTCTTTTCACTTGATGCCTATTTATAAAAGTTTTGTACGCTCTTTGGGTTTTTGTGGCAAGCGATCTCAGTAAATGTCTGTGTGGTAAAAGACAATATTGTCAACACTTAATAGCACTTGTGGTTTAACGCAAAAATCACTTTGTTTTAATATTAATAATATAAAAAGAAACACCACAGCTTACACACAGCTCAGCAGAGCTATCACTGGTATAAGACATCATGATAATAATGGTGAATGACAGGCGTAGAAGTGACAACAATATAACACTCTTGTACAGCAAATGTTGCTGGGGGGAAGTGGCATGAAATAATTGAAAAAACACTCAACATTGTATCTGGGTTTCTCACTCCGTCCTCTTCATATTGGTCGGTCCTCGCCTAAAGTGACAGTTTAAATTTTTCTTGGAATTTAAACATTTTGACGCAGCAATCTTTTTTTCGGCATTGTTCAAAATCTTATTTCGCTTTGCTTCCGCTTTAACGCCTAAAATTGTGTAAGTGCGTTGTGCTCTCAAGTGTTCTTTTTTAAAAGTACCTGAAGTTATGCTTTATTTTTTGTGCCATTGCTAGGGACTCCCTAAAGTAGGCTTTCGTTATTGTTGTCGCCAGTTTATTTAAGCTATATTGCTGCCGACAAATTCAGTTGTTATTTTAATAACCCCTGACCCCCAAAATGACCTTAGATTTGTTGGCAAACGAACACAAAATAACAATGACAAGTCCCAGTAGGAAATTATTCACAGCTAAACAAAAACGTCCTGTGATGTCTTTGTCTGAAGCAACGCACCAACTGCGGTGTTTTCCAGTGTGGACTTCAGAATTAAGGTTTTATTTACATTTCTTCTTTATGAGAGTTATATCAGAAATTATTGGGCATACATTGCGTCTTCATTTCACAAGAAAGAAAAATAACACAAACAACAGCGTCGGTATTATTACTTAGGGTGTTTATGTCCTTCGTCTTGTTATCTTCAAAGGAATAATACAGGATGTATAACTTATGTTTATAGGTTTAGAGTTTTGCCGAGAAGGCTGGGTAAATTAAAGTCCTACCATAAACAAAACTTTGATCTTCTTTGTAGAGTGTTGCCTACTTTCAGACTGGCACCATATTGTTTTCCTTTCATAAAGCATAATTTGCCAACAATGAATGAAATCCCCACGTGAGTTTCATTGTGCCACACATTGAGTTTCAAAAACAAATGAACAGCGACAAGATGGTGTTGTTATAGCGGCTGCTATAGCCGCTTTTGTTTTTAGCATCTATTTATTTGTTGCGTTGCCGTGTGACAATGACGCAAATTGCCAGCGTGCTGCGTGTACTTTATGATCATTTGCATATTTTTAGGCGCTCACGCAAATTCTTTCCTTGAGCTTTGTATTTGTGTCGCGCATACAATAGCAAAAGGAATTCTAATTTTGCCGACAACTTCAAAAGAAACAACACAGCAAAATACACAAAATACTTTGTAGCGCCATTTAGCAGAGAATGAAAATCATAAATTTCTATTTAACACAATTACCACCTTCTGATTAGTGGAGGATTAGTGATTTTCTCTAAGATTATTTGTGCTGTCAAATTTTATTTTATTTAAGGCATCATTGAGAAATTGCGCAAGTATTATGTCGTAGGAGACGTGATAATCGGCTTCACTTAGAATTTGTCACAGTGTGGGTAAAAAGCAATTATCACCGTGACGATTGAGTAGAGAAAAACGCCAGAGCTTAAGAAGAAAATTTGTGTAATAACAAATTGTATATAGTTGCTGTGACGTAGATATGTTGATGGTAACCAATAGAAGTAACTGGAGGCTAATAATGATCGTTATTTGGGGAAAGACTTTATAATAATAGAAGCCTAATGTGATTCATGATGTATTTGGGGTTGCATACAAAAAATATCATTTTTGTTTTCTATTTGAATATCATGAATAATGACATATGGGCGAGCTCCTAGGAATTTAGTTTCTGAACACAGTACCATTTTTAGCCTGTTTCTGTGACACCCATAGTTTAGCTACGAATCCGAATGTAAGGTATTTATACAACTACGAAAAATGCCGATTGAATCGACTACTCAAAAGTGCCAGTCAACAAATTCAAGGCAAGACGAGGATTGTTAAGTTATTTATCTGGTTTTCGGACGGAATTTTTGATTATCACCCATTTAAACAAATATCGGTTCAGAAATACCCGAAATTTTTGTAACATGCGTTATTTCAACATATGCAGTATACATTTAGGATTTGTTGGCAGCACATCTACAGTGCACTTTTAGAATTATCTGAAAAAGTTCATCAATCTTAAAAAGTCATACGAATTTTAAATTGAAATTTAATATTTTAATAATATTCAATTGAAATTTAATATTTTAATAATTTTCAATTTCAATTTAAAGTTTTCGAGCTTAAAGTTGCAGAAGTTGCAGTCGACAAATTTAAGGCAAGGAAATATTGAGTCAAATTGAATTTTTTTTGTTAAGAGGGTTGTAAAGGAATTTATTAGATTTTTGACCACAATTTTTTTATTATCACTCATCTTAATGAACATAATAATACCCATAATTTGTCAATAACTGTAGTATATATTAAGGATTAGTTGGCAGTATATCTGGAGTATACTTTTAGAATTATATTGCATCTCAAATCTTCGAAGTCTTTCGAATTTAAAATTTAAATTTTATGTTTTAATAAGTTTCGATTTCAAATGAGTTTTATACAACTTTAAGGTGGATAACATGTAAAAAGTCGTTAAACTGGGTAAGGTAAAATTAATTTGGCAGCCGCCTTCAGCATAGCTTACTTGGGTCCATATATAGGTCCCGTTCATAAGTATCCTATATAGGATTAGTACACTGCACATCTGTAGTATATTTTTACGATCTTTGTTAATTATAAACAATCTCCACAACTTATACATGTATCATATACAAATACGACCCAAATTCATTAATAACACATGCAAAAATCTAAGGGTTATTTTGTTCCCTAATGTCCCTATCATAACCACATATATCACTCTAAATCAATATTCTTAGGAAACATCGTATCGATGACATTTCATTTATAAATCAAAATTCTTCTGAACTTTTGGTATTTAAAGTTTAATACGAAACCACTACCACCATATGAGGATAAATATAACTTCACAGTGTTTGCTAAACAAAGCAACAACAACAAAAAAAACAAAGTTTATAATGAATGTCTGAACTTTCAGTGAATGCATATTTACCTTGTCAATCAATCAATTTAGTGTGTCACGTGCTTTCAGGCGCTGCTTACAGTGAGTGAGTGAGTGTGTGTCAGTAAGTATGTTATTTAAAAACAATGTTGATGTAACTTTGTTGTCAAACTTTCGTACATAGAAAAAAAAGTTAAGTTCAACAAAGAATTCAATTATAGACAACTGTTACTTGGTAATGTAACCATATGTCAAACAATTTTAAGGGTGACTGTTGCAGCATTCCATGGTCTATATAGCTCGTCTGGTCTAATGAGAAAATTATTAGCATTTGAGAACTGCTGATGGGGGAAAAGTTTGGTTTGAAAGTTAAAGCATATTAAATTTTTTTGTTATAGGTTTTGATATATTATAGCCTTTTTAAATTAGTTCAAGAATATAAAAGATAACGAAGCATTTGTACAACAGTAAAGTTAACATCCTGGTTGTAAATGTTATAAGTTCTAAATGTAGCATACCTTAGGGTGTATCAGAATAGCATTACAAGCTTGTACAACCGCAAAACAACTCAACACACTACTAAGTTATTAAATTAAGTATAGGGCCTTCATTGTATTTATGAGCTCTCTAAGTATTCTCCATAGACCTTTTACACAAAACTTAGAACGCATCCAACAACTATTGCGTTTTGAATCTTCCCTAGTACTCAAAAATGTTTAATGCCATATCAAATACCATTTTTGTGTGACCTCAAACATACATTAATAAGTATTTAATGGTTTCCCTCATTATCCCCTTATTTAAAAAAAGGGCTCCTCTGTTGCAAGAAACTCTTACTGTCACAGTCTTCATAAAAACCAACATTTCCTTCAATATTTTAGCAATTTATCAGCATTACACACACACACACTTCGTTTCGCTACAAATCTTTTTGAATACCGGCATGAGTGTAAATATTGCATAAGTTTTATATGTTGTTCCTAGATTTTTCATCATATTTTTTTTGCTTCCCTAGACTTGGACTGACTCGCTCATATTTTTCAAATTTTAATCTCTTTTCATATTTCAAACATGATAAGCAAATATTTATGTTGCATTACAAAGTCAAAGTTATAAATTCTAAAATATAACAAATACAATTCATACATATCATACATATCAGTCTTGGCGCTAAGGTCCCCCTCCCACTTCTGTTACTGCAATGCCCCAACTGATAAGCAGCCACGGCAAGACCAGTGGGATACAGGACGGGAGGGAGGGGTAGCCAAAGGTCTGTATGGCAAGAGGTTAAAAGAAGGTTACAATGCCTGAATTTAACACATCATACTCGTAAGCAAATGCTAACGAAAAAGAAAGGCAAGCTTTACGGAAAGATGGCGTAAAAAGACGAGCAACATAGAAGCTAAATAAAAAACTTTACTAATGCAATAATAAAGTATTATATTACACACACATATGAGTCTACATTTCTTACACACATCTGCCTGTATTCTGGCATACACGCTCATGTAACAGATACAGTAACAGCAACCGAGTGTATTAATTTCACACATTTACGCAGCAATTTTTTTTTTGTTGCTTCTGTGCTGTTGTTGTAACTCATATTTAGTTCTTACTCTATGCGATTTGGTTGCTGTAATTCCCGCTGCCTTCGTTTCGTTAACTTACAAACTGATACGACTTTTCTAGGGATGTAGCCAGCCTTTCTTTTTCTTCATCAGTGCGCTGTGGCTGTTGGCGGAAAGTTAACAATAAACTTTCCACACGCACACATATCCGGTTCCTTATTTTTACTACATCTATAGAGAGAGCAACAAACAAAAAAAAAATCGGCGTAAAAAACCGACACAGAGATGTGCTAGGTAGGTTTGAACTTGTTGCCAATACGAGTGAGTACGTATTATTTATACAGGAGCGTGAGAGCTCTAAGGCTACACAGTGTTGGTGGGCTGTGATAATATGTTGCGTACGTGTGTGTTGTTAGCAAAAGTACGGTAAAACTTTGTTGTTACTCAAAGCCATCTACATACTTGTATCCATTTGCCCAACTTCTACCCTTAGTATCCTTTACCTCTCCCTCCCTCCGCCACTCCTTGCACAATGCACAAAACAACAACAAGTAGAAAAATTGAAATAAATCTTGACAACTACGGCAGGAAATATAACTCAAAAGAGAATAATAAATACAAGTGTGAAACCACAGCCACAGCCATAGACACCAACACTCGTAAACAAGCCGACACATGAACACTCACACATACACGCACATATACCTACTTCACAAGACATTTGTATGCGTTGCCATTATACCATTCACAGCCAACTTTGCTGATAACAATTTTCACTTTCCGGTATTAGTTTTGTTAAGAATACTCTAGCATTTCTTTTTCGTTGTTGTTTTTTTTTTGCTTTACCGTCTTGTGAAAGAGCTTATTTGCTAGGACTTTTTCTTACCCCTTCCACTCCCACACCCTCTGCCGCTGTGAGAGTGTGACAAAATGAGTTTGTGGGGTTTCTTTATCATACAAAATTGAATTAAAAACTTCTTATTTTTGTGGCAGTTTTGGGGGAATAATTGTTATTGTGGCATTGTTAACCAGTTAGTTAGTTAGTTCTGCCTTGTAATCACTACATGAGTTGGCTATAATTTTCAATATTCCATAAAGTTCAACGGAGGCTATAAAATGACATGCGAAATTGTGATTTTCTTAAGACAAATTTTACTTGGGGCCTTAAAATAGAACATGTTTTGATTGAAATGTATAGAAATCACTGCTTGAGTTAAAACGGAGTAGTAAATGCAGCCTGAAAGTAGGCTACGCATCGATTGGAATGAATTTAAAATCGGTGCAGTGGGAAAATTTTAAGTAACACAAATTTTCCTTGGTATAGGTTAGAGATAGATTATTTGTTTTTGTTCAGTAGTATTATTTCTGTAGTTTTATTTCTAATTTTTTAAACTAGTTATCATATTGTTGTTTCTGATGACCCTATGAAAAATATTTTCTTTGAATTTTGACAATTGAACTTTTGTTGCATGCAATCAGGAGCAACAATTTACTGCATACTTTTAAGGTGCATGCAATTTATGCTTTAGTGAGTTAATGGACAATTGGTAAATTTGAATTGCATACTTTTAGGCGGCTAAAACTGAGTTTCCCAATTCCAATTTACTCTATCGATTTTCCCCATTTATCTCAGTCTGGTAGCGCTACTATGATACTGGACCTCGAACCGTCTATACATGTATCTTACAAGAGTGGGAATGGCAATGGAACATATGCGTTGTGTGTTACTCATACGTATACCACAATAATATGAATGGCATTGGAACACAAGGGTTATACAAAAGTGTTGTATGTTACTCATACGTATGTCTCAACGGCCTGCGCGCCGCCTATTGTTAAAGAATTGTACTACTCTGGATGTTTCTGCTTTAGCTATACACTTCCAAAAGATAAAACGGCTTTTGTGTAGATTACCTATTTATTATTGATTTAAGGCCTATGGAATTTTTTATGGAAAGGTGATATGAAAATATTGTGTATTGATCTTGTTTTGATTTGCTAATCTGAATAAAGCTATTTTGATAGTGCCAAACTATATTAACAGCACCCTTTGCTGTGACTTTTCCAATATCATAACAAATTTTAAGTATCGCGAAAGAATCGAGAAGCCAAACATACCGGCCCAAAAATAACACACAACACTTAAATCTTAAGGTTTGTGATAATAGTGGAAAAGTCACAACAAAGAATGCTGACGAGATAGTTTGGCAAATATCGAAATAGCTTTCTTCCCCGCCAGTTGTCAAATCAAGTCAAACTCTATTAACAAAAACTGCTAATAGTGAATGATCTTCAACATTAGTCAATATTGTGTGTTCTAGAAAATATACTGATTGACTTATTTAAAAATTGCAAATGCTCATTAAGTAACAAAAAATTGTTCCCCGACCAAAGTTACAGCATGTAAGCTATTCTGTGAAATGTCTACCCTCTCCTAAAGTTTAATTTATCAAATTTTTAATGAATTTACAATCACTTGAATACTCTATACCATACAACATTTTGATATCGCTCTGCTAACACACATAGTCCTGCAATCAGATTTTTATCATAATTTTACCTGGGCACGAAAAACTAACCATCAAAGTTCAATGTCAATACGAAACAGCTCGTCAACTGTACAAGTCTTAGCCTTCAAAGACCATTAGAGAAATCTGCCTCACAAACAGCATTAGAAATCAACTCTTGGGCAAAAAAAACGTACATGAACACACACAACTTCAACTCTTTGTGGCAACTCAGACTTCCGTAAACAAACTCACAAAATCACTCACTTTTACACATCCTTTCAAAGGACATCCTAACTTGCAAGCCAACGGCAGGAGCACTTGAGAGCACATATGAAATCATAGCAAAAGAATGACAAGAAAAAGGCAACATTACAAACAACAAATATATGCAGAGACATAAACTACTAACCAAGAACACGGTACACTATACGAAATATTCTCTACTACGCACACACACACACACACTCGAACATAGCAACTAATGCTCAAAAATAGCAGAGCACATTCATAATTTCACACAGACACCGGCAAGTAGGGATGCTTAATAGGACCAAAAGGACTTAGTGAAATGTAAAGCTAAAGGCCAGACAAGCCCCCCTCATGCTATTTGCTATGCTAAACGGAAACGGAAATAGAATTATAAAGGCAAACTTACATACACACACACATATACAAGAAGATATAACAAACTTACTACCAAAGCATGTGACATATTCACCATGGTATGCATGCCTAGGGCAGAACAAAATCAAAATCAAACCAAAATTCTATAGATAATCTCAAGAAATCATGTCTAAACATCATTTGTTGTGAGTAGTGGCAGTAGATGTAGTAGTAGTAGTAGTGTATCACCAAGAGCAGGGTACGTCTAAGGATGTAGCTGGAAAAAAGCGACTTAACTTTGTGTGAGACCACTCGGCATAGAGATGAGCAACAACACAAAGGTCCTTTTAATACAAACTCACATATAAACACGAACAAACACACTTACACGCTGACGAAGACCTATTCAAAATAGTTTTGTACCACTTTAACACACAAAAAAAAAGCCAGAAGGACAGCAGAAATTTGAAAATTTATGAACAGGAAACCGCACCCAATTTTTGGTTGTTGCTTCAACTTAAGCTTGTTCTGCTAGTATTCTTGCTGTTAGTTTTTTTCTTTAGAGCAGAATTTTAGCTTTCTATGTGTGTGTGTTACATTGCTGGCGCTGCCATGTTTTACAGCCACAGCTAAGGAAGAAGAAATCTAATGATATACAAAAACCAACATTCTACGTCTAAAATGTTGTACAACTTATGAGTGTTAATGTTGGTTTAACTACAAACACACTCAGGCATACAGACATAGCTTCGCATGTATTGGAGGAAACAAATGGTCACAAAATGAAGTGCAAATCAAAGTTTGCTGCTTATGTTGATTGCTTTGGCTTAACTTAACATTTTAGTTTGGTTTGGTAGTTTGCCCTTCTCTTCCTTCTCTTCGTTCTATCACTCTTTCTACTTATTGTAGATTTTTAGAGCAGTTTTTCCTTTTTTCGGTTGGGGGTTTCAGAGTTTATTGTAAAGAGTTATGTTATGGCGGGTGTAAGGGTCCGAGTCCTGTCAAATTTCTACAAGAAAACTTTTTATCGGCATTATTCCGGTTGAGGTTTTTGCCGAAAAGCAAATTAGTAGTAAAGGGAATAAAAGTTTTCTTTGTGGGTTGAGTGCCGGATATGTAATGAGGTTAAATTAAAAATTTTTACTAACGATTAAGGCAAACGTGGTGTGATGGCATGGTGATGGAGGAGGGGGGGAGTTTTAGAAATTGATTTATATTAAGCTGTTCGGTTAGGAAATTTTCATTAAGAGCCAGGACAAGTTTTGTGATGGGCCAAGGTGTTTGAAGGAACATTTGTGCTACTGTCGGTTAGGTTAATGTTTTTCAGTTAAGTGATGAGCGAAGAAGGGGATGTATGTAGCGTTTGAAAAGTGTTATATGCTATATCGTCGGCCGGTGATTCCTGTGTCCTATGTGCAAAAAACACATTTTGAGTAAATTGAAGTTTAAGTTTGAAAGACATATAGAGAAAGTCAGTTTCTTGAAGAGATAGCCAAAAATGTATTGCAGATTTGAAAAACTTGTATTCAATTAAAACGGGATAGCATCATTAACCCTAAATCGTCAAAACGGCGTATGGAGCACATGAATGCCCGGACGATGATATGGCGTATGAGTATTAGAAATATTGTCTTGTAATATATGTATGTTAATAATATGCACAAGATAATACGATTTGTTCAGTTGATATTTCTAGGTTAAGTCTGGTTTTAAAATGGGCTGATGACACTGCCTTAAATTTGTTTGGTATTGTGGGTAAGCGCACCCATTAAAAATCTGACACACTTACGATAATTCTAGGCCGAGCAGTACCAGTTTTTGTGCCCTTTACCAATGTTTACCGTATACATAAGTTTTTATTTTGCTTATATTACACAGTACAACATTTTTTAGCTCATTGATTTGGGACTCAATTCTGAGAACTGCATCTTTCGTTTTGTCAAGTTACATGCCAAAATAATTTAATATCGATTTGAAGTTAGTAAGTATCGTATAGGGACATTTTTCACGTTTTAGGCTCTTTTGAAACAAATTTAAAAAAAATTAAGAATTACAATACCTTTAATCTGTTCATATAAAGTTTCCCTACATAAGCAACAGTTTCACTTGTCCATACATCAAATGATTTTGAACTGGGTTTATTTTGTAGCAGTTTCAAAAAACTGTTGTACTTCGTGGCGTATGATTTACGAATATCATACGCCACCATATAACAATATAACAAGAGCCTAAAATGTGACAAATTCCACTATACGATACTAACTAATTTCGAATCGATGTAATGCGATGTAATTTGACAAAACAAATGATGCAGAACTTCTTCTTTTTGGGGCTACTTTCACGTGCAGTTCTCAGAATGGAGTGGAGTCCCATGTGTTGTACTGTGTTATATATAAAGATTGTCACTGTTGCTCAAATTTCATTTTTCTATAAGATAATGAACATTATTATTAATCAAGTCGAATACCTTTCAATGTGTATTGTTACTAAAAACTATATTTGTTCAAGTATTTTTAAGTGGAGTACTGGTTTCCAATCAGTTGTAACTTAGGTTAGACTTTTAGCTCTTAAATATACAATTATGCTAAGAAGGTTACTTTGTATTGCGTCTAGAAACTCTTGAGTGTCGATTCTAACTTTTATATTAATTTTTGTTATTTTGACTTTGTTGTTGTTGGTGATGTGTTGTTGCATATAATAATATATATTGCTAGAATGAATTAGGCCTCACCCATTGGACAACTAAAACTGATTTTGCGTTGTTATTTCCTAACATGAATTATGTAAATGGTAATAAACTTATTCATTACTTAAAGAATTAAGTGGTGTCCAGGTGTTGGTTGTTGTCCAGTCCACATCGCATACTACAATTAAAGCTAGATTTGCTGTATCGCAATTATTACATCAATAATTATTTTACTTAGTAAATTGTACGCTTGGCTGTTATTTATTATAATTAAGGTACAGCAATGATTTTAAGATAATGGTTGTGTTGCCACTTATGATTAATATTAATTCTAGTCGCATGAGCAAAATCAATATCACTCATATGCATTAGGAAACTCACGCAGTAGTAGCTCTGGAAACAAACATAAGTGTCAAACATTTGTACGTATGATTAACATTAATTCCATTTCGCATAAGCAAAATCAATATCACTCATACGTATTTAGAAAAAAATTTCTTTTTTGAGTTGAGAAAGCGTGCTTTGATGTTCATTCTTGATTTAACGATATTCGATCGGACGTCAGT
The DNA here is from genome assembly GCA_964034835.1 of Muscina levida. Lineage (NCBI taxonomy): Eukaryota > Metazoa > Arthropoda > Insecta > Diptera > Muscidae > Muscina > Muscina levida. Next base: position 148,014,658 of record OZ035883.1, on the reverse strand, counting down.
AGCGATCATTGTGAATCATTTAAAAAAATTGTTTTTCACATGTGTGTAAAACAGCAATATGAAAGGATATAAAAATTATCTTCATATTAAGAATAATTTTTGGTTGTTTAAAGACTGATATGTTAACGACTTTTAGTTTCTATTATTTGAGAAGAATATCAAATATCATAAAAACGTATTCCATGAATTATTTTTTACTTGGTTCTCTTTATTCAACTGTTTTAAAGGTGTTACCATATGGTTACAGTCGTCATAACACCAGTAAAAATAGTTATTTTTTCTGAAATTTTTCTTCTAACTTTTTTTATGTAAAATTAGTTTCTTAGCATATTTATATGTAGTACTGACAAAGTTTTTTTTTAAAAAATGACTTTTATTTTGCTCTTGTCATTAAAGGGTTAATAGAATATATAGTGGCTTTGTGGCACAAATTTTACAACTTTTTGAAAGTAAATCATTTAAAATTTAGAAGGTTTGTAAAGAAATTCAAATATTTGTTGAAAGTTATTAAAGATTTTTTCTAAGAATCTACTGTAAAACTTTTTGTGAACCTGTAGTCTTTTAATCAAATTGTGCCTATTATTGACAGCAATTAAAGCGTGTTTAACAATTAAATCACATTTATTTTGACATTAGTATTTTATCCTACGATCTACGAATCAAATATGTTTTGTATGTTTTTGACCAAATTGCGTGGTTGGCCTATAATATTAAAACACTTTTAATTAATTCTTAGTGTAGGATAAAGTAAAATTACTATCTGTATCTCACATGTCCTTGAATTATTTAGTGTTTTGTGCCACAAGTGTTTAATTAAGTAATAAACGATTTTGTACGCAATAAAATGTATAATATATCACAATGACAAAAAGCTAGTCATGTAAAAGTACTTGTAATATTATATCAAACATTCTGTATGTATGTAAGTCTAAGAATAGAAGCGTGTTAACTTACACAATAGCGAGAAGCATTCCCATATCTTTTCCATGGGATTCAACAAGAAACTAAGTTTAAGTAAGTTCTGTTTTAATGTTACTCATACGTTACTATTTCTTACAAATATTCTGCAATACTCATACGTATTAATAAGCGTATTAACAACAGCCAACCGCCGGAGGTAGCCCATGGGCCACATGAGAGTAAGAGCCACACATGTATTCTCACATACATTGAACGACAACAAATAAATGCATTCAGTCTCGCTTGAGCATTCGTCTGACGTGGTTGTGTCGACGCCTGTTGTTAATGTACGTTGCCATGCGCACAGCAGTAATATTTATTAAATATTTCCTAGATTTTTATATGATAATCTTGTTTATAGTTATGAAAAAACTATATAACAATTTCCATCACTACAGTGAGAGAGGGAAGAGAGCAACTCACCAACAGAAACTCATATTGTGGTTATGTTGGGCTGCCATTCACTGATTTATAAGATCTTCTTGTAGCAGTGTGAGTTCACGATACAGATACGAATTTTTTAAGGTACCTAATACAATAACTCTTAACTCCTACTGTCTACTTGTCTACTTTAATGCAATCCTTTTAGTTATATTGTAAAATTCACTTAACACAAATGATTTTTCCTTTATTTGTTTTTTTTCGATTGCCTTTGCATCCCCTCTAGTTATTTCAAATTTAATAAAATCTGACAAGAAAGTAATATTGTAGTAACACCTTCTCCATAATTTCATTTCTTATTCATGCTACTAGAAAAAAAAATCGCCAAATCACGTTAAAAGCTATAACTAATCGAGTTTCCTTGCAGACGTTGCGCTTACTCCCCTAGCCATTGCACAGTCTAAACCAAAGTAAATAAATATCAATAGAATTGTACATAACCTTGCCGCCGCAGAGAGGGGCCACGAACAGCCACACTTACAAAAGAAAAACATATATCAAGCGTTAAGCCAAGTGCACTCCCCTGATTTCGTTGCTCATACGGCCATGAACATTACTTATGTGTATGAACTTATATGTATGTGTACGATTCTTTGTGTTTTTAATATTTTTTAATAAAAAATAATATTTTTGCGCTTTTTTTCTATATTTATTTTCATTTTTTTTTACTACCACGTTTTCTTTTATTGTAGTACATTTTTATTCCGCTTCATACTTTTCACTGTCGTGCTCGTGCTCTTTTTTTCCTATTCTGTTGGCTCTTTGATGCTCGACTACATGAAACATGAAATCACTGAAGTGGTGTGAGTGAGATTGCATAAATAGGTTTATGCGAATTTCTATATTCGCGTTAATAGAGCATGAAATGCAAGTTTTATGCTGAGCATAGTTTGGGGTGGGGGGGGGGGGGGGGGGGGGGGCGAAAAACACGGTGCTCGATCGACATTAAAGCATACTTTGGGGGGCGGCCAAAACAAGTGAGCATAAATTGAAATTTTGTGAAAGAAACATTTTCTGTGTTCCGTTTTTATGGATCGCATGAAATATAACATTAATTCTTCAAGTCATGGTTAGTTAGTGAAGAATATATGCCGGGGGAAGCTAATGGTTTAAGAAAATATTTAATAGAAAGTTCTTAGGGGAAATGTTTAAATTAAATACGAAAATAGTTAATATAAAATGTGTGTTCTTAAAGAGTTTAAAATTATAATCCAAGTTATATATATATATAAAATTTTTTGTTATATTTTACGTATAAATAATATTAATTATAGATTTTTATAATTCCCATATTAAGAACAATTTGACACCACAACAATTGTTCAATAAATATTAATCCCCCTACTCTCTCAAACAATGCAAAGTTATATAAGTAGTTTCTCTCAAATGCCATTAACATCATCACAAATATTGCCGCTGTTTCACAATTTTCATAAGGAGGCTGGAGTGAACGGTGTCCCTTTTAGCCATCAGCTAGATGACTTGGCGGTGACATCGCTTTAACCGTTTTCTGCTTGTGCTCCAATGAATGACGTGCCATTAATCTATTGTCATTTTAATGGTTTATTATACCCTTTGTCTGTTTTGTTACATATAACGGTGAGCTTTCATCAATTCATTGATTGTATATGTATATGACTACGTCATGGAGGCGTATAATTGATTTTCTTTGTGTTACGTACGTATTAATATCAATCATGCGTTATGGTGTCTGGTCGCCACAATGAAAAAAAAAACAACACAACGCCCGAAGAACCAAATAAGCGTTCAATGACTTCAATATTTTGTTGGCTTTCAACGGGGGAAAAAAATTAAATAATGTTTTAACAATAGGCAGACCATATGGGAAATAAATCTATTGTTAGTAAATTTATATCCGTAATATAATTAGATCTGTGTGTTCGTAGTGAGAAAATGTATAAGTAAGCAATGAAAGAGCATAATTTGGCTGCTTTAAACGGGCTATGGGAAGTCTATATATTCAAGCTATTCACTTTAAACGTGCCTCTTAAATACAGTACGGTACGATATTATTTAGTGTATTTGGTTTAAGCTTATCTACAAGATGATGAAGCTTATGATATGTTTAAAGATATGTGCTTAGTTTTTCATATCCCTGTATGACCGTTAGTAGTTAAAGAATTCGCTATATGCTGCCACTGTGTGTCGGGTATAGCAAATTTAAGTGTTGGTTTTTGTTTTGAAGTAATTGAGAGAGTTCGTAGAGTAGGCAGTGGCTATCTCAGTACTTGTAGCTTTGTGATGTCAAGATTGCTTTACGTTGGGTTACGATCGTTTTTAGCACTACTTAAACGCGTGCGTACCTTGGCTGCAACTAGGTAGTGATCCGAGTCAATATTTTCACCGCGCTTTAGCATTAAAATATCCCAGAACAATTTTAATGTCTTGGACAGGGCAGCGGTTACACATTTCATCCACCCGCTCATATAATGCATCTTTAATGTCGACGCGTGTACACAAATCAGCTTGATGTAAAAATATTTCACTTACAGGGTTAAACCGCAACACCATATGTCGAAGTCTCTTGTCGACTATGTATCCACATCCAAATTCGTGTCTTTCTGAACGTCACAGTACTCTCGTCTTCTTCTTTCCTGTTCCGTTGATATTTTCTCGAGGGCTTCCGCTAATTGTATAGAGGCACCATCTCTGTATAGAGTTCGAACACTCCAGGTGCACATTATATACAGTTGTTTAAACATTCTCAGTAACAAGATTTAGATACGACTCACGACATAATTTTTTGGTATTAGAATTGTTTGTTACTCATACGTAAATATTAACATATCTCTAGCACCACCTTTCGCTCGAAAATTAAACTAATTCATCGAATTTAACTTAAAACGATATATAAAGAGCAGCTTCTTATAGCTTTTGCTACATGAGATGAATAGCAAATAATCCTACATACAAAGGAATAAAATTCTTCTTCTTCTTCTTTAATGGCAGCAACCACAGAACTCTCGCAGTTAACGATGATAGGTCCAAATATTTTGCATAGTATTTTTCTCTCGAAAACTCCCAAAATAGATTGATCCGCTTGTGCCATTACCCATGATTCTGCGCTGTAGAGCAGGACAGGTAGGATCAGAGTCTGGTAGAGTTGGATCTTTGTTCTTCGAGAGAGCGCTTTGTCATTAAGTAGTAGCAGCGGTTTGCGATCAATACTCGTCTTTTGATTTCCAGGCTGAATTAAACACTATACATATATACACAACTTTTAATAAGCAGTAGGCTCACACCCTTTCACTTCATAAAGCGATGATTTGTATTAGTAACATTTTTGAATTTGTAAGTAAAATTGGCATATTTTCTTGTATGTTCTTCAACAACATTGCAACCACTTTAATACTTTACAACTATAAAGTACAGATCAGATTAAAAATTCAAACAGTTTTCACTTTAAGGATTCCTTTGGTAACTTTTTTCACCCTTGAAAATATTTCCCAAATGCTTTGCTTCTACATTTATTTTCTGGTATACCTTAACAATTTTTTGTATAAATTTAATCTCTACCCCATTTCCTATTTTCTTCCTCTCTTTACCATTATTCCATCTTTACCATCCAATCTGTCTGTTTAACTTAATTTTGCTGTTTTTTACGAGATTTCATTTTTGCCACAAATGCCATTAGACATGTGAAATATTCAATTTTTCAATGCTAAGTCCATAAGAAATCTATAAATAGGGTGCTGCTGGAAAGGAGTGATAAGTTTTTATAATCTGTTTAAACAATTTTAAACGTAGCTATTTTTTTTATCTGGAAACCTTTTACTATCCCCCATCATGCCCCTGTTGTCATCCCTTTTTGGCAAATATGTGCACTCAATTCTAAAGGTGTTAAGCTACCCTGCCCTGCCACAGGACTCTCTTACGCAAACACAAATACTCCGGCAATCATGCCATGTTAAAATACAGCTATATAGCTGCAGTAACAATTCAATTTTCCTTTTCATTTTCTCATCTTGTTCCGCTAACCCCTCGTGCTGTTTGCTGAAATTGACTATGTGTCTATGTGCGTGTGTGTGTGTGTATGTGAACCAGTGTTGGTCGTTCCTGTGGTTTTGTGATATTTTCTTTTTACTTGGACCTTATTGAAGCCGGCGAAAGGCATAGCTGTGTGAGTTGTAAGTGTGCTAGAGTGTGTGTGTGTGGATTTACGGAAAATGAAAATTGGACGTAATTCTATGAGAAGATGAAGCTGTTTCCGCTTAGACGTCGTGTGTATTTGTGTATATATGGTGCATCATTATCAGCTATGGGCACCACTACTATGAAAGCCTTGCATGTGTTTGTGAACAGCAGCCCAATACAACCACAATATGAGTTTGTGTTGGTGAGTTACTCTCTTCCCTCTCTCACTGTAGAGAAGGGAATTGTTATATAGTTTTTCCAAAACTATAAACAAAATTATGATATAAAAATCCAGGAAATAATTAATAAATATTACTGCCGTGCGAGTGGCAACGCACATTAACATATTACAATTAATTTTACTGAAAAAATGCATTCATTTTATTGCCGTGCTAACAACAAGCGTCGACACAACCGCGTCGGACGAATGCTATAGCGAGACTGAATGCATTTGTTTGTTTTCGTTTAATGGGTGTGAGAATACATGTGTGGCTCTCACGCTCATGTTGCCCATGTTGTTGTTTTTTGTTGTAACTTCTTCGTATCAATACGAATTCTTATGCTCTTGAAGCTCCCAGAGAGCTCCCTGCCCATAGCTGATCATTATCGACATTATTGCCTCCCCGACATGAGGTTTTCATTTTTGCGGTTAAATAAATGAGGTTTTACGAAAAAGCAGACATTGAAAACGAAAAAAAAATAGCAAAGTAAACACGAAAGAGTTGAGAAAAAGTGAAGTATTAACGAAATGACTAATGGTGTTGATTTACTACACAACATATCAATTATTTGGGGTGATGCCTAAAAGTAGGCAATAAGAAATTGCTGCTACGCCAATAATGATAAGCAGATAAGGAAATAAGTAATATCGAACAAATAAATTGGTTATGTAAGAAAAAAGAATCGAACGTATTCAAAACTAAAATTAAAGTAATAAAAAAATAATAAAATTTATTCAGCAGCCTGTTATTGCCCTGATATAATCAGAATCACAACCTTAAATTCTATATGTTATACAAGACAAATTTTAAAGAATTTCTGGTTGTGATCAGGTCAATTACTCTGCCTGTTGTTTTTTCTCATTTCCCCTTTACACAATTAGTATCTTACCTAGATTATATTTCCCCTTCTCAGTTGTCTACAGTTAATTAAAACCAATGCCTACTTTCAGGATGTTATTAAAAAATTACCCGTTCTCATATTGCAGACTTTTAGTCTGTACTCGCATATAATTTTCTAGCCCACCTAGTGCTGGCGTTTTAACGATGTTAATAAAATTAAATATATTTGTTTTTGTTCACCAGAAACCAACAGCAATAAAAACTTGTGTCTCATAAAATAAAGTTACAGAAATTAGTATTTCTAATGATGTTTGCTTGTTGGCTTTCGCAGTTCCTGGGCGCTTGTTGTGTCATAACAACGGCACACAACAAATTCTGCTTTATAGCCACATAATAAAATTATGACTTATTTCTTTGGCCAAGTCAAGTCAAAGGAAATTACCAATTCGTTGTAGACATTTTTCGCTAGAGCTCAACAACGACAACGACTTTAGCATTTGTAACAGTTTTTGATGATTTCATTAAAATAATTAAATTGCCCAAAAATTGCCACTGCCATAGGCACACGGTTAAGTGGAGCACACTTCTCTTACAAGTGACGGCAAAGGAATATTACCGCCATCGAAGCAGCGCTCTGGTCGGGAAAAGAGCGGTATAAAAATTCATAATAATATTTTACAAGCTGTTGCATGTCATTTATTTCTTTGCCTCAGCGTCGTCGGACTGAGCCAGTCGAATGACCGAATTTCGGTAATAAGTAGTTATGCCCAATTGCTTTGGAGCACTGGGACTGGGATACGTTTAATATCAGGCAAAAGTGTTGTAATTAATTATGTTTATAATGTTAATAAAATTAAGGGTAGGGCCATATGTCCTTTAACTCGCTCACTCTTTACCTTAGATGTTTGTTTTTGCTCTGGCTGTTGCTCTAATTTCATGTTTAAGGTTTAGCATTAATTGCGGTAATCTAATAGACCCTTGAGTCACAGTGATGACATTTAGGCACCCTTGGGTGAAAAACCTTTTAAATTGAAAGCATCTAAAAGTGTGCAATTATAGTGAGATTAAGCATCCGTAAACATTTACTTTAAGGCATTGAGAGGGAACCCTTGAAAGTATGTTATGAAGCAGCTGTAGCTATAATAAAAGTTAAATCACGACTGCATATGCTTAGAGAGTAGTTTTTGGCTTGTTGGGAGACATAAAGGACAACGGAAAAAAGATATACAGGACATTTGCATTATTTAATACTTTTTGTGGTTAAAAGAGAAATCCATCCCAAATTTTCAATGACGACCTGACATGTGTTTCGAGTAAAATTAAGCATTTCCTCAAGAATACGTTCCTTAAATTCCTCAAGAGATACTGGGTTGCTGTTGAAAACTGTACTTTAAAGTTATATTCATGCCACCTCCTTTTGAATTTAATTTTTTGGCAAAATATTTCGCCAACTGCATCCAAAGGATCGTTGTTGGTATGTCATGTTGCCCCGTCTTGCTGAAACCACCATCATTAATTAAAACCATTGAAACTCTGAAGCCGCGCTGGGGCAAAACAAATCTCAAGCCTGTGATCAAAATCTTAAAGCTTGAGTTCTACTTATTGAGTTCTACTAATTTTATTATGATATTAACGTTTATATCCCCATAGAGAGTGTTTGTTTAAAGTGTTTATGTAAAATATTATAACAATAGATCTTTTCGACCAATTTGAGAAACTCTAATACAACATGACTCAAATAAGTATACTATAAAATACTAACCCTTAAAGTATGCTTTTAAAGTCCAATCGATAGACATGACAGTCAAAGGCAAACTAGATCTATGTAGATCTATGTAAATTTTAATCAGCATTCTGAAGAATTTGATTGAATTTCCTACAAAAGTTTTTACAATTTCTGGTAATGCCTTGTCTCAATTTCATTCCAATTAAAGGCTAACGAATAATCCCTAAAATAAATTGAAACTTTTCCCTTTAAAATATATCTAAATGTTGTATGACCAAAAGCCAGTAGAAAAACTAAAGCGTATGTTTATTGCCTCGACGATTTTACATTCAAATATGTTTCGTGTGTTTTTCCGGCACTACTTAGGCAATCGAAAAAAACAAACGTTTCTGTTTGTTTTCTTTGCTATAGCTAACGCAAAGGATGTTAACCCTTAACCGAGGAGGAAATATTCATATTTCTCTTTATCTGCTGCTAACTACACACGCAAAAGGTCGCCCGGCATACCTACACGTACACAGAGGCTGCAGTCACTGAGTTCATTATAAATGTATCTTTTTCGTAGGATTCCTACGTCCGCCTGACCGCCACAGAGATAGTAGAGCTCTTACATGTAACGCAAGGAGTTTGTAGCAGATTTTTACTAAATTCTCCTGGAAACTGATTTGCATATTTTCTTCGTTTTTTTTACTTTTCTTTTTTTCCTTTTTTTTTTGGGGTGCGGGTAGGATTTCTTTCCTACGTATTTGTTGTCTGTGTCGGGTTTGGTTTATTTATGTTAAATTTAACCAGGGATAATATTTTGATATGTATGCATAATAATCTAAGAACTTGTATTCTTTATTCCCGCCACATCTTGGTTCTTTATTTGTTTGTTTTGTTCCATATGTATGTTAAATGTTTGCGCCACAGATATGATAACCATGTATGAAAGGCAAGGCGTATAATAAATATAGGTTTGTTAGGCAACAAATCTACTTTTAAATTGATATTTAAGTAGGATATTAGTTTTTGAAAAATGAGATTTTTACAATCTGTATGGTCTTCACCGTGACTGTGAGCATATTGTGGTTATGTTTTTTTGCATATATTTGGTTGCTAAATGTGTAGAAAATAAAATTGCTTTTCAATTGACCGGAAAGGAACTTAAATGATCCATGGAATAGAGTTTAAATGAAATACTAAAGATGGCATGTGTGGTTATTAAGGATGATAAATGGCAATATGTTTTTTGTTTTGACAAGAAACACAACAAATAATAACGTTTTTATAATTTATTGTAAACTGTGTATAAATTGGAAAACAAAAACACATTTCCATATAGACAATATGATTGACAATCCTTTATATGGGGGCATTAAAAGTAATTATTTTATTATAATTTTACAAAGAATCTACATGGAAATGGCAGAAGATACGAGGCTTTATGAACATATATTGCGATCCTAAAAGTATTTTTTGGTAAACTGTATATAAATTGCATAGGATATTTCCATATCAACAATATGGTTAACTATTTTCGAAATGAGAAATAAGTAAATTTTATTATAATTTATTATCAACATGGAAATTACAAAAATCAGACGACATAGCATTATTCCTAAAATTAGGCTATTGAAATTAGTTACTAAAACTAAGAACAAACGGTGAGTTACTATGTTCGTAATGCTCTCTAAAAAAAAAAAGGGAAGTATACGTCCGTTCATCATTGTATTACATAAGATTTCACCACGTTATATAATTCAGGGCCGTTTGATAGTAGTGTAATTCCTAAATGTAGGCCTTTGAATTTAGTTTTAGAACATAGACCAAATAGTGAGTTACTATGTTCGTTATGCTCTCTATAAACAAGAAGAAATATTTTTCTTAATTTATGATAGTCATGAAAGACACGTCCGTCCGTACGTCCCTGTTCTTATAAAAATCTCACAACATTACTTAATCTAGTAACCTAAAAATTTCCAAAAGATATATTATAGTGAAAACTAAATCAGGATTTAGAGCGAGTAGAAATAATCTTTTCTTGACGAGAAAATCTACCTTTATTTTAAAATAAAGAGGATCCTCGAGTCGACGTAAGCCAGCCATCTAGGTCACCATAGCTAGAAGGCTAGAAAATTTAAGACGAAGATGATGTAAAAGTACTTAAAGTATTCAATTTCCTAAGTACGAAATTGAGAAATTAGGATATGAAAAACTTATCCGTGTAACAATAGGTAGCCTAAACTTTTACCCCAAGGTTTTTTATAGAAGTGAGCAGATAAAAACCATAAAAAATTTATAAAAAAATCGTTAAATAATACAATTAGTGTAGGCCTACCTCTTGAACTATTTGGAACAATGAAATACGTACTCCAGCTACGTGTCCATTAAACTCATGTCACTGGAGTAGCAGTCTAAAGTTTGACTGATAAATGTTGCATAGTTATAGGCAGACCAAAATAAAAATCAGAGAAAATCAAACATTAACTTTTTCTCCCCTTGCATCCCATGAATAAAACGAGTGAAAGCTACTTGTTTCTCCGATTCGACTTCTTAGACGTTCCTGTCGACAACATCGAAGGGGCCAATGACGAGTGCTTACGAATACAAAAATGCATAAGATAACCCAAATCTTGAACTAGGTCCTCTGGTTTTGTTTTTTCCTTAAAAGGTAGGAAGTTATTCAATTGAAAACGGACTAAGGTCCACCGGGCATTGTTTTGAATCTTACAAGAGCAAGATGAGACTTCTTAGAAATTCAATTCGTATCTCATGAGTATTGACTCCGATTATACCGTTGTGGTTTGTTTCTACTTTAGTACAAATAACGTACAATAGGTGTAAATTTTCCATGGTATGGAATTTCTTCATCATTTTCTATCCCTCTATATGGTATAACGTGATCTTGACAAACTAAAAAAATACAAGTTTATCTACAACATACAATACAGATCTTTATATATACCTACCGCCACCTATCGTACATTATATGTACTAAAGCAGAAACAAAGCACAATTGTTTAATCGCAGTCAATTATGATAGAGCAGACAGGGACCTACTCATAAGATTAAAAAAATATAGGGTGGGCCTAAAGTCCACCCCATTTTAATCGGTAGCTGCGTCAAGCTGCCCTGGTGGTGTGGGCGGTGTTGTTACGTAAGCCCAAGCGACCAATGGAAGTTCAGTGCCATGGTGTAATTTTTGTAGCAGAAATATAGGACATGCGGTTATATTAAGTACAGAGCGATGTATTGTATACTTTATCGCCCTCGCACTATGAAATTTTAATGGTATTCGCGGGAGGATCAAAGTGTTTTACTTCCATGACTTATTTAGTGCAGTTAGGGTTATTTTTGGGGCAAAAACTGTTATAGAAGAGATACGATATTAACTGACCATCTCGCAGACCAGACTTATTCCCAATGGACTACAACAACTCAGGGAACTTAGAGGCTATCCTAAAAAATTTTTCTTTCATTGTCGGCTCCCCTCGAATATTGTTGACAGAAACTTCGCAGTATTAAGTGTCTAGTAAGAGCTTCTCAAACAGTGACGTTCGCATTCGTCGATAAACAAGTAGGTGCCGTTAGTTGTGAATCTTAAAAATAGAAAGCGTGTTTATTCACAACAACGCGAGAAGCTATCCCATACCTCATTCATGGGGTGCAAAGGGAATTAAGTGTTTTTATTCGCGAAGTTCATAGAGCCTTTTTTATTCAAGAAATGTGTTTTAATAGTAGAAGTTTAACAAGATCGGACAAAGGCTACTCACACTCCCATTAAAGGAGAGTTTGCATGAACTTAGCCTCCGCTTAGAGAATATAAGCTTGCAACCAAATTTCAGTTCGATGGCTCTTAATTTACAGCTGTAATCGGGATGCTAGACAAAATAAAAAGATAAAATCCAAAAACATTGATTCCTCCACCCAAAAAAAACCCCACATATGTTTGTTTTTGTTTACAAATTGGTTTTGCTATTTTATTTCAATGTCTAACTAGATTCCTAAATAATTTGGAAAAATACGTTTTTAAAAAATCCGTTTGCTTGAAATAATTATTTAAGCTGTGGCTTCTTCCGCAAAGTTACTTGAAATGACCTATGGAACAAGAATCGCAATCTGCTCTTGTATATTTTTTCGGACGCCTACAATTTGAAAAACCCTAGCTACTGTATGTTGCATATATGGTCTTATATTGTTTATTCCATTAATACAAATCATTGACAGATTACAATATAAGTATCTGCTGAGGTTTCTTGGATAATACATACGGTAGAGTTCAACATAAACTAAAAACTGTGTCGCAAAACAAAAATTTAGTTCAAATTTTGATTCTATGTAAAGCAAAGTTTATGTGTGTCTGTATGTTGCATATAGGCGCTTACACTACTTATCCGAATTCCACAAGTCTTTGCCAGCTAATACTATAGGTGTCTGATGAGGTTTCTAGGGTAATTAGGTTACACTAAAATTATTTTAATTAAAGTAATTTTCGTATGTGTGAATTTAACAATAATAAATATTTTGGACGTGCGACAAATCTATGGTTAACTACTGACTTTTATTGTCATATTTATATATCCCCACTATATTAAAATATATTTCTAAGTATTAAGTACGTTTATTGACCTTTACCAATTCTATTTCTTTACAGATCAAGTTATAAGCGAGCAGGAAGGCAAAACAGTTATCGTACCATGTCCGGTGAACAAAGATAAATGCGGTGAATTACATTCACTGAATTGGTTTAAGGGAGATAATCGCATAGCGGCAATGCTATTAGATGACAGCAATGTCACAAGTGTAGCAGAAGGATATGAAGATAGGTAAGCGGACAAGAAAAATTGGATGGAAAATAAAAAAGACATATATATATACTCTTATACCGTTGTGACAAAAGGTGATATGTCGTTTTGGTTTGAAGCATGGTATTATTTACTTAATAACTCCTTAAGGACTTTTTGAACATATTGACAAAATATGATATGTCTAAGATAAGTGCACATCTTATTATACTTTTAATATATTTTGTATGCCAACTGTTTGCTCTTCTTAAGGAATTAATATGAACAATTTTAAATTATTATTAACAATTTGATTCATTGACCTCTTTTTCTTTTTCTGTTCCCTTTTACAGAGTTTCCGTTGAACAAAATCCATTTAGATTAATTATAAGAAATTTACAAATCGCCGATGAGGACATTTATTTATGTGATACAACATATTTTATACCAATTGAAACATGTGATAACTTCAATGGCCATCGTGTGGAATTGAATGTTTTAGGTAAGTCCACCACTCGAACAGTCAACTTAACCAAAAAGAAAAACCAAAATATGAATCCTTTTTGAGGCTAAATGTAAACTAATTGGTCAATGCTTGTTGTTTGTATATGTTATTAGGTCTTGTGTATGCGCTTGTTTTTATTTTTACTTAGTTGAAATGTATGCATTAAATTTTGTCTTGTTTTCCCCCGTTTAACACTTAAAAAAAAACACACACAAAAAGAAAATGAAAGTCTTTAACATAAAACGAATCCTGTCTAAAAATGCATGTATAAATCCTATGAAAAAAAAATTACAACAATCCAACATTCTGCGAATTGCGTTGTTCTTATTACCACAGTTGAATATTATATTTTTTTATGTATATACTTTTGATCGTTTAAGTCAAATTTGCATGTTGCGTAAGTGAAATGAATTCACTAAAACTTTCCCCCCTTTCCCCCTTGATCGGTTTTCACAAAGTTTATACTGTCTGATGCGCTGTCTCATTGAATTTTTTTCGTTTGAAGTTGATTTAACTTTTTTTTTGTTGTCATGTTGAATTTAAAAAAAAAGCTTTTTAAAAATCAGGAGTCAAAAATAAAACACAAATTATTAATTTTTATAGAAAAGCGGTACTAATTGAAAGGCATAAAGTGTAAAGAATCGATTCCTCTTAAATTTGTCATTGAACAAATGTAATTGTTTTTTATTTCTAATTGGCAATGTTATAGGCAGTCAATTCGTTATCAACATTAGTAGAAGTTGATGAATGGTATTTAATACCAAATTTGACTCTAATTATTACAATTCTATGAGTATTAAATCAAACTATTGATATTTTATGTTTACCAGTCTTCAGTGCCTGGGAATAGTTATAAAAAAACTAAATTTCCCTTTACACCCCATGAATGAGGTATGGGATAGCTTCTATGGTACTAAATAACTGCAGTGCAATTGTGTCCAATGCACATATGAACAGGCAAAAGCTTGTGTGGGTGTGTTATGTTGACTTGTTGTGTACTTTGATGATGAAATCTTCGCATCGTTGGGTAAAGTTCTCATTTGCTTTGAGATACTTTATTTCCTTAATGTTTGTGGTGTTTTTGGTGAAGTCGCAGCAAAGGGCGCTGACGATATACTGTGGAATGACATCATATGCCTTACCAACTGTCACATAATGCATCTCACAACTCTCGAATGAAAAACTAAAAATTGTCAATAGATAAAGATTTTAAACTGATCTATAATGCAATATAGAGGCGTTAAATAATTTTTTTCGTTAACTAAAAATTTTCAAATATCTGTAAAAAATATACATTATTATGCTCTTAAAGTTGATGATTATCAATTAGTACCTATTTTCTTTAGTGTTCTAATTTTTTTTTTTTGCAAAATTCCATCTTTTATTATTTCCAAAGTTTTTTGCAAGTTTACACTTTTTCTCTCTTCTTCCGTTTGCATTTGTATCAGTTTACTATTTACATTTACCTTTATCGTTCTCTTACTGCCTGCAAACTTCGTTCGCTCTATTAAAAAGAAAACTTAACATTTAATAATTTTCCTCTCCTGCCCCCAGCCCCCCCTACCAAACAAACCCTGTCAAAAATTGTCTCTACTAATTCATTCATAATTTAAAAAAAAAAAAAAAACAAAAACAAAATAATTAAACAAAAACTGAAACTCATTTGCAAAACATTTTTAACTGATTGTTTTCTTAATACAATTCCCCCTCTTTTCCCCCATAAAAAATGAATACAAAAAAAATTACCGAAAACTGAAAAACTTTTTCTAAACTAATCAAATCAAAAACAAACCCCCCGAAAAAATAAACGCTCGCTCGTTTGTACTCTACTCGCTCGCTCGCCACTTCAACGCATCATCATGGATTTATGCAACTAAAATTATATTGAAATATATTGATAAAAAAAAATATAAAACCAAAAACAAAAACTAAACATAACAATTAATATTACTTATGAAATTAATCTACAATTTATTTTTGGTTTTGTCTTGATTTACTATATTAATGTAACATCTAACGAACAACAATTATTGTAACTCTCTCACACACTAATACACTCACAACCTCTCTAATTGTGCAACAACAACAACAACTAAAATTGATTGTCTTAAATGAATTTTATTTAATTTTATTATTTAAACTTAATGTATGAATGACAAATAATGATTTGTATGGAACGTTTGGCAAAAACCGAAAACCAACAAAAAAAATTGAATACATATATGAAAATGTTAATGAAAAAACATTAAAAACAAAATCCAAAAAAATACCGTAGAAAACCTGGGTAAATTTTATAATTTTTCATTATCATTTTGTTGTGTTTTAATTTCCTTTGGAAACCAATAAGAAAATCTAACAAAATTCCAAGAGAAAATCCAAAAGAAAAAACATTTTGTTTTCATTAATAATTTTATGTTTGATTAGAATTTAGTTCTTAGTTCTCTTAGTGTGTAAAAATTCTAAGCTAAACAAAAATTAATAAATTATATTTCCAATTTTCTATAAACAAACAAACCAAAACGAAACAAAAACATCAACAACAACAACACCACAACACTATCAACAACAACACCCCCACCACCATCATTGATTTACACACCTACGCAACAACACCTGCCATAAAAACCAACACTTCCTTTCACTTTCATTTATACACCTGCAATACCCGACACACTAAAATCCTTTTGCCAAAAAAACGAAACTAAAAAATTGCAAAACTACAAAACAATCAACACCAATACGTACACACATCAAAATCCCCACTTGAACCCGACAAAACAAAAAATCTGTGTGTAAAATTGGTATGAATTAGTGCCACCTTCGGAGGTTGTGATTTTGGATGAAAAAGGAGATCGTATCGAGAATGGCAGCACAGTGGGTCCCATGCAAGAGCGTCAAGTGTTAAAGGCCACCTGCATAGTGAAGAATACCAGACCACAGCCTCAGGTGGGCTGGTGGCGGGGGAATAAACGCTTAACCACACGTAAGTAGCAGATTATTTTTTTAGTAAATTCAAATGGCAAAAACTCTTCTTCTTAGCGCTTAAAAAATAACTTCTCGTATAATGAAGCTGTAACTGTGCTGATAAAATGATGATAGACATAAAGTCAACTAACTGGAAAATATTTTGCCAGCATCTGTCAATATGCAATAATATTTTTTCCGATAGATATATATTTTTAATTGATATGTGAAAAGATCTTGTCAGTGCTCAAAATATGATTTATTGATGGATATGAATGCGATTAACTGGAAAATGATATATGTCAGCATATTGATAATACTATTTTATTGACAGATATATATTAAGCTTTGTTGTATTTATAACACTGCAGAACATTTTCGGGGTCATTGTCTGGGGGTGATAAATTCCACGTCAGGGTGAATGTACTAATTTTGCATAGTGTAACTCCCAAAGTGTTTAGCGTTCTCAGGCCAACACTTTTTTATTATCTTTTATACTTTTTCCTTATCTCGAACCATCGGTGATATTTAAATACATTCTTCAGCAGAATTATCGCTAAGGCACGATAAACCCTTTGGATTTTTTACTATACTGACCTAGTATCTTCATGCTGACTGCGAATTTCTCACCACCCAGATTGGCTGTTGCTCTGTGTTATCATAGAAGTTTGTATTATATATACACATATTTTTTTATAATACAGCATCAGAATAGGCTCCACATACTACCGTTTCCTCGAACGTGTCTTTTTACCATATCCTTTATATCCAACTTATATAACTTTGTCTAAATTTAACTTTTTCTTTTCAATCACCTCCAAGCTGATGACGAATTGTCGCCAGCATTATACTCAGTTGTCTCCCCCTGTTTAATATATATCGTCTTTCTAAACAAAAGCTTATGAAAAGTTTCTAAAATAAATGTTTATCCCACCGACCCCACTCTTCCTTCATTTAATCTTAAAATCGTCATCGTTGCACAAAATGTTCAACTCATTATTCATTATTTAAAATAGCTCAAATTTCTTGCCATCACCTTAATGTGCTGCCAACCGAGAACTTCTTCATTCCCATAATGTTTAGAACAATTTTTGCTTGTAATTTAATACTTTTTCATGGGACGTTGTGCACAAAAGCTTTTAAAATCAATTAACTTTTTTCGTTTGAAGGAATTTCAAGTTGTTTTTATAGATCGTAAAAAAATTTTATTGGCCTCTTTTTATATGATATTATTTCATTTCATTTATTTTTTGGCAGTGTTTTGTTTTTTTGCTTTTGACTTTTTTTGGGGTTTTGTTTTTATAGGGTTAAAAGTTAATAGCATTGAGTGGCTCCTAAAAGTATGCGTTACTTTCTGTGGAATTTATTTTAAATGTTTTTCCTTTGTATATAGGTGTGTGTGTTGGCAGACGGATGTGTAAAGAATTTTTAATTAATGGCGACACAGGGATTACCAGAGAGAGAATAAGGTCGACGTAACTTGTGAGGAGGCAGCAGATAAGATTAGAAATCAGTCATAATTGGTAAAAGTGAATGTTTATGCTTGTTTAATTCGTATAAATGTCTAAGGTTAAAATGAAAAGTCTGCAATATATAGATATACATTAAAAAATGTTACTGCAGCCTCCTCATATATTGAGATGCCTTCTTTTTGTTTCGACAGCAAAAAAAATTTCATGTTTACTCTTGTTTTAGTCGTATACATACCTAAAGTTGAAAATAAAAGTAAAAAATGTTACTGCAACCTCCTTAGTTATTGAACGAATCGATGCCTCTTTTTTTGTTTCAACAGACGAACCTAATTTTGTCTGTTAAGCTGAATTATTAAATAATTAAGAAATATCAATCACAATAAACAGGGAGACCAAATACGTAAAGAGACCAAATATATTAAGGGTGGGCCAAATACAAGTTTATTTTTCTTAATGCAATAAAATGAACAAAATTATATTGTGTTCTATGTATTATGGCTTTATAAGACGACTGATAATACGAATTGAACATTTGATGTGCAAAAGATCGATTGTTCAAGCTGGTCCTAACTACGCAGCTTTGTTAATAACATCGTAGGTGTCTGCAAACTACAGCGAGATAACATAGAGAAAGAGGATAGCTGGCGACTAGTTTACTAATTTCGGTACAACAAAAGATCGCAAAAGTACTTCTTTTATCAACTCTAGTAAAAGTTTGTTTGAAAAACTTCGCAAACGCCCCGTTTATCAAGCAACTGTCCACACAAAATTAAACACAGTGGAATCTTGGGTACTCTTTATGTTATTGATCAGTGGTTCCATCGTAAGCGACTCATATCGCTTTGCGGAGGTATGAACTTACTTTCTATCAAGAAGATTTCGAACGGGAAACAATTGTCAGTGTCAAAATAATCTATGATTTAAAATGAAACTTGTGTTGAGCCTTTATAATTCAAATAACCGCTAATACAAACAATTATGGCTCTCACATAGATTCTTTCAATAATTTAACATGTGCGAAATCATAGGGAATGTTCGTCTACAATAATCACCGAAACTGCTTGACCAATTTCAAGAAAACTTTGTGAGTGTGTATGATTGGTTCCAACTGGAAAGATAGGATAATTCGGAGTCGATAGGTGGCGTTATTGTCGATATTTAAAAGTTTATTTTTTGTGCTCACGGGATGAAAACCTGTTAGTCACGACAATGTTTGGCTGGTCCGTTAGTAACACTTACAACTGCACTTCTTGCTACTATAGGTGGCATTTTGAACGAAATCGCCAGCCTAATACGACCTTTCGGACACACAATTGTAATTATTGACAAATTTACTTGTAACATATACTTTATTTTATAGAGCAGGTGCGTATACATACATTGCAATGAGTGATGTGACCGTCTTGATACTCACGCTGGATCTTCCAAAATTTTATCGGAATCTTATAGGCACCGAAAACTTTTATGTTATGTATACATTTTAATTGCAATTACATCAAATCCCATCAAACCGACCAAAAAACATGGATGACTGTGACAGGACTGAATCATAGGTCACCATCATGCCATAGCCTTCGATAGCTTAGTAAAAGTGACGGCGCCGGGTTCAATTTCTGGCCGGCGCTCTGGTAAAATCAATACTTTTCGTGTTCTCCAGCCAAATACAACTTATCCAAGAGGCATGTGCTAACAATTCAGACTGCCAGACTGCGCAATGACCAAGTAAAAGGAAATCAGTTATCATCTAGCGCCATCTGTCGGAGAAAATTTGCGGTTAAAACTCAATAGAACATCTTAAAATCCCTTGACACAAACCTCACATCTACAAAAGAGGAACAACACAGAGTTGCCAAATGAACGTACGATTATCGGATAAGATGTCCGATCGAATGCCGATTAATCGTAATAAAGAATTAGCACCCCAGCTTGTTACTTCAGCTGTTACAACAATAACAACTATCATACAACAGTTGTTCCGAATTGAAACCGTTTTTCTAGAAATATCAGAAAAGCTCATTATGCTTAGCATTATATTTGTGGAAATTCTTTTTACGCAAATTCGATGTTCTTTGATAAAATTCACGCCTACAGAAGCGTTAAACAATCAATCAATCTCCAATGAGTACTTTAAATTGTTGTAATAAAGTGAAAGGCACAATGACTTTGGCAATAAAAAAAATTAATTTCTCTTTACACCCCAAGAATGGATAATGGATTGCTTCTCGCGTTCTTGTGTATTAATATGCTTTCTATTCTTAGAATCACATAACTGCACCTAATTGTTTGTAGGCGAATGTGTACGTAAGCTGTTCGAGATGCTTTTACTATACTTCTACTGCGAAGTTGCTGTAAACAATATAAAGGGGCTACAGATGAAAGAATTTTAGATGCCTGCGAAAGGAATTCAACTATTGATTTCCCACATGATAGTCCCGGTAGGTCCCTGCAACTGCCTACGTTAAAAATTTTAAACCAATATCACATTTGTCCACTATTTTCTAAATATTTTTGAAAATAAATAAAAATGTCCTGTATTATTATAGACACTAATGGAAAAATTACTGGGGAAGTATGCATTATACTGTACAAAATACTGTAGCTCATACGCAAATGTAAAGTGAATGATATTACATTCTCGCCACCTATAGTACGATAATTGTACTATAAGACTTAATTTAACAATTAATCCTATTCTATATAAGCACATATGTGCCAGAATCTAAAGAACGACGACAACTTTTAGATATAATTTCTCCTAATTTATAATCATTCTAGTCTAACAAAAAGTGTGTCAGTAAACAATGATTTAACAAATTCTAATACAGTCTTACGTGGAGAAGAGTTTTTGCCACGCGATTTTTACATAATTTGCCACCTCCCCCTTTACCTACAATTTACAACATTTTCCCCCCTATAGATTCCCCTTCGTACGACGAAAAGGATGGTCTCTTTACTGCCACCCTCGAATTATCACTACAGTTATCACGTGATGATTTGGGTCATAGCATAGAGTGTCGTGCTGAGTCGGCTGCCATACAGAACGCAATTAAATATCACTTTAGCGTCGATTTACAAGGTAAGCGTAAACGTATAACATTTACCTCATGGAATCCTTTAAATTCCTAACCATAAATTATTAACAAATCACATAACTTTAAAGTTTGCCTCGTTAGTGGCAGTCATGCAAACTATTATTCAATAACTTCAATAAAGTGTTTTTTTTTTCAATAAAATTGTCTTTTGCCATTTGCCTCTGTAATTACAGTACGACCCATTAGCATAACCATCAATGGCGTGGAACATCATACAGTCCAAGGCAGCAAAGTGGTCTTAACCTGTGATGTAAGTATTACTATTTAGCAACACTTGCGCAAATTTCCCTTTATCGTCCTAATGGTCACCGGATGGCAGCAAAGGTGCTGAGGTAGTGCAGAATACAAAGGCAACGGGAAGGAAATAACAATTTCTTGTTGCTTTTTAACCAACTATTCACACGTGTTCTCCTACACGTCGTCTTTGTACGGAGTAGGAGTCCACTTGTCAGTCAACGGCAATCGGTTTGTTTGGTCGAGTACTCAAACGACTGTAAAAATTGTTGTCTTTTGCTCTTTCTCGAAACGGATAGAAAGTTTTCAAACCATAATGACATCATACTTAGTTGGAGGTAGGTAACATATATAGGGAGTAGTTGCTGGTGTTGGTTATTGGTGTTGACGAGGACATGACAACGATTTGGTCATCGTACGTGCTAACATGTAATTGACAATAATTAAGTGCCAATTATTTTGTGATTTTAAAAGAACTAAAATACTCAGCGCCAATGGTAAAATAACCCCGGCGGAATGTGTTGTCCTAGGATTGGTAGGAAAAAAAGAAAGGAAGGACGCGTTTATTGGGAGCATTACCAACGCAATTGTAAACTTTAGATTAAGGGATATAAGCGAAAGGGATATTGGGATTGGTATTTGTTAGGGTAGTAATGGGTCATATAGAAAGTAATAATATTAAGGTCAATTGGCTAATATGTTATATTTATGTAGACAATTATGGGATCGTAAGAGATAATAAATATATTTGCTTTTGATTTGTAGTTGAAATGGAATGTTTATGTTTGCTGCGGATACATAAAATCAAATAAAATTAAATTAGAATAGTACTTGAAATCCTACAAAAATTTGTTTAGTGCTTCCTAAAGATATACTAAATATATGACAGCAAAAAAAGGTAAGTTACAGTTGTCTTCAGTTCACTAGAAATGGAATTATATTAGACCTACTTCTCATTGCAAAAGAAAGGTTCCAATGGTTTTCAATTCACTAGAAATGGAGTAACATTCTACCACTTCTGCTACTAAAATGTGCTGACCTCACCAAATTTAAAGATTTTTTTTGTGTCCAACTAGTGCATTACAACAGATAATTAAAAGCCAGAAAATAGAGTATATTTTTGGGCAAATTGCTTATTATATGGTAAGTGGACGCTTCTTTAGTGGGTGTCTTAAAGATTTGTAAATTTAAACAGTAATTCTATAAAAAATATTTATGAAATTCTATTAATACCGGACCATAAATATTAAATTCATTGTAATCTATTTTGCCTTCGATAACTTATTACTTTTCACCTTAAATCAAATTAAAAGAAAAATAAACAACAGTACTGTGAAGTATTGAATCTATTGTTTTTATTTAACTCACACCGCCTCAAGATAGGCAACATGTGGCTAAAGCCAGAAAGTATTCTATAGTTTTTGGTATATTTGTACCGTAATAATGGTATGCTGTATAAGTATGTTTTAGCATCGATGGGCAAAATATATTGTCTTCTAAATTCTATATACTGTCTTGCTTCAAATCTGTAGTTGTCCTAATAAGTTTAATATTTTCTAAACTTCTAAAACAAAAAATATTGTTGCTGACTTTTCTCCCGATCTTTTATACTGCCATTAAGACGTAAGGGACAATGTTTTTTTTTTAAATTTTAAATTTATTTTAATATTAATATCTTAATTTTTTTTCCATTTCATATTATTCCTCAGGTCCATGGTGCTCGACCTCCCGTCAATCTGACATGGTTCAATGTCACCCAAACCATAAGTCCCGAAGAGAATGATTTAACTGAAATTCGTACAAAAGCCGTAAGTCTTTGTCCAGCAACTTGTTTCCTTCCTTTAATTTTTTGCCTACAAAAACAAATTTAAAATATATTTTTTATATAGCTTTATTTGTCACCCACTTGCATTTCTTTTGAACATATTTGGTTTTATTGTTCGAATAGCATTACGAATAAAAAAAACGAGCTTATTTTTATTATCTGTTTTCCCCGTGTCTGTTTGCTTGGCATTTTTTTCATCCCTAACTTGTTTTTTTTTTCTTGATTTCATCGACGACATTTTGTTATCCGGCAACCAACGAACTCAAACGTCCGTTCGCTCTTTCGTTACCGTTCGCCCGCACACACAATCATACACACAGTTCGAAAAGGAGGATGGCACCTATCACACACAGTCAGAACTTATCTTTAATGCGACACGTTTCGAGAATGACAAAGAATTCCGCTGCGAAGCTGAAAATGTCGTTTTACAAATTAATCGCGAGAAGCCATTTCAATCATCAATGGTATTGGAAGTTCTGTGTAAGTTGAATGGAATGAATGCAAAAAAACTGAAATGTAGTCATAAAACTGTGCAGCAATCCGAAGAGAAAGAGACAGCCCTTAAAGACAAAAATTGTTTTCATCTTTGTGTTTCTAGATCCTCCTGTGGTCAAAGTGGGTCCACCAGAAATTACAGTGAATACCAGTGACACAGTGTTGTTAAACTGTGAATACGTGGCCAATCCTGCATCGCTAACCAGAGTTGTATGGTAAGTAATAGGATATTTTATTTAAAATCTAAATTTAAAACTAAGCAGCACTCTTTTTGTTGATGCGCAGATTACTGCAAACATATGTCTATGTTTTTAAGTGTTTTCCAATTTAATGATGAGTCCAATCAGACCAATCTACATTCACACACATACATACCACATGTCTATATCCGTTTCCTAGTCTCGCACTCTCTTTCTCTATCTATCCCTGGCAAAATAGAAATTTCTAATTAAAAACAAATATAACATTGGCCAAATATAAACACATTCATTTGTCTACTCAGACATATAGACAAAGTGCATGACAATGCAGAACTAGCAATTATTTGCACCAGAATACCATCAACCGCACCGAAAACGTTGTGAGGCCACCACTACCCCAGTATCCCTGTCTGAGCTTTTACAGTTAACCAGAACGCCCAATTCAAATGTGAACGGTTTCCTACCATCGAATCATATGAACTAACATATGATATGCGTACCTAGAACATAATAACAGCTGTACAGTTATATAACGCCCGTTAGCAGTAGTGTTGCTATGGCTAAAAGTTGGATAGTGACGATGACGTTGCCGATGATGAGAATGAAATGTGTATAGTGAATGAATAGACAGATATTGGTGGGAAAACTCAAAGCGAATTTAATTGAAATCCTTAATGATAGTTTCTTGAGAGTGTTAAACGCTTGTTTAGTATTGGAAGCAGTTGTTCTTTTAAAGTTGAAGACCATTTTTATTTATAAATAAGCTATTTTTAAAATAGTCAGCTTTAAAGAAAAGCTATTAGAAACAGGCCCCCAAAAAGTATGCCTTGGTTTACCATACGGTTTTAATGTTGTTTATTTTTCTCCAATGGTAGGGGTATATTAAATAAATGTACAATTATAGTGGAAAAACTCGAATGTGAAATTTATTTAAATCCTTAATGACAGTTGACAGGAGAGTGTTAAATGGTTGTTCAATATTGGAAGTAATTTCTCTTTAAAAGCAGAATACCATATTATTAATAAATAAACTTATATAAAAACATCCAGCCAAAAGTTATGCTATTGGAAGCGGCCCTCCAGAAAGTATGCCTTGGTAAACCATACTGGTTTAGAGTTTCCTCAAATGTTTAGTTTCCTCAAATGTACGGGTGTATAGCGAAATAATAGACAGAAATTGTGAGAAAACACGAAATTAATTGAAATCCTTAGGGGCAAGAGATTGTTCAATGATTGTTTGATATTGAAAGTAATTTCTTTAAAAGGTTCTTTAAAAGTTTAAGAACATTTTTATTAATACAATATCTTGTATTAAAAAAGTCAAGTCAAAATATATGCTATTGGAAAGGGGCCTCCAGACAGTATGCCGTGGTTTACCATTCACAAAGGGCCTAATCTGTGGTATCAAAATCAGATTAACTGATGAATCAATTAATATGTTCACTGATAACATTTTTGATTGATCAGTCGAAAGTTCATCATTTCATTTGCTAAGGTAAAAAAAGAGGCGTGCATAGTGTGTCTAAAATGCAATTTAAATGTAAAGTGAAATGTTTGCACCTCACACATATTTAATACAGCTGCCAAAGCTGTAATACTAACACTTTATATGTTCATACAACCCTAAAGAATTAATACCTTTACATGTTTTCTACACTTGCCCTTAAAATTATGCAACATTTTTTTACTTCATTATGTCTTAATGCAATTTGTTTGTAAAGAGTAATTTTTAGGATTTTGTACCTCAAACATATTTAAACCCGCTGCAAAAGCTATCAGTCTAACACTTCATATGGTAATGAAGGTTATACCATCCTAAAGAATTTATACCTTTATACGTTATCTACACTTGCTCTTAAAATTATGCTACGATTTGTTTAAATAGATTTCCAAAAAACATCAACATAACAACAAATTGAATGCAAAATAAATACAACTTACTTCCGTCTTTTGTTCTTGATTTTAATTAAACATTTTCATTTACGTACCCTTTACAACATAACACACGCACACACATAGTTTTTATTATCTTACAGCCCTTTTTTGGCTGACATCAGGAAGTTGTAATAGGAAAATCAAAAAAAAGAAAATTACAAAGACCTAAAACAAAAAGTACTTGATAAAAACTTTAGTTTTGTTCGGTTCTTAGCATTGTGTCACTTATGTGTTAACTACGTTAGATTCTTAGCAACTTTTTTTTGTTGTTGTCACTCATCGGGCGACAACTGCAACAACTACAGTAGTCATATGCACTAATTGAAAATGCCACAATACCATGTGGCACATTGCTACAACTCGAAGAGAAGCGAGCAGCAACAGCAGCAGCTGCTACAACAGACAACAGGCAACGTCAATGCCAACCCAACAACCATTATCAACAACGGTAGCAGTAGCAACAACAACAACAGCCAGCTCCTTCGCCACATACCGACACAAATTGACGAGATTTTCGGAAATTTTAAGAAAATGGAATGAATTCTTTATATGCAACTCGAGGTGTGGGCGGTGGGTAGCACAAAGGAGGCACAAAGATGAAAATAAATGAAAATTTACTTATGCACACAAATGAACATGCAACAGCAACTTACACACTTGCACACACACAAGCTCTTATTATCTCCAGGATATGAAGAGTCTTTTTGGGTGAAAATAGTGGTTTGCGGATGACGATAATAGTTTACATAATGTATAGTTTTTGTGCCAACAAAATCCTCCAA
Source organism: Muscina levida (assembly GCA_964034835.1). Lineage (NCBI taxonomy): Eukaryota > Metazoa > Arthropoda > Insecta > Diptera > Muscidae > Muscina > Muscina levida. The sequence continues at coordinate 147,988,045 of OZ035883.1, read as the reverse complement.
ACCAAAGCCCTACAACAACAAAAAATGAACAGGAAACTCATTGCTAGAGGAAAGAAAATCTTAACATTTCCATCAAAATGTCTTCTCTAAGATTTTGGTACTTCACTTTACTCATACATATGCAAGTAGTGGTAGTAGTATAGCTGCAATTCTTGAGGCAACAACAGCAATAACCATATACGATAATGAAATATTTGACACAAATATGTCTGTCGGTCTGTCTCGTTGCGTGTGTGTGTGTGTGTGTGTGTCTCTCCGGTTGTGTGACGTTCCCTTACGCTTTGCAAGGAAACTACCGAGAATGTAGGGTAAGTCAGGGAGGTCTAAAGGAAGTAACGAAAACTCTTAAGGATTCTTTAGTCTTAATTATGAAACATTGTAAACTAAAGTCATCACCATATGTGTTTTAGCTGTGTTTTCATTTCTTCTACTCTCTGCTTGCACTTCCTTTTCTGTTCGTTTTGCTTTCCGTACTAATGATAGAACAAAATATGTGTTATTCATGTGCTATATATAGTAACATGTATATAGCAAGTAAAAATTTGTTTTTATTTAACTTAAATTTTCAGCAGGAAGTAAAAGTTTTTAGTGCATTTAAGAAAGAGTCCAGAATGGGGGGTGAGGGAGATAATGATGGTAAAAAGCGTTGGATGAGAAAGATGAGATTAATCTGGGTAGTTTAGAGTAATGTTTTTAATGAACTTAAATTTTAAACCACTCCGGTTCCTTGTTCCGTGCTGAATCTTTACATCTTCAAATGAGATTATTTTCAAAATTGGATAAAAACATTTAGATTTATACTGACAATGTGTAGAAACAGTACTTTAAGACATGTCTCATCTTAAAAGTATGCTTTAATTTTCCATTTTACAGGCTTCCCTAAAATATGTTAAATCTAGAGAATTTTATTAAATGTTTTAATTCCTGCATTATGTTTAGTTTAATATGATTTACATTGCCAAGCGATCGATATTAAATTATTTGATAAAGTTGTGCTATCTTTTGATCTAAGAAATAAAAAACAACGTAAGTTAAAACTTTAGGAAATTCTTAGAAAAAGTAGAATTAAATTAAATTTATACTGACAATATATAGAAATTATTGCTATAAACATGACACATCCTAGAAGTGTGCTATAACATTTAGATTTTTTTGTCGGAAATAGACGAAAGAATTCCTGTTAACCACAACACTTTCTAAAGTATGCTATAATTTTTGTTCTAATTTAACCTAAAAATTTTAAAAATTTGAGCCTATATGTCTGTCTAATGTCTTACCTACAAAATTATAACTATTTTTTTTCCTTCGTCCAATTCTCTTATTATAAATGGGGGTTTGAATAGTCTAGCTAGTTTTAAAATAGTCAGCCAAAGGGTAAGCTATTGGAAACGGTCCTGCAGAAAGTATGCTTTCGTTTACCATACGGGTCTTGTTTTTTTTTTTTTTGGTAGGGGTATAGTGAATTAATAGACAGATATTGTGTGAAAACTCAAATCGAAATTGACTGAAACCCTTAGGGGCAGGAGAGAGTTAAATAATTGTTCGACATTGGAAGAAATTTCTGTTTAATAGTTTAAGACAATTTTTTATTAATAAATTAGCTGGTATTAACATGTTATGCCACTGGAAACGGCCATCCAAAAAATATGATTGGTTTTCTAAACACAAAAAAAAATATGAAGAAGTAAAATAAAGAAATAAATTTTAAAGGGTTTCTAATAGCCGTTGTTAACTCAGACATATCATTACATTCTATAATTCTAAAACGGGTTTAAATAGTCATACAATATCATTACTTCGTAAACGACTTAATCAACTTAACTTATTCTTTACGATATTTATATTAAAATATTTACCCAGTTCACTCTCACCAACCTCGTACAGTCACATATGCAACCAGCTACCGACAACTCATTCATATACGACACACTATCCGTCAAGAGATACTTGAAAAATTGTGTTATGCTATTGCTTAACCATGTGTGGGTGTATGTAAAGTACGCATACATTCTCCAAAATGTAGAGGATGCATGCTTTTATAATGAAAAACAAATATATATATATACATAGAGAGAGAGACACACACACATATATAGTATATGTAAAATACGCACACACTTATACATATACAAATATGTAAAATCAAGTCTTATCTGTTGGCAAACAACACTCATACAAGGATAGACAGAGGAATGGTCGGACGGACGGACAAACTGACACTCACCCGCAACTGCGTTTAAATGGGTATAATACACGAAAGTGTGTGTGTAAGTTTGTATAACTTATATGTCACTTTTTGTTTTGAAGTATTTGTCATTTCCACACACACACGCACCCACACCTACATTTCCATTGCTTCCATTTCTCATACACTCAGTCACAGTCACTCAGTCATTCACTCACTCACATGCACAGCCTTAAAGTATGCTCTGCATTTGTTTGCAGCAAATGTATGCAAGCATCCTTATTGCTGTTTAAGTGTAAAATGTATATGTAAGAGTTTTGCATACATATATAATGCACATGTGCTAGTGCGAATGAAATTTTGCAAGTGTAGAATGCAATGCATCTTATAGTCAGTCATACAATGCCAGCGAAACGTAAAATTAAAATGGTACAAAAATTTACATTTTAGCGTAGTAGGCCTTAACCATTTCACTTCCTCTTTTTCATCTTTTTACAACAAGAATGTCACACACATGTCAACGTGTATGAGCGTGCGTACGTGTGTGTGCGTTGGTTATTTTACAATTGCAAGTGTGCGTACGTTTGGAGATCTGGTTGGGGGAACCGCACAAATACACACACATGCATATATGTAAGACACTTAGTATAAAACATTTGAGGACTTTTTGGTCCCTGTTGTAATGTGAGTGTGTTCATTTTAACTATGCTTGTGTTATAGTAAATGAGTGTGTGTGTGCCTAGATATGTGTTTTTTTTTTAAATGAACACAAGATGTTATCCTGTGCCTGTTCATAAAAGCCTGTGACAGTTGGTTGTGGTTGATATTGGGACTTAACACTGCTCTCGTGTTTAAACACATTTATACATGAAATGTGGGCATTAAAATTACTGACTTAATTTTTTGCAAATTTATTTACTAAAGCGGTCGTTGTCGGGCTAAAAGTAAAAGAAAGATTTATGCCTGTAAAAACAACTTTATAATTACTTACTTAATTTTCCTTTGCACCCCATGAATGAGGTATGTGATAGCTACTTGCGTTGTTGTGAATTAACACGCTTTCTATTTTTAGATTCACAACTAACGGCACCTACTTGTTTATCGACGAATGCGAACGTCACTGTTTGCTCTTACTAGACACGTCGATTGACTCGACGCTTATACTGCGAAGTTGCTGTCAACAACATTCGAGGGGAGCCGAGAATGAAAGAACAATTTTTTTTAAGATGACTTTAGCCAGGTTTGAACCTGCGATCTCCCGCATGGAAGTCGCGTGTTCTAACCACTATGATACGGCCGGTCCCAAAAAAAAAACAACTTCTACAAGAATTCAAAAATTGTTACAAATTACTTCTTTCAAATTGAATTTCACTAATATGGAGTATCAGTTCTCAGTTTAGTGTGGCCTATTTATGACCGGCATACTAATTTACCAACAACAAGGATTTTCACTTCCATATTGTTGCAAGAATTAAGATATAAAAAATCCATTTTACTAAATTTAAATCGTTGTTCTCTCGTCTTATTATAGTTTTGTATATTCCCTTCATATGTACCTTGTCTCAGTTCCTCTTTACGATATGTTGCTCCCCTAAAGGTATGCACTGATTGCCAATTTATGTATCTCCCATAAATATGCTATGATTATTCTTACTTTCTAGTTATCATTTTCTTCTCTTCCACTCTACTTCCCTTACTATTTGTTCTCAATTCACAAGAAAATATTCCAAAAACGTATATTTTTTGAATTACAACACTATTACGCCAGATTTGATGATTATCTCAACAATCATCTTTTGGTGATAATTTTAATATTATGACCTCTCATTGGCTGCTGCTATTGTTTTCGCTGACTTCTTGTCATTTGCTGCCACATTATACCCACTATATAATGTCCTTAACAATTTTACAACTTAACTTACTTTGTTGAGCAAACAATCATTAACTTGGCGGAGGGACGACGAGCGCTTTATGTGAGCTAAACACTTTGTTGCTTAATTATAACGTCCACTTGAAGCATTTACGTTTTGCGTTTTTGTGTATTCGAGAGCAGTGCCAATTCAGTGGAAACATAACTTTTCAATAAAGTTGTGGCGCTGATGGCGGTGACCTTTATTGAAATAAAAATTAAACAATAATTATGGGGCATTATGCTGATGTTCCGTGCGCTCTGGCATTGGCCATTTCACTAACGAGGCCAATAACAAGGGATGGCGCTGGCATGGCTTTGGATTTGGGAGGAGAGTACACGGAAATGCATGAAGTTGAATGTGAACCATTATCTTAATACATTTAATGGCAATACATAATAATACTATTAAAATTGAAGCATACTTTCTGGCGTTAAGCTTGGCGCAAGCAACAAAGCATACCGAAAACCAGACGGCATAAAGAGGGGGAGGTGGGAAAGTGGATACAAAAAAATAACGGAAAATAGCTGAAGAGTGTGCACATACCGAACAAAAAACAAAAAACAGAAAAAGAACACAAAAATATTTTTAATACTTTTCCGTTTGCTATTAAACCTACATCCCGTACATTTAAGCTTTTCGCCTGGAAAACAAACCAAAGCAATGAAAACGAAAATGACTTTTACGGGTGTACGCTTCCTGGCTGCCTACTACAACAAAGACAGCAACAACATCAACAATTAACAGCAGTAGCAGCAGCAGCATGAACAACGTTACAGCAGTGAAAATCGCCATAAAAAAATTACAATAAAATTCGATTGTAATGAGATTGCAATGGCTGTTGGGTAGCGTCGAGGTCATGAAATGGAAAAGTATAAAATACACCCAGCAAATAGATCTCCAATACTACTTGTACTAGTCATGGGGCTGGTATAACGGGTACCCATAAGCAAACTTGTGCTGCATGCGTATGACTCCAAGTAAGGGGTCATTAACTTACGAACAATTCGGCTTATTGCATTGCGATAATTAAAATTAATTACACTCATACAGCGAGACCGGATTTACAACGTTCACACTTATTTGCAGCATTCGTATTCCTTCGCTGTTGTGTGTGTGTGTATTTGCTAGCGCAAGTGTGAGTGACGACTGTTGTTCATGCTGTATGATGGTATGTGATGCATACTGCGGGGTACCGGCTACATTTGCTGGCTATATACAGACCAGACCATAGCCAAGAGTTATTGTTGTTATTTTCACTGTGCTGAGTTGTTGAACATGGGTATTAAATGAAAATGTTGTGAGTGCCTATACTCACATCTGTATATGTGTTGGCAAATAATGGTAAAAAATTGCTGCTTGCATATATTCATGGGAGAAATCAACACCAACAGCTTCAACAGCAATATGCGTAATATAAAAATGAGTGGTAAAGGTTTAATATAAATGCTTCACGTGTTCAAATAACAGAGAAGGGAGGAGGGGTGGCCAATGTGTGGCACGAATTTCGAAATATTTTGAAGAGGTGAAATGACGACATTATAACCATAGTGATCTAAGTGACATTTTTACCAACGATGGGTTTATCGCACAATAACATAGAACTATCAAAATTCTTTCATTCTACACGTATGTAAGTGATCTTCCGTGCTTCCTTTATTAACATTTATCTGACTATAGAATTAGTGCAGCCAGCAAAGTAAAAGCAATCGTGAAGTCGTTTCCTTGGGTATCTCAGAAAAATGTTGCTGTGCCCTAGATCACTATGGTTCGGGGGTCATAAAATATGATGCATTTGTTGATCGAGAAAGGTTTGGAATGTAGACATACTGTAAATAGTCATCAGAGTACTCAGAGTACCCTATGTTCTCCCATCACCCACCGTTTTATCGGGATGCCTTAGTGAAAATCACAAAGTCAATTTACATTAGAATCAGAAGCAGTGATATAAGCGGGGTATCTGTTATATGATGTACCCGCGATAATGCCCCAATTTCGAAATATTTTATATCTTAAAACAATAAATTGAGTCTTAATTATATACTTACTTATCTTAGGGACTGTCTGGAGGTTTAGGTCCCGACCGTGGTATGCTGGTTACAATACTCAACTATCATGCGGGTGAACTGGGTTAGAGCCCTGTCAAAGCTAACCATTATTTTGATTGGAGGCCCCCTTTATGTCGTCGACAGCACCTTCTGAGTAAGCGAGTTAATTGGACCGGCCGTGGCATAGTGATTAGAACACGCGACTACCATGCGGGAGATCCCTGGTTCGATTCCCGCCTCCAGTCATCTACATTTTTCTTTCATTGCCTGCCCACTCGATGTTGTCATCAGCAACTTCGCTGTATCAAGTGTCGAGTTTATCGGCATGTCTAGTAAAAAGCTTCTCAAACAGTGACGTTCGCATTCGTCGATAAACAAGTAGGTGCCGTTAGTTGTGAATCTAAAAATAGAAAGCATGTTAATTCACAACAACGCCAGAAGTTATCCCATACCTCATTCATGGGGTGTAAAGGGAAATTAAGTAGTAAGTAAATGAGTTAATCGGCATGTCTCGTAAAGTCTTTTCAAACCGCCGACATTAGGATTTGTCCTTACACCGTAGATTCCGTTATTTGAGTCTTTCAATAGAATTGTATTAACTAACACAAATCAGTTTTAAATACGAAAAGCTGGATATTTGGTACTTCTTTTTAAATTGAGTTTCCTGTTAAATAGCCGATGTATATCCAACTTTTGAGCTAGGGTTTAGAAATATGTGGCATCCACATTTGTTGAAAGCCCTAAGTGAATGCTTTGTGTTTTTAACGTTAAGGGTATTTTTTTGTATCCTTTTGAATAAAATGAGTGACACAAGTTCTCTTGTAGGAATCCATCATTATCTTATTGGAAAAGAAGATCGATTAGAGTTATTCTGTGGAGATCACAAATTATACCTGAAACCATCTAGTCATCTAAAATTTAGCTCGACATTTGTTAAGGACTTAGAGGGTTTACCTTACAAATAAAGAAAATCGGTATAAAATGTTTACTAAATTTTCGATAAAAAAGGATGTCATACACAAGGAATTTTTTATGTTCGTGTCGAAGTATACAATTTTGTTTTCTTCTCTCAAAATGTATAGCGGCCGAAGGGCTTGTATAAATTGCGACATTCGAACTTTCACAGGTAGTGCAAACAATTTATTTGCTGAAAAAAAAATTTGCAACAGCCAAAATCTAGCATGTATAGCGCATGGTTGTCAGCATTTGCCTTAAATTTTTACATGCTTTTCATCCTTAAAATATGCTGCATTTATTGGCAGTCGTAATCCCGAAATGTAGGCTGTATTTTCCCACATTCGGAGTATGAGCGTCTGTCGTTTCACATTGGGGTCCAGATGACTTTAACGAACTGTCTGAAATTTGGTGCTAAAATAGATAGTACTCAAGTAAACTCTAAAACCATTCCCAAACTTCAAAATAACTATAACAGTTCATAGAATAATATCAGCTCCGCACAAATATTGGTTTTGTAATTGATATACGTTAGTATATTAGGGGTAAAATCTGGAGACATTCTCATTAATGTACTGTTTAAAATATCACTCTTTTTCTTTCTACAACTTTCCAAGATTTTATCTCTCCAGTTGTTTATTTATTAGTTCCTTTTAAATTCGTGCCAAGCGTGCACGCCTGCGTCTACGTATATACAACTGTCGCTCAGGTATTATAAACCAACATAATGTTGTTGCTCACATGACTAAAGTGCGAGCGCCTATAAGTATGACACACAAAAAATGTGTTGCACTTTGATCATATGTATAAACACGGATGTATGTAGGTGTGTGTGTATGTGTCCTTTCCCGCCATTATTATACAATTTGTTTTGCATTCTGTCGTAGCCGCTGTTAAAGTTATTGGCTGTTGCCATTTTAGTGCGCTGAGGCGTCGGAAAACCATTGCAAACCAAAGGAAGTTTGTATCCTTCCGCCCAGGCATTCATTTATCCGCATAAAAGTATTTTATGCACGTATGTGTGTGTGTGTAAGCACTAGTGGTTAGCGATTTTTTCACTGCTGCTGCTGCTGTTGCTGCTGCAGCCGCTTCATGCTTTTGAGTGTTATTTTGTGATTAAAGAATTTAAATTAAAATTTTTCACTTCAAATTGATAAAAAAAATTCGCCCCATCGAATGCCACAGACAGACACTCACACACCCATATGCAAAGTCCCAGCAATGGCGAGTCATAAACAAATGTGTTAATTAACACAAGAACATGATGTATTTTTACTGCCCTGGTGAAAATAACAACAACCCAGCACCACTGGCTAAAAGTATGCAGTGAATTTTTCATAACATTTACCAGTATCTACGCTGCTCTATCCATACCACCCCCTCAACATATGCAATAATTTTCTTGATTAAAATAAGCTGAGCAAATTAAAAAACACCTCCACCGTATGTTGTAAATTTATCAAGTGCTATAATTTAACGATATTTTTTTTGGTTTATTTTGTGTACAATTTAAGGTATCGCAATGGCGATGTGGTCGATGCCAACGATGCTGAACATTATGAAGGTGGCAATTCAGAGAATGTTGCTTTGGCCATACGCAGCACCAACAAAGAGGACATTGGCAACTACACGTGCGAATTGTCAAATGAGATTGGCAAAGGTATCTCGGAGCAGCAAATCGATTTGGATGTACAATGTAAGTTAAAATCCCTCATAATACGTTGCTTATCACGAATATACAAAAATGTGGCATTTGTTTGCCTTTCGTTTTCCTTTTTCTGCCGCTGCTGCTGTGGTATCTTGTAGACGTACCGATTGTTGAAGTTTTGATGATACCCGAGGGTCCTGTCAAGGAAAGTGACGAATCGAATGTTACGTTATTTTGCAACATTTTAGATGCCAATCCAGCGGCTTTGACAAAAGTGCGTTGGTATGCCAATTCCACATTGCTTAAGGAGCTGCCAGATTGTCAAGAGAACAAAAATAAAGTAAGTTTTGCCAAGGAGGACAACAACCGACATATTTTGCAACACACTGAGGGTTAGCCTCTGACTGCGTGTCTCCTTCACCCGATTCCCTTCAAATGTCCATTGTGTTGTTTGTTGTTGCTGTGTGTGTGTCATATCATGGCTTACTGTAATGTATTTGTTGTCTTTTTTTTCTTCTTTTGCCTTGTTTGCTTTGTGAAGGAGGAGGATTTGTGTAACATTGATCCCAGTAAATTGCTATTGGAAAGCATTGGACGTGGCTTTTTCTATAATTATTCCTGCGAGGGTTTCAATGCCGCCGGTTGGGGACCACGCAGTGAAGATAAAGAATTGGTGGTAAGTATTGCCCTTTGTCGACGACTTAGGCATTTGAGTAAATGTGCCAGAGCATCGGTGAAGCCGCAAATGTAATTTGTGTAATATTGACGACATTTATTGGTGACATTTATCATAGACAAGATATGGTTTTGTATGACGATAGAAAAGATAGAAAGCATAGAGCTTTTGTGTCTCAGAGAAACCGAATATGAGAAGACGACGTGTATAAAATTAGTTTTTTTTTTAACGAAATTAATTTTTATTCTATAAAATTATGAGATTTTAAATAACTAATTAATTTATGATGGCGATATAAAATGCTTCTAAAACAAAAAGTATTCACCTCCTTAAATTATGAGGAAATTGCAGTAACTTACTAGAATTGTCGTTTTCGTTATCGTTCACTGCTAAGTTGGATTTGTCTTACATCACTAAAAACTAAAGTTTGTTCTCAAATTTTGAGATGACTGCAGTAACTTTGCCCACTTTATTTCCTAGTGATATTATTTTATTATCTTTTAGTTTATTCAAAATTTATCAGTTAATCCGAAACTGCAATGGCGTTGTCCTCTACCTCAATGCTATTTCTAACAACTGTTTCCCAATCTTTATATTGACAGCAGCATCTTTAATGATGCTTTTTTTAGTACGTTTTATATTAAATATATATTTTATATTTTAAGTATTTTAATTTAATATTTTCTTGATTGAATTTTCAAATTTCCTTCAATTGTTTATAAACGTTGAGAAGACTGCAGTAACATCACTAACTAACAATGTTGACTTTTTTATTTGTTGTTACAATATTGACTGAAAGTTGAATTTATTTCTGTTTTAATATGGTTAAAAAGTTTGATCATACCTTAAGGTACTTTCTTGATGTTACTGCAGTCTTCTCAACCTTTGTAATGGATCGAAAAAAGTGGAAAAGACAACCTGAAAATAATAATTACATTAACCCATTTAGATTGGTCTTAAGTGTCTTAAATGATATTGGTTATCCCATATTTAAAAAACATCAGCTATCCATCACTTTTTACTTCAATAAAATCCAGTATCTTAGAGATTATATAACAAAAATACCGAATAATTAGTTTTAGGTTTCAAATTTAGACTCTGTGTAAATTAATTTCCATACTTCATATATAAGTTTTTAATTTTCACATTATCTTATATTGTTCCTCCTTACTTTAGGTCCACTACGAACCTGGCCCAGCTACCCTCGTAAATTATCCTGCCATAGCTGTTAAAAAGAAGAGCGTTACCCTGACCTGTGACGTGCAAGATCCTGGTTACCCGGAATCAAATAGGTTTGTACATTTAACTAATTTTACACACACACACACACAGACACCCACATACCACCTCATATGTAAATACTTACATAAACTCGTAACACCCAAAACATCATTCAAACAAACACATTCCAAACCATTTTCCATTTCCACATCATCACCACCACTACCATCATCATTGCCATAAACGTCGTCATCGTCATCATTGTCGCCACCATCCACCCTGGGGTTGTCCTCTAACATCGGCCTTATCATTTTCATCGTTTGACAAATCAAGTCTAATCAAAGCACCATCACAAGCAACATATCCACCATCATCATCATCGCCACCAACACCACCACCACAAATTCACTTTTACACGTTGCAAGCTCTAACCGCTTCTGAAATTGAAGAAGCTTATGAAGCTTTAATTGGCGAACATTTTCAAAAACAACTGAGACTACGACAACAGCAACAAGAACAACAACACCACCACAATCATATCCACAATCCAACATCACAATCATACGTTCTTGGTGCCGATGATGATGGCGGTCTCCTCAAAGACAGTCCCTTTCACACACCTCACAAGCATAATCGCCACCATCATGACAGACCGAAGCATGTGCTCCAAGAAACACATGCCTTAATTGATTTAACAAACAATTCTCCCTGCACTCTTCTCACATTGACCGCATTCTCACCACAATCACAAATCTTAACATTGCTCACCCCGCTGCCGGCAACGTCGTTGGACCCACATCGTCGATACGACCGATATAACCATAATAATAATCACGACGCTGCCATGGCAACCGCTGCCGCAACTGACACTGCCACATTCATCTCAATGTCATCAACGTCCACGTCATCGGCATCATCGACAACGACATCGCCACCATCATCACTTGAATTCTATCGCAAAATGGGTAAATTCTCCTTTAACGCTCGCTCCCAAATGCCAACACCCAGGTACCGATGGATGCGTGGCGGTCGTGGCCCCCTGCCCGACATTCTCACCAAGGCCTGGACCATCGAGCCGGTCGGTCTGGACAGTCGCACCAACTACTCGTGCTATGCCTACAACGACGGCGGCAAAGGTGTCATGGCCACAGTCAATTTGGAAGTGCATGCACCGCCATTTTTCATCAGGAATCTGCAGCCATACACTGGGATGTTGCACACGTCGCGCAATGCCAACCTAACGTGCCGCATTGAGTGTGTGCCACGCTGTGAAATATCCTGGCTGAAGGATGGGGTACCGATTGAGAAAAATGATACACGTTATTTTGTCAAAGACAAGTATATGGATGCCTCACCAGCGACGGGTGATTTCGAGAGTATGCTGTCAGTGCTGGTAAGTAGAGAAAAGAACGACAAACTGCCAGCAGTAAGTCTGCAGGAACAAAGCATATTAGGTAGAGAGTAATGCAATTGGTGTTTGCACAAAGATGCTGTATGCATGCAAATAATCTCTTTGGATGCAATTGAGATTAATTAATGTAATAAATTGATTGCTGGAAGGAAAAGCGAAGGAAAGAGAAAAAGAGTTTGAACTCCAGGAGTTATGAAGTTTCCTAAATGAACAGCGATTTGTTATAAAGGATTGTATAGTTTTCGTAAACACAAGAAATGCATGAAATGCATGTATTGAAGGTTATTATTGATTAAGCTTCCTTTTTGTATGGGCACAAGTATTTGCCAGATATTTTTAGGAAACTATTTAAGGTTCATATTCCTTTGTGGTATTAATGAGGTAACATAACTTGATTTATCATCGAATTGATTGTAATAAAACGCAGGTTAGAGTTAAGGTTAGATATAATATAGCTGAACATTGTCAGTGGTATTGTAATAATTAAGACTGAGAAAAACATTTTAGATTGACGACGAAAAAACCATAAAAAGACGATTGAAAAAAACACGGTAATAATAACACAATAATTGTTCTTATCATTTTGAAATGTTCTAGACATTTGTAGAAGTAGGGGCCAACACAGTGGGTGATACATTCAAAACCTGGTACTTCTATACATATAGTAAAGTTTCATATGTAAACAATAGATGAATTTAGTAGGAAGTGTCCCCTTATACTATCTGGAGTTATCAGTGATAATAATCGTTTATGCGTTTACATTTGTACGACGAAACATATATACACGTTGAATAGAACGGTCCTATTAACTGCAGGCTGACTCTTGCCATATTTATTTCAAGATTTCAAATATTTGGCTTCCAACTTATACCAGTTTTGAAAAGCAATTTCTATATCTTTCTCATTATCGTTAACCATTAACTTGGGGTTTCCCCACCAGCAACTCGAATTTTTTATCAGTTTGTTTCCTTCTTTTGGATTACTAGTTAACATGTCTAATTTTCATGATTTTACAGGTAGTCGATTCAAAGTTTCGAAAGATATAAGGTTTTAACAAGTTTTTACCATAGCCATTTAATAGCAATCCACTTATCTTAGATATATTGTCCTTTTCTTAAAGTCCCTGAAGACATTTCAAGTTTTCACTTTTACTATTTGAAATCTTTACCATTATTTTATCATAAAGTGTAATAGTGTATAGATCAGTTTATTGAAATCGTAATCCATGATTTGTCACCCTAAGGTAAACCTATTTTAGGGACTGCAGTAATTTGCAAACTTTGTTCTACATGTTGTGCATTTTATGGCATAGACCTAATTAATATATGTTTATCAGTTAATTAAATGTAATAACTAGATGTCCTTTCCTTGAATTTTCAACTTTAATTGATTTATTTTCAAATGTTGAGCAGGCTAATTTTGTTAACAATGTGAGGTAGTTCCTTGATGTTGCTGCAGTCTTTTTAACCTTTATAGTATGTTGACAAAAGTATATATCGCGACTAGCAACATACGGTTCCATTAATTGCTATCTGTTGTCCAATTGAAACCATCTCTTATAATAATGCCCCATGCCTTAGCAAAGGCTATGACATAGTTATACAGAGATCCTATTGCAATCTTTTTTCAACTCAGCAACATAGGGTTCCATTAAATGCAATCGTTTAGTCCAATTGAAACCATCTCTTATAATAATGTCCCATGTCTTAGCAAAAGTTATAACATAGTTATACAGAGATCCTATTGCAATCGTTTTTTCAACTCAAAATAAACCACAAATTATCAAAAGTGTATCAAGTTTTGTCTACAACATTACTATACCTCTCACAAAAAAGACCTCATGCTTACTTCCATCAATCATTGGTGTATACAAACAAACAGTGCAGCTTAAGTGCACTTATCTCTTATTGTTCATGCTCTACTTTTCCGAAAGCCCTCAGATAATATGTTAGTTGTTTTTGTCAGCCATTTTTGGGCTTTGTATGACTTTAATTTTTAAACCGCTTTCAATATTTAAACCAACTCATGTGTGTATGTGTGTTTTTTCTCTTCTTTTTCTTTAACCGCTTTCAGCATTTTAATATGTCCAATTGGCCAAATAACAAATTTGACATTGAAGGAGATAATGCCAATTATACTTGCGTTTCAACTGGTAACACACAGGGACCTGGCATCAAAAGTGCCACATATTTCAGTATTGAATGTAAGTTTTCCAATATTTGTTTTTTTTTTATTTATATTTTTGTGTATTGCTATATTCCATTTTATTTATCAGTTTATTCAACACAAATATAAATCCCATTTCTCAAAATGTTGAATAAACAAAAAAAAAGAAAAAAAAATACACTCAGCGCAACTGAAAACGAAAACGAATTTACAACAAGCGGGCCCCTAACGGACAAAAAATAAAAATCTAGATAACAGCAGCGCTTGAGCGCAATGGGCGCTCAATGTTGGCAGCGAGAACAAAAATGTTAAACCCCAACGCTCCTGACATATGTGTCACTTGTAGTTAGTTGTGTTGTTCTCTGAGGGGGGATTTACTGGATACTGGATATGGGATAAATTCTATATATGTATGTGGTATTGCATGTGTGTGTTTCACAAACGCGCCGCGATATGTCTGTTGATGTCGCTGCCGTTTTTTCGTCCGTCCGTCCGTTCGTCTCTCCCTCCGTATATCGTTCAATTCGTTGTCGTTTCGGTTTGCCATTGTGTGAGTGTGGTTTCATTCTACTATTTTGTATCGGAATTGTTTTTCATTTCATGTGACAGATGCACCAGATAATACAACTGTATCAGAAGGAGTTGTTTATGTACACGAGGAAACAATACCCGCTCGTGTCATATGCAAATCGAGAGCTAATCCGGGTAAGTGCTTTGCTATATAGCCCACAAAGATAACGTACATAGGAGGGAGCGAAAGTGTTTCGCAATATAGGATCACTTTTAAACTCCTCCGTCTCCCGTATGTTATGTAACTTTTCAAATAAAACTATTTT
Organism: Muscina levida; assembly: GCA_964034835.1. Lineage (NCBI taxonomy): Eukaryota > Metazoa > Arthropoda > Insecta > Diptera > Muscidae > Muscina > Muscina levida. Next base: position 147,972,990 of record OZ035883.1, on the reverse strand, counting down.
GTGTCTGCGTCGTTTTTTTCTGTTTTGTTATGTTGCTTTACAATTATTGTTTATGATTATTATGGTGTCGCTTTTTTTAACATGTTGTATTTTATTTCTTGTTTTTTTCCAGAACCATCCTATGAATGGTATTTCAATAATAAACTTGTCATACAGGGCAATGCTTTAATACTCAACACGCCCATGATGCGCAATGATAGCGGTCGCTACACTTGTGAGGCCTATAATAAACATGGCCGTAGTGTCGCCGAAACACTCATTGATGTGCAATGTAAGTACTGTATGAAAATAAAAAGTATTTAGGTTTAAAATTAACTAAAAAAAGTGGCTAGAATGTAAGAGGGAGGTATGTTAAGGTTTAATGTTGGTGAGAAATGAAAATCTAAGGAAGTGTTAGTTTAACCCCGTACAAGACTAATAGTTCTTTTCTCGACCCAGTGACAAGCAAATTAATGGTAGTATTAAATATTATAGTGGCATTTACTCAAAATTGTTATGCTGGGTGTTAAAAAACAGCTGGTTAGTTCTAGTTCACAATGTTGGTTGCTGAGTTTGTGCACTATCACAGCCATCTTCAATGTTTTTGATCGGCGGCCAATAAGCTAAATTATACTGTCATTCGGATTCGTCGTTAAACTGTAGTCCCTGTTGTGTGGGTCTAAAAAAAAACGTGTTAACTTTTTCAAATGCGAGGAGGTCTCCCTTCTCTCAGAAGTAGATAGAAGTAATTTAACTAGGAGGCAGATTTTTTCATTTGACAATGAAACCTAAAGACGTATACATTATGCGAATTATCATATACAGTCAGACTTATTATAAAATAATGGTTTCAAAGATGCTCTCGAAATATATGGGCACGTCAAAACGTAAACTTTTTTACCTATGAATAAATATTTTTTTAATAATTGCTTTACTTTTATAATAAAATAATAAAAGTAAAGAATTGAGGGCGTATTAGTGTTTTGATGTGTACTCAATATTAATAAATGTTGCGCATACGTTGTAGAACATCAGAATTTACTTGGCATAGTTGGAGACAAATAGCAGTACGACTGTCGCCAAAAAATAAATCCTTGTAAAGCGTTCTTGTTCGCGCAAAACTTATATATGTAGAATATGTTTTTTTTTTCGTTTCTAAGCCCCTCTGTGCGATGTCCAGAAAATCATAGAGTTCATCATAATATATACTAAATATCGTATTTTTTGGGTTACAGCATCCTTTTCAAAGGTATCTAGGGTATTATTAAAGCATAGACGTCCACAGTAAAATGTGGTGCTATTGGTGGAAGAGAGACAGACCGCAGAGAAAAAAATGTAATCTGCATTGAAACATAATGGGATTTTGTCACTGTTGGACGTCTAAGTAAGAAATTACATAAATACAAATACTGCTCAGCCCGCCAGATATATACTCCATATTATTTCTACTTTGCGACAAATGACAGGGGTCAGTGATCGATTTGGGTTATATCGATTAAAATAGTTATAGTTATTCTAAATTTTCCTGGAAAATCAGTTTTTCATAAGTTGTATGTATCTGAAAATGTATCTGAGTTAGTAGATCAGACTACCCTGGTCCTTTTATAAGAAAAACCCCCAAAGTTAGAGTTTTTTGAAGTTATGTCAAAAACCTGACACGATCGGAATAAACAGTCTTTAGAATTCCGTTTCAGCGACCCCAAAATCATAACATAGTCATGGTTTGATCTCTAACTCTGGACACAAATCCTGAGGCGAAAATTTATTTTTAAAGCTCGATGGCAGACTCATATATAACCACAAGTTAAATTTTAACACTACGTCATCAACTTATGATCCCTGATAAGTTTAACACTGCTGTACCTACAGAAAAGAGTTTATTGCTAATCCTTCTGCGATTTTCCATGAATTCACTGGATGACATTAACTTATTTTCTATTTGTTCCAATTTGTTAAAACTGGCATTTTGAATATTTAAGGTTTACTTGTTTCGAAATCTTTGTGTTTCTTATAATATCCTGCATCACACATAAGATGTTTTTAAAATTTTGTAAACTCACTCCATGCACTCATGTCTAGGTTTCCAGATCTTTTTTTCTCTAACAGTCTAATACTTTAGCAGTCCACGAGACACATGAGTTCTGAACACCAGAAGCCTTGCCTTGTGCACAGTCTGCCTTAAGTATTCTTGCGGGGATAAAGAAACATCGCTAAACTATTAGCAATATGTAACATGTAACTAATTTCTAATATAGTACATAAAAAGAAGAATAGGAGTCGCGCGTATCAGTGCAATTATTAAGATTTACGTATGAGAAACGCATCGCTCTATCTCATGACGTATACGCCACAAAGAACTTTTCAGCTATACGAGTCATGCACATTCGAAAAAGTGCTTCTTGCTGGTAAATATCACTATATCACTAGGTAATGACAATATTATTGCAACAAGCCTACAACACTATACCGAACAAATCTGATACAACCATAAGCAAGATAGCTATGAAATCGCGCATTTTCCTATATATCATTTTTCTTTTTTCTTTTAAACGACAGAGATAGACTTGAACTCTCTGTCACTGTCTTTGTTTTGTTGCTCTGATTGTACACACAGTGTAAAATTTTATGCTGATTTCTCATAATCCCAATACCATCCTCGCCTTTTCAATTCCAGTCAGTTAACACAATTTTCGTTATAGATATTGTTTTTGTGGGCAATGTTTTGTTTCAATCCATATCGATATTTTAAGTTAGGTTGCGGTGACCATTTGTTGTCTCCATATGTGACCACTTCCGAGGGTTTATAACAAAACGACAAACTCGATGACACAACGACCCCTCAGTCACTACTCAAAACCAATGCCACAAAAGGGTTTATAAATGCTATGTTGCTGCTGCTACGGCTGCTGTTGTTCTAGTTGTTGTTGTTGTGTGTATACATATCTTTTTGATTATGTCCTTTTTCCGGTTTATGTTTATGGTTCGATGCGATTTTCGGTTAGCTGAACCTGTTGTTTGGTAACATTTGGTGTTGATTGTTATGATTATGGCATAAAGTTGGATTTGTCGGCCTTGTTTTTTTTTTTTGGTGTTGTTATGTTTCCGCATCCACCCAACATCTATTTCTTTTACACAGACGCTTTTTATGCCTTTTGAGGTTTTGTTAAGAGGACTTGTGTTGTGTTAGTGGCAACACCAAGCTGCCACCGCCACCAGAAAATAAAGGAAAAAGGTTTAATCTCGTTTGTCATTTCGACACAAAGCACAAAAGGGCTATGCTTTGTTATTGTGGTGGTTGCATGTATTCACATGGGGTTTGAGAGGATAAAATTTAATAAACCCACAAATTTGCCAATAATGATGCAATAATAGGAGAAAAAAAACACATACGAAGACAAAATTGTAAACAGCAAATAAATGGGAAACTATTCAATTACCACAAGTCGAAAAAGAAAAATTGGGGACAGTTTAAAATGGTTATGAAACAATATATGAAGATAGTGACAGAAAAAAACAAATCGACTTTATTAATGGTAAAAATTTAATACCTTGAGGAAAGACTATGGGCTTTTGGTTTGGTCACTATTTGCAGTATGCTGTGACGTATGATTAATAATAATTGTAAATCCTCGCTATTATTTTGTAATACACTACTAGTTGGCTTTGTACTTAAACTTAATTGAAGCAACAATGTATAGGCAACAACCGTCTTCAAAGTTAGTGTCAATTTGTAAACTGCAATAAAATAAGAAACTTTTCAATTATCGCAAGTCGCAAAGAAACAGAAAAATTGACAACAGTTTAAAACATACGTGCTACAATATATAAAATGGTATTATACCAAAAACAACGAATTTATTAATGCCCAATTACCTTTTTTGTCTCAAAAAATCACTATTTTTACTGTAATCTGTGGCGTATGATTGTTTATTAATGTATTTGTCAAATATTATAGGGAGCGTATGAAGTATTTTAATTGTATGTACTACAGGCTAAGTCAGAGTATATTTAAATGACAGAGATGCAAAAGCCTTTCTATGACAGTGTAAACACCAAAACATATACCTTTACTCTCCACGAAATCATTCAAAAAATAACAACATAAACTACATAACTTGAGAACAACTGTTGTCAATTTGTAACAAATTTTGAGCTATTTTTTCTGTTAGTTTAGTAAAAAAAAAATTGTCTGCATTAGTGTGCCAGGTTTTTGTGTTATTCCTTCTGAGCTTTAAAAAGCGTTTTCTGTAAAAATTACAGCTTAAACAACTTGTTACGTTAACAGTAATCTGTGGCGTATGAATAATTGTAAATTTCATTGTTAATTACTACCTGGAGCGTATGATTTATTTTAATTTGCTTTACACCAATAGCTGCCATGGAGCGAAATCGCTGATAATTATATCAGCTACAACAAAGCTATTTACAAAAAAAAAAAACAATCTCAAATTTTGCGTCTTTTTGAAACATAAAAAATTACTGGCTTTTGTTTTATTCCTTCATATGTTTAAAAATATTCTGCATTAGACAATTGTTTAGCTCTCTAAGTATCTTACAGTGTCAATATTTTATTAGATTTATAGTTCTTGACAACATTTCATGAGATTCCAGCAATATTTTTGAAATATTCCTATCATTTTTGGAAAATTTTCGTACAGTATCAATGTTTCTATAGATTTGTATTTTCTACTTAATATACCTTTACATCCAATTATATGCAGTAAAAAACTTAATTTAATTGCCCATATTTTCTTTCACCTTTCCCATATAGATAAACCTCGCTGTGAAATTGAACGGAAAGAGATCAATGATGAGGATACTTTAATTTGTACAGCATATGGTAATCCGGAAGAGGTAAGCCACCTGTTGTTTTTTTACATTGATATATATGTATACCCCAACCATAATTTATATTATGATTTACACTATGACCAGTGTAATCGCCACAACAAAGACTGGCAGACAACTACATAACTCACACAATACCGCAAGACAGACTGACTGACTGAATGACTGACCAACCCTTGAAAAATAACAAGCGGCCAAGTGTAAAGAACAATCACATACCCAACGCCTTTCCCTGTGACCAGCAACTTAAACATTTAAACACTGCGTTTTATTTCGGAGAGGAGTGGTAGAAAAAAAACATGTATTCGGGTTTATATATATGTGTAGCTTAACAACACATCGGTCATCACATGTTATCTATGCACTTTTTGAACTGAGTTGGCCCCATTCTACTCCGTATTCTGGACACGATAATGCCGGGAGAGGGCACAGATGATATTGCACACAGACACATGGATAGCACCTGCGAAATCTTTGGAAAAAGGATATGAATTGTTTGAGAACCCACATTACAGTATATTCAGCTTGAGGATACTCGTTACTCGTTTGTGTTGTCGTATGAAAAATGTGCGTACTGCAGGCTGCATGCTGAGAAAGGCGTTTATACATATATACGCTTGGTATTGTTAGTAAAGCAGAACTGTTACACAGAGACGGATGTGAGTCTTATAATGATAAGGAGATTAGAATGAGTTAACATTTCACCAGTTAAAGTAAAACCTTAAAATTATTATGTAACAAAAATTGTCTTAGGACTTGGCAAATGGTGTCTTACTTCCTTCCTCTTCTTTTATGGCAGCAATAACTCAAATTTATCCATCAGTAGCCGCACGTAGAAAATAATTCCAAGCGCTTCGGTCTTTTGTGCTCCGTAGGTAGTTCGCCAAACTAAGCTTAGTCCCCTCGTCCATCCAATGATGTTTTGGTTGTCTCCTACTGCGCCGCCCATTGAGTTTATTGCGGAAGACTTTTCGAGCCGGAATATTTTCATCCATTCGTTTAATGTGTCCAAGCCACCTCATTCGGTCTATTTGAACGCGCTTAACTACGTCGATATCGTTGTACAGCTTATACAGCTCATGGTTCATTTGGCGATGGTACTCGCCCTTAATAATGATGGGTCCAAATATTTTGCGAAATATTTTTCTCTCGAATACTCTCAAGGTAGAGTGATCCGCTTGTGTCGTTATCCAGGATTCTGCGCTGTAGAGCAAGACAGGTGGGATCCGCGTCTGATACAGTTGGTTCTTTGTTCTTCGAGACAGGGCTTTGTCATTAAAAAGTCATAACTTTAACCTAAGTAAGCATTTATATGAACTCCGTTTGCTGCATTCGAATAATGGCAGAAGTTTCGAAGATTATTCATATTAAAAGTCCTGTGCAGCAAAGGGAAATCATCATGGCCGCAAATTTATCCTTGTCCGTAAAGTTTAATGAAAACTTTATTGTTACAAAAATGTCTCTATACTTAAGAAATTGTGTCTGTTTCAAGTTCTTTCTCTAACACATATAGGTATATATATGACCCTTGTATGCTGTATTTCATTAATGTAGGAAGTTTGGATGATTGTCCTAATCCAAAGTCCTGTTCAGCAAATGGAAGACATCATTTCCAAAATATCTCAATACTTAGGGAAAGGTGTCGGCTTCAAGTCCTTACTTGTATCTAAATAAATATCACAGTACTACACATGATTTTAGGACTCAATTCTGAGAATAGCGCGTGAAAGTAGCCCCAAAAAGAAGAAGTTCAGCATCATTCTTTTTGTCCAGATACATGCCATAATAATTTAATATCGATTGGAAGTTAGTAATTATCGTATAGGGGAATTTGACACTTTTTAGGCTCTTTTGTTATGTTGTTATATGGTGGCGTATGATTATCATAAGTAATATTCCATGTAAATCATTCGCCATGGAGTACAACAGTTTCATTGTAACTGCTACAAAATAAACCCAGTTCCATATTATTTGATGAATGGATAAGTAAAACTGTAGGGAAACGTAATATGAACAGTTTAATATTTGAAAATTTGTTTCAGCTAAATCGGACTATTGGTTCTTGACTTAAGGCAAACAAAAGAGCCTAAAACGTGACAAATTTCCTTATACGATACTTACTAACTTCAAATCAATACTAAATTATTATGGCTTGTAACTTGACAAAACGAATGATGCAGAACTTCTTCTTTTGGGGCCAACTTTTACGTGCAGTTCTCAGAATTGAGTCCCAAGTCATTGAGCTGAAACATTTTGTACTGTGTATGTATAGGATCCCTGCAGCATTCCATTGAATTGATATCAGAAGGCTTGAAGATTGTCCTAATCCAAAGTACAGATCCACAAATTGAAGAAATAACGGTCTCAAATCTATGCTAGTACGCGTATCACATTCCTGTGCAGATTTCCTACAAAATTTTCTATTTTTAGATTCTACAGCCACTATTTCTTAATGACTGGGGCCTTTCTATGAGCCCTCAGTTGCCCCCTTCTTCGCAGCCACACCCCTGCAAAAACGAAATACTCACGCTTAATATAAATGTTTATGATTACTCATATTCCAATGTGCACTTGTTTTTGTCTGGATTTATAAAAATATTACAGGATTTATATTCTATCCACGATGTTAGTAGCACTGCCAACACTGGGTCCTGGTTTTTGGGTTTCTCCATACCAGAGTGCGTTTGTTAGTTGCAATTGTTTCCCCATCCAAACAGAAAAAAAAAACAAAAATATATTACATTTGTATGCGCTGTTACCAAAACCATACATCAATTTTCGGGTTTTCCATTTTTTCGCCCCGTCCTCCTCTTCCCCATCGCACCTTTGAGTACATACATCGAGCATGTGTGAGCATTTTGACTTTAACAAGCTTTTTCAATTTTTATGACGTTTCACAGGACACGAAGGGGTGCCGGTGCAGCAGGGCGAAACGAGTTAAACACGTTTTGCTATATAAATCATGTGAGCAAGCATACGAGTGGGTGCAGAAATGTAATAACATTTTGACTTAACGGGGCAAGTGTTGGCAAAATAATAAACGCCAAAAGGAGCTGTGGAAGGAGGCAATGGTGAATTTACTTCATGCGAATGTAAATAATAACCAAATATACAGTAGTGCTAACATTCAAATTCCTCAATGTTCCATTACTGGATGTTAAGGGTATCTAACATGACCATGAGGTTGTGTTTTTGTTAACATCGTTCGAATTTCCAATGATATCAAACAATAGTGTAATTGATGCGCTTATCATTATACATATTTGTAAATCTATATTATTATGGCAAATTTTCAAAATTAAGGAAAAAGTTGATATGTTTCATTTTCAAAATTTTACTGTTAGCCGATTAAATGTTTTGAAATCTCATAAAGGTATATGGACGTATTAGCTTTTTATATAGGCATTAATCTCAGCCATACTAGCATTCTTTGCCAATATGTTACAAATGTTTGTAAATTTCTAGTCTGCGGTCTTTTCCACTAAATATCTGCAGACGTCTTACGGTCATGCGTAGTAGATTTTGTACAGCTTAAAGGATTTTTCTCAAGACAAATATTCTATGACATAACTTATTGCGATAAATTCAGGAGGAATGAATATAGATATGATATGATTTAGTTTCGGAACTTTCTTCGCAGGCCACTCACCCAACTCAATGTGTACCCCGTTCGCAAGGGGCTGTCGGTAAACGCTAGTAAACAATTTGTCATCGGTTGTGTCAACACGAAAGCGGCACAAAGTCACAATATTTGCACTCTTTTGCACGATTTACTGCAATTTTGTGTACGAATGCCATACACACGTACAGAACAGGCATAAAATTAAATACCATTAAAAATGTATGTGAAAACAAACATAAACATTTAAAGGACTCACACGAACACTAACGTACATAGGCTTACAGGAAATGGACTGAAATACATTGAACCTTACTCATACTCGTGCAGTTGAAGTGCATTTTTTCAACACACACATCTACTTGGCATTCCAAGCAATTTCCTCATTTTCCTTCTCCCTCTTTACCTCTTTTTTTTACCCAGTCTCCTTTTTGTTTTCCCAGCAATTGATTTAATTTTATTTTTCTCGTTTTTTTACTGTAGCTCATTCTGAAACTCTGTATTAAACAATAAAAAAAAACTTGTCTTCATTTTATACTTTCAGGCCGATTTTTCATGGTCAATTAAGGCTGAAAATGAATCTGTCGAATGGCTGGGCACTGGTGACAGTAAAACGTTTAAGGATAAAAGCTTTTATGTACTCAAGGAAGATTATGCAATTGCACGTACCTATCGCTGTGTGGCCAATAATACGGCCGGCGTAGGAAGCTTCTGTGACATCGATGTTGCCGGTAAGTAAATAGATAAACATTTTTATTGCAACGTGTGGCAGGATAGGAAGGTGGGGCCACGGTGGGGGATAAATGGTTTGAATAAAGTGGCCGTGTAGTGGTGGTGGTGGCATAAAACTGAATTGAAAAGGACAAGAAAAAAAATGTGCATTGATTATCAAAGACTTGCTTGCTTGCAATTGCAATAGAAGTAGTGGCGAGAAAAAAAGGTTACAAAGGATAAGATGGCACAAGGATAATGGTATAAAGCTACTCTACGGATAGTTATATGGCTCTACAAATGTCCTGCAGTCATTGAAAGTGTTGATGGCTATAAATGGCAGCGTGTGTGTATCTGTGTGTGTGTAGGGCATGTCCGCATATTGGTGTATATCGAAGAAAGGATAATTGAAAGAAAGTGATGAATGGTTTTTTAAGTGTGCTACATATAGCACAAGAAGAAAGCAATCTGCAATTTCGTATGCTCTAAGCGAAAAAGAGCTAGATTTTACATATTCAAAGCATAATTTAAGGTGTGAAAAATAAAAATGTGGAAATAGAGAAATGAAACCTTCGTCAGGTCTTTTATCGGGACGTTAATCTTATGGGATAATTGGAAATTTAAGGGAATAGTGGCGCAAATTTAGTATTCACAGTGATTTTAAGTTGCCGGTAGGTGAATAGTTTAAATGAAAATCTAACAAATAGCAAATGTCTTTTTTCGTATAAATATACTAAGATATCCTCTACATAATTAGAAAAAGTAAATCGATATAAATAATATCGCTTTGAATGAAATGATACAAAAAGTGTAAGATTCTAGGATCATACGGCGAGATCTCCGCAATCGAATCCTTGCGATGAGAATGGACCACAAATATCTGTTCATTAAAGTAGGCTTAGGCCTAAGAGTTCACCTCACAAACAGATCATAAGCAAACCGAAGGGAATCATTGATCTCAAGATAGCTGTATCGGGCTTTTTATAATAATTCTTGACTCATTTTAAATGAAGATCAAACCTAGCTTTTGGGAAAGCCAATAATAGATTTTTCCTTATTACAAGTGATCTAAAATCTTAAAAAAGAATAAAGATATGATCATGAATTTAGGTTCAAGCCACTAAAAGCTCCGAATTCTTTTATTAAATTTTCTGATGCCGACTGTCTTCTAATAGTGCCATTAGTAGACGATAGGTGGCCTATGAGACAGTTTCCATAAATAACAGAACGTATGATATACAACATTATAGTCACATATCGTAAAGCATACGCCACGCCTTTTTATCAATGAATAACTGTAATATATGAGAACTTTGATATAATGTTCATAAACCAACATTATCTATACTTTATGAAACGAGGAGAGAGAACGAAAACTCCTGCAAAAGTTGGCAATTCTGTAATATATTCAATAGATATGATTTGTCCCTAAGCTGAGTTTAAAAAATACTTTTTGAACCTTTAATGTATGAGGCTAATTAAATTATGGTTATGTAGTAGATACAATAATAAATGTTCCATGAAACAGAGCTTATAATAACATTTAATAGTTTATACATCACAATGATCCTCTCAGACCAAGTTGATCATTATAAATTAACCTATAAATCTCTCTGTGGTCTCCAGTCCAGTCTCTTTTAAAAAATATTTGAGTGATGCTGCGAACTCATTTCAGTAGCTCGTAGGACTGACAATTCATTAAATAACGCTTTATAAAAAAACCAATACAATTTTATGTTTCCTATGCAGAAACACTATTATACGATTGTGATTGCCTCGAAGAATTTGTTGGATTGTATTTTATCCTTGTATACAAATTTAATATAAAACTCACCATTATATTGGAATTTTTAACCACAACATTTAAAGTCTTAAACTTTTTTTTCCCATCCGTGGTTCTCAACCGCTGTGTTTTTTTTTTTCTTACACAAACAAAAGAACTTTTGCAATCGTGTCCTTGTGTCTCCCAGCTCCCTAACAACTTTTCAATTACATTCTCTTCCTTCGTTTATAATCAGTTCGTTGTTAATTTATTCAATTCCAATTTTATTTGGTGTTCAGCACGCGAAACCAACAACATCAAAAGCAACAACAAGAAACCCTAATAAAATTCCAAAAAAACGAAAAAAAAAAATAACAAAATCCAAAGGAAGTGGAAATAAAAGAGAAACAAAATCTTAACAACTACAACAACAAAAGCGAGTGGGAAAAAAACTTTATTTTATAATCTTCATCATTGTCAGCTGTTTAAATTAGCTTAACCTTCCAGCAGCCATTAGAAAGGACTTCACCAGCCAGCCAGAACTTGAAGGCGAAAAAGGATACCACTCCCTTTAGATGTTGGCCAAAGCAGCTCATGAAACCAAACACAATTTAAAAGGAATTTGGTACACAAGATAATCGGGGCGTAAGGGAATAGGAGGGCGTAGGGACAGGGAAGACGCAGACTAGTGTTGAATAACCACAATCAAGTCGAAGCAGATTTATAAACACTCACTTACAAACACAATGAAATGAATGAACGAACGGCAAGGAACGGAAACTGATTACTGTCAATATTTGTTTCATTTGTATGTGTTTTTCGTTTCTGTTGCCATACCCTTGCAACCTAGACTAGCAACGCCGACAACAATAACGCCAACAACATGAATGGCATTCACAGCTATTGTCTGCTGCTACTTTGCTGGTATAGCTATTGCTGTTGCTGCTGCCACTGTTGGCCCCGTTTCCTGTTACTGCCAATTGAGTTCTGAATTCTGTAGGTTTTCGGCCACCAATACTGTGATTTAACGCGCATTGACTTGAATGGATGATGCTAGGGGTTTGCGCGCGCGATAGCACCGCTCCATTTTTAGGGCGGAAGTGGCAACCGACAGTCATGTTGCAACAATAGTTTCGTGTTTTCTTGCAGGCTGCTATGACACACACACACCCAGAGAGAGAGAGAAAGAAAGAGAAAGGGACTGCGGTACTGGCATGTGGCCTTTGGACCACATCAGTCCACTGTAGTTGGTGCTCGTGCAAATACAGACACTGGCATCACAGTATGACTTGGAATTAAGCACGTGCTGTTTGAATGCTAACCAGGAGACGCCTCTTCCTTTTTTGGTTGCTGCCGCACGTCGCTTTCATCTACTCGCACTTTAGTTTTTGGTTACCGTGTCGGTCGAGGCGATGAGAGTGTTTGAGTTTCCCGGGATTTAAGCTTTGATTAGGATATTGTAATGGCATTCCTTGTGTGTCCTTTCCTGCTTCCCTACCGGCCATCTTATCTGGCTGCATGGGATTTCAGGGCAGCTATGTTGGGTTATTATCGCTTGCCGGCCAGGGGTAGTAGAGAAAGCGATATATCGTTACGAAATGCAGCTGACGCTATTTGTTAAGTATTTTCAATTTGTGAGTTTATTATTATTTTCAACACCATGATGTTGCTGTTGTTGTTATGATTTTTCAAATTTAATACTGCGTTTACTTTGCGCTTCATAAGGAAACGGAAATTGATTTTACTGTACTTACATATCCTTTACAGCAATTTCTTTTGTGTTTTTTTTTGTTAGCTCGAAGTCTCTGATTGCCTTATAGCTGTATAAGAAAAAATAGCGAGCTGCTCGTTTTAAAGATCTGCAATTCGTATTAAAGATATTTTCTATTTATTTCACGTTCTTTGCCTAAAGCTGTGCTACAGAATATCCTGCCATCCTCATTGTTTTCGTGTTGTATCTTTTCGTGTAGTTTCCTTTTCGTTGCTTACTTTTGCAGGAATTTTAATTTTTCGCGTACTTTATTTTGTTAGTTTGTGCAGTTTCGACATTCAAGGATAATTTTGGCTTACTATTGGTTTGCTGCCTTGAAATATTTTGGTTGCATTTGATTAAACACCAATCGGTTTACGGTTGAACGATATTGATTGAACTGCGCCAGAGATTTAACAACGGAGAAAACGCAGAAAATTAACTGAGGCAATGGTGGTTATTTAGGGTAATTTTGCAATGAAGTAAATGGAAGCGATTTAAAGCAATGGAGGAAGGGTTTGAGTGAATAAGGAAAGTAATAATTTAATACGACGGAATATGAAATTTGAACCATATCACGGTTTTACTTTTTATAGAAATGTTTGAGATACAACCATTCAAAAGATTATGAGATGTTACTGCAACCTTGTCAATAATTGAGATGAACGCATTCAGTTAGCAAAGAAACTAGAAGTGTTTTATATCAGTTAAAGGCATAAACGAACGCACGCATAGAATAATATGGTGTGTTTTGTGTGATCGCACAAGAAGCGTCGATGATGTCGAATTGTACATGGTAAAAATGTAGAGCGCTCCCAATAATCGTTGAACATTGTTTCTCTGCCGGCAATTGTGTCTGTTTTGTGTTGAATGCTTTCATAACTCTCAAGCAGAGACTGACTGCTTTGGCTCAAACAAAATTTTAGAGCACGTATGAATTAACGATCTTGCCTGTGTGAAAAAGCGATAATTGTTATCCTCGCAAGGCTTTCGGATGCATATCACTGTTTTAAACCTATACTATAATATTAAAGACTGGAAAAAGACAGATTTTACTTTTAACTAAAAATTACTAGCTGTCGTGATAAATGGCACAAAATTCTGGATAAGGTCATAACCTCGTGAAACTCTTGCGGGAGTTCTCGAGGGACTGCAACTTGGAGCATACGTTTTTATGGGTAGAATCGGTATCGGTTAAAACATGAGCTGTATAGCGTCATTGAGCTCATACCAGACTCAAACAAGGTATAGTGATTATTGAAAACGCTTAAGGCCACATGGTTCTTATTTATGAACTCTGTGCGCGGTTCAGAGCAGGATATTTACAAAAATGTTAGCGTCCGTAGCACTTAATGCGATTTAATTTTATATTATATATCGTCATGAAACTCTCAATCGATTTAAGGTACAGAAAAATAACATTTTGCAAAGGACCTCGTATAAATCTGGTGTTTGAAGTTTGGCATTGGCATAATCAGTGCAGTGATATATACAAACATCCATTAGTACTAAAATAATAGTGATTCGAATATTGTGTCAAATATGTAGAGGGAAAAGGGCTTTATGGTTTCTATTTTCATCGAATTTTTAAGTAGAATTATTTATTGGTCGATATTTTCTTTTTTCATACACTTAAACATATTTCAGGTTAGATTAGTTTATTAAATTGGCTATAGATGGCGTCTCGGTCATAGAAGTAATATTTCTGTACCTTCAAATGCAGAATTGGCCTCATACATGGAACGACTTATTTTTGTTTAACTACAGGGACCGGCCGTGGCATAGTGGTTAGAACATGCGACTACCATTCGGGAGATCACTGGTTCAACTCCGGGCTCCAGTCATCTTAAAAAAAAAAAATTCTTTCATTGTCGGCTCCCCTCGGTATTAGTCGGTATTAGTATTAGTGTCGAGTCAATCGGCGTGTCTAGTAAGAGCTTCTCAAATAGTGACGTACGCATTCGTAGATAAACAAGTAGGTGTCGTTAGTTGTGAATCTAAAAATAGAAAGCGTGTTTATTTACAACAACGCGAGAAGCTATCCTATAACTCATTCACGGGGTGTAAAGGGTAATTAAGTTTTTTTTTATAGGGAAATTGAACCACCTAAAGTTAGCATGATACTTTATATTTACAAAATATCTCCCATATATAGTTAACTGGCAACTTTTAGTACGAAACTGTTACAGAGTTTAGTATCGAAAGCGCACCATAGAATCAAGTATGAAAAAAGATTAACGTTAGAGCAGCCTTAATTATACTATATCGTCTAAATTGCTGTCCCTTCTTAAAAATGTTTAAATACCTTTAAGAATTTCGTACCCATACATCGTTACTATCTGTAAGCCATTACTTATGTAGCAGTCAAAACTATGGCTATAATGTTATAGTATATTTTGCAATTTCAAAATGTATTTGTAGAAATTATTCGCCGCTCATGTTAGTTAGTCGATAACCATTTTTTTTATAATTGTTATATTTAACTATTAAATTATGTTTTACAGCTGCTCATCCTTTTATAATTTGGTGGCAAGGTAAACATTGATTTGCTAGTTGTGATTCTTCTATCGGCCTTGTTCTTTACAAGCATGACAATAATTGCTGAACATTGCAATTAGTTGTTTTCCAAATGTTATTGGAAATGATCCCAAATATCCCTGGAGCCATCCAAATTTCATAACCTATAAATCTTTAACATGCTGGACATTTTGCCATACCAATATTTCTGCCCCACTTACTTATAAGTAAAATAGAAAACATTTACACTGAGTTTATATATATCTAGGGATTTAGTGTAATTTTTGTATGACATCCCGTTCGTCATTCTGCTAATTTTACTATTTTCAGATATAACTTTTACTAACTTAACAGTCTGAGTAGTTAACACAGTTATCATATAGAAACCCCACGATAAGCGTTGCCCTTGACTACCGCCTCATTATTTTCTTATATCACCAAAGAGAATATACATCTTTGACAAGGAATAAGATTATATAAATTTCGCGATAGTTTAATTACAAATTCCACAATAATGTGGACAGCTATATTAATCCTCATTCATGTGGTGTAAAGGGAAATAAGTAAAGACATTTTTTTTTCCGAATATTTCATTTAATTAATTATGTCATCTATAAGCTTGTAATTTTTGCACAGATTTGTAGAAAATGTCACTAGGACATGCTGCAGGAGTAAAGGGAAATTTTATATGGTACTCGTTGTCTTATAGATAAGCTTTTTACTTGTCTTTCTGAAACCTTTAATATTGCGTTAAAAAAAACAAATTTGTCAACAGAATTTCTACTAGTCTTTTAAACTTTCTGATGTCTACTGTCTTTAAATAGTGTAAATAGTATACGATAGGTGTCGTACGAGAAAGTTTTAATAAATATCATAACGTATGATATGCAAACAGAGTAGTATCATATCGTAAAGTATACGCCCTCTTATCAACGAATAATTCTTATATATTCTGACTTTGGTCATCTTGTTCGCAAACCAATGTTATGTTTAATTAATGAAATGAGGAGAGAAAACAAAAGTTCCGACAAAAGTACTAAATTCTCCAATAAATGCAATATATTTCATTTGATCCCTAGCTTAGCTAAATTAATATATTTTTAAATTTATATGAATGAAAAAATGTGGTCCACTATATTACCTTATGACTTTTAACTTTAAAGAGATATTAATGGAAACTATAATAGGTAATACGGAAATAAATGGTGAAGAATCTCCTAGAACATTGAAATAGTTATCATATCATACTTAAGGATTGAGTGTAGCCACAACATACGTGTTTTATTCATTAACACCATTGAACTATATGAAACACGTATACAGTGGCTCCACTCACTCATATAATAATTTTATTCAATATGCTAGTAGATTCGTTGCCGAAATGTAAATCTCTGATATTCAATTAGCTTTCCAGTAAACTTCTTCATTGCTTCAACTACAAAATTTAAAAGAGTTGATTTTTCCTCAACTAAAGACCTTAATTTAGGTGTTACTAGTATGGCTAGAAATACGCAATTAAGGGCTGTTATATATGATCATTTATACTGTCGTTGTATTGTATTAAATATATAATAGTTAAATTTGGGAAAATTGAGTTATGTTTTGTTAATGAAATTTTAGTGCTTAATAATACCAATTTTGAATGCTATAAATCCTTGTAATATCATATACCCATAATCCTTACGAAATTGCTTTTAAACAACCTCTTTTGAACATGCTTTCATATGATGCTTTAACACAATGGCTACAGTGAGACTTAGAAGTAAGTAGAATGCTTAAAAATATATGAACATCTAACAAAAAAACACCTAACAAAAAAAAAACAAAAATACAGTAAAAAAATAAATATAATTTACATAATATAATCTAAATATGTATTGTTAACAAATTCATGATAATTTGTTTTTTTTTTTTAAATATTTTTTTTTTAATGAACCAAACACTTCCTACTTTTATTTGTCACACTTTGCTTGATTTATATCAACATTTATATTACTTTTTTTCCCCTTTCCCCAGATTTATTACCTTACTAATATATCACAAGGAATGCACCCCTTTAACTATGCTTTACTTTTTCTATTTTTACCACCCTATAAAATCCCCTTAAACTATATTTTGATTTAATGTACAAAGAAATAGTCTACGATATAAATATTCAACTATACCTGGTCTCAGCTTTTAGTACATTAAGTAGTAGTTACATTTCTTACATATTTTCAGTATTATTGCCAACGACATTATATAATATACACAAGAAAGGATTTTGTGCTCTCGCCGCAGAACTCATAAAAATAAATGCAATTCCTGTAAATTGTACAGGGACTAAAAATAGAGTGACGACGCTAACTACGACGACTACTACGTCGTCGACACTGATGATGATGATGATGATGTAAAAGACGTCTGTGTATGTGACAAGACAGGTCATATTTTTCACTCTTAAATGTCTGCATAGCTTTGTAGGACTGTAATCTATATTCAGAGTCATATGACATATTATCCTTAAGGGCATAGTAAAAAAAAACGAGACGAGGCACTATGCATATGTAAATGTGTATTCATATTTCTCGAAACATTGATATGATAGGTTTTTACTTAAACTCTAAGTGAAATGCTTATGTAAAATGTAAGAAAATCTTGTAGTTCTCTACAAGACGGCCAAGGAGTCAAATGCAATAACAGCCGTATGTTAGTTGTAAACTATATATATGCCGGTGTCTAAAGGACGTAGGACAAAAAGTGTTATTGTCATGCTTGATAAATCGTTAACATAGTATGGTGGTATATGTAATGTAATACTTTTTATTTTTCCTCAGTTACATATAAATATAGTACGATTTTTTTGCCCCTGTCTTGTTGTTTCGTGCGGCATACACTTTATGGGCTAAAAGGGTCATGTGAGGTATTAGTGGAGTATTTTGTCAGGATTATAAGGATTTGGGGGGAAGAACTAAGAATTGGAAGTTAATTAAGTATGATTAGGCATATGCAAGTAAAGATATCATATTTCTGGTATGTAAAATTATAACAGACAGTTATATTTTCAAAAACTAAGCCGTTGGCAGTAGGAGGATAGTTGAGAAAGTGTTAATTTGTAAAAGAATATGTAGAACTAAGGTTAAACATAAATATAAGGAATGGTGTATATTTTATAAAGCGACACATCTTAGTTTTTCTTCCAGTGGTGAGAATTTGAAAGGTTTTTGCAGCAAAGGTGCTATGATAATGTTTTGTATTTTTTTTTCGATATTATTTGATATTACTTCATTGAAGGACTTCTTTCGAAAATTAGGATCCTAGGATAAAAAAAACTTGCTATGCTTAGAGCAACCTGTCGAAGCATAATTTGTTATATATAGAACAATATAGCAGAGTTAGTCATAAATAGAAGCTTGGTTGTTTGTAAAAAGCTTGTCTGGACATATAAGTATGCAAAGACTTTGGTTTCATACAAATTACATTTTGTTTATAGTACAACTAATATACTATAGATGGCAGGTTTAATTCACAATGCAAGGTGTGACCTGTTGTAACCCAGTAGGTAAAAATACTAGTTCGGAACTAATATTATACTAGTTCTTCAAGGATAGTGAACTAGTTCACCTTCAATACAAGCAACTGTCTCATTTAACACGTAGTTGTCCTAGGCTTGGGGAGAATTATTCCTTTTTGTTCTAGAATAGAACTAGTTCAGATAATCTAGTCAGGCGGTAGTTGATTGTCTCCTTTGAACTAGTTTGGAGCTACTTCAAAAAAGAACTAGTATTATTCTAGAAAGTTTAAGTCACAGCTGTGCTATAAACTTATACGATGTCTAATATACATTTATATACATTTTAAAGTGGTTGAAAATCATAAATTTATTGAAATATATACGTTTTCATCTAAAAATCATTTAGAATTATTTGTCTTCTCGAAATACAACATGAAATTATTAAAAAAAATCTGTTTTTCTTATTCATCGGCTAATAACGTTTAGCTGGTTCAAGTTTCGATAGTTTAGAGCTAGTTAATTTTTGGATAATTTTGGCGATTCCCTACTGGGATGTTTTAAATCACAGTACAGCTATACCAAGTGGTCGCTTCTATAGCACGACGGTTTTCCATTATTTTGTAAGCAGTGGTTTCTCTTTTTATTTTTATATTATTGATTTTTTTTAAATCTTTTCAAATCTTAATAATGATTTTGTTAAGACTTCGGTTTGATATCATATATTTTTAGTTAATAATTATTTATTAAACATTTCCTAATGTTTCCAGTGACCCCTGGAACGACCAGAATTTTGCCTTTATTAGCTCACAAGTTTTCGGCCATTTAATATTTTAAAACATCCATCCTGTCAGTCCACAAAATTTTCGAGCATACCAGGTCAATAGCTCTTCGTCAATAGCTCGTCGAATGTTGGCTTTATAATGATCAATCGTTGCTGGATTATCAGCATAGACAAGAGATTTGACGTATCCCAACAAAAAGTGTCAAATTACACAAACGAGGTGGCCAATTCACAGGTTCATTTCTAGAGATAATTCTGTCTAATATACTTTTTATATAAGTTTGGTATAAAATTATTGATAGCAGTAATGATAGACCGCAATTGTAATTTAAACTGATGATTTCTAGAAGAGCACAATTAATAGACGATAGATGTCGCTTCAATCTTCCTTACAAGTCTTATTGACGTATGAGTAATAAACAAAATATCTAAAATAAAGTATACGTTATGATTTGCTAAAAGTTTATAGCAAACTTTATGTTTATAATAAAAAATGGGGCCAGATTTGTCCTAAAGCTCATTTTCCTATATTAAAATTGATACTAGAGAAAAGCCTTATTTGATTAACAGGTAAAACAACTCCGTGCAATAGCAGTATTAGGAAAATATTACTCGTATAACATTTTATTAAGGTTTTAGTATCATTTGTTTTAATTTAAACTTCCGTACACTCATAAAAGCCTGAATTACTCTTCTTTTTAACAGAATATTAAAAAAAAATCTGATTAAGAAAATTTTTTTTTTCAAATCTATATTATTTAAAGAAAAGTGTCCAAGCACTTATTGTATATACTTACATACGTCAACTTACTTTTCCGACACAATATTTTGTAATAATTGTTTTTTTAATTTTTTAAACCGTCAAATATTAATTTTCACCATCGACATCTACAATATACTCTCAATACAATATGTACATCACAACAAACAACACATTTAGCATGTTAACATGGGAATGTTTACTCCTTTTTTTCCATTGCCTAAGTTATGAATGCTCTTATGATTTATTTATAAAAACTTTTATACTTTCAAATATTTATTTTATATGCAATATATTCTTTCCATTTGCTAATCTTATTTTTCTCCTCCCTATACAGAACAACTCGCCTGGTGGCAGCGTTGGGACAAAACCACTCTGATAATTTTGGTAGCCAGCATATTAGTGCTGCTGCTGGCCGTGATCATCATTTGTTGTATTATCATTTGCATTTGTCGTCGCCGTAGACGTCAGGATAAATGTAAGTACTGTTTTGTTGTTATCATAGCAAGGATGATTATCCTTGATACTTTAAAACGAAAACTTAAGGAATCGAACAAAAATTGTATATCAACGATCATACAATACTAAAAGAAAAAACTATGGTTTAGGGTTAATTAAGTTTAATTTAAGTAAAACAATTCATTTCGTTTATTTAACAATTTTGTTTTTTTTTTTATATTAAATTATGATTTATTTGAATTCAGTTAATATTTTAACGATTGATTTTGTGTCTTTGTTTTTATTTGATATTACAAAAAAAATTGTTTTAAATTGATTTTTGTTTTAATTCTAAGCTTGCATGGCCTTTTTTTATAAGAAAAAAGCTTGCCTAAAAACTCAAGCATGTACAGCATGTTTCAGCATGAGGTCCTTTTATACTATACTAAATATAATATGAAAACGTATACCCAAAATCCCTTTTCGAAAAAATTAAAAAAAAAATTGGCATAGATCCCTTTAAACGACAGGTCCTTAAATAGAAGTCATACGTATTTATGAAATTTATTTTCCCCACAAATGTATTTAAAATCTAGATATATATTTTGAAAAATAACTATTAATTTATAGAAGTTAGGCAATCTAAAAGAGTTATATGATATTTTAGACAAATCAAAATTATTTCCACCCGAACCAATATTTAATAGAAATTAAAAATTGTGGCTATAAAACATATTAAATAATAATATAAAGTTAGATATCATTCCAAACAAAAAAACTTTCCTGAACCCTATTCATTTTTAATAGAAAATAGAAACCCTGTTCCAAAATACAAACACAATAAATCTATGATGTTATTTCAAGCAAGACATGACTTAATCTTACCCCTGTGAGCATCTCAAACACACAGGAACTTCTGCAAGGACACCCTCATAGTTTGTCTATGTGTTATATTCCAATTTTTTTATTTCTACATTTATGTTTATTTTTGTTCAAGGCTCCCTGTTTCCTCTAAACCTTCACAAATTCACGCCATATTTTTTTTGATAAACACTTTTCAAATCAGAAATTCACTCAAATCACGCATGATGTGTCCGCATTAAAGCTTTATTATTTATTATGTATATTTTTTACGATTTTTACATATATTAATTACAATTGCCAATTTATTCAATCAAATCTAATTCGTATACAAAACAAAGCAAAAAACAAATTATTATAATACTAAGCAATGAAATATAATTATTGTTTAAACATGTTGTGAAAACCAATAAACTATTTCGTGCCAAAATATAAAAAATGCAACAAAAGGGAATGAGCTAAGGGCAATTTAGCTAAAAATGCTAATTATGTTAACTGTCAGATACACTGAAACTACATTATTTAAATTAGCTTACCTCAAATTATAGTTATTGATTACTTGTATGCTATTTATTGCTTTAATGCAAATCGAGGTTACTTTACTCTTATTATGAACAGAACAATATAAATTTAATTACATAATTAACTGTTACTGTGAATGTACAAAAATCTCTAATACTGTAGCGAGAGCTATTACTTATTGTTTTTTGCACAGCTAAAGTCTTAATACACACAGGATTTTTGTGTATTTGTGTATTTTTACACGCATTTTTGGGATCAGTACAATTAATGGTCTATAGGTGGCGCGGAAGTTTGCTAATAAAACGTATGAGTACTTATAATATTGTAAAATTGCGTATACGTATTAGCAATCTTAGATATGCCAAACAGTTCAATTGCTTTGGGACTCTTAAACAAATAAAAAATAAACGAGCCGGTTACAGATTGGTTTATTTTAAATTGTATGTTTAAATAACACCATATACGACGTCACTACACTACCACAAAAAAATAGTTTCATATCAATAGCTATGCCAGTAGAGCATTTCTAACTCCTTGTGGTAGCAAAAAAAAATATTTTTTTATTACAAATCATGAATGTCATATGAGAGAGTTTCTCACATTCTAGTAGTTAGGTTATGTTAGGTTGATAGGAGTTTGTATACTACATTACATCCAAAACAAAATCGCCCAGGCCACTATCGGGTCTGTTGTGTGCTCATTTACATGCAATTGTTGTTGGAAAAACCTTATATTGTAATCTATGAAGGTATTATCGTTCGATGTTCAGATACTCAGTTTCCTAAACGTAATTCCTAATAATTTTCCAGTCAGTGTTCTTATTTCTGGAATAATATCGCTCCCAAGATGATTGGATCTTATTTTGAGGAAAGTCAGACACTGACAAATAAGATGTTCCAGAGTTTCACTGTCCACTTTACATGCTCTACATTCGTCTAAGGTTGGCGGTAGTATATTTCTGTTTGTGGGTTTCAAATGTAGAAGCCCATAAGTCAGTTTTGTCCCCCTAGTTAGTTAAGCAAAGGATACCTAAACGTATTTACTCTAAAGTTCAGCTTGACCATGATATTATATCTGCGATCAGAGTTTAAAAATTCCCAACATATTACATGTCTAATATGAAATCGAGACATTGGATGACGTATCCTTTATCAGCCTTTGGCCAGTTTCCCTAAAGTTAAGAGCCGTTCGGCTGTAATTGCCGCCTCATATCTTAAATAAATTTCAATTTCAGTGCCTTGGTTGACGTGGTGCTCATGGGCTCACTAATACCTAAGCAGCGTGTACGCTGAACTCGCTTTAGTGGTTTCATATTACATTTTTTGTCCAAAGAAGTCCACCAGACTATTGAAGCATAAGTTAGAAATGCTCTAATCACGCATGTGTGTCAAAGTAAGCCTAAGGCACCATTTCGTGCTTATGGTTCTTCGACATAGCGCCCAGCATCGATGTGCCTTCTGCATCCTATCCTATGTGTGGTGTCTCCATATTAATTTCCGGCCAAGGATTACATCTAAGTACTAAACTTCGCCGTCACCTGTGTCGTCTTTCAAATGAAATAAGGGTTGCAATATACATAGGAATTTTCGTCTTTCATGTGAAATGACAAATTTCGGTCTTCGCGAGATTTAACGATTTCGCTATCGACAGTTTTACCTAGCAACTAGTTTGCTGTCATGGCTCAACACTGGTCTCTTTTTTTATTACAGTTTAACTTTTTGAAGAAATCTAGATTGATTACTGAACAAATAAACAGTGAATTGCCCAAATCACATTATGTTACATAAAAAATCCTGTAGTGAATCGTATGTTCAATAGGCCAAGCATGTGGATCAAACAGTCTAAAACTCCAAAAAGACCAAACACATTTTTCCGAGTAGCATAAGTTTTATCTTTCGTTAAAAATTTATAGTTGTCTATGTAAGTTTATCTAAAATCCCAGTTAAAGTTCGTAGTTTGCAAATTAGTACAATAATCATACTATAGATGGCACCCGAAACACTTATATACGCGTATTAGATGTATGAGTAATAAAAAAATTTTTTAACGAAAACGTATTCGTTCCTTAGCAATTTGCACATGTACCTAAAGGAAGTTTATTTTTTTTGTTTAAGTACACATTGCTGATTTTCATATTTCCATGACCGTATACTATCGACTACCTTACCATTTTACCCAATATTTCAAGTTAGTTGATTTAATGCAAATCATAATAAATGCAACAATCTCAGACAGGCGACTTAGTTGTGTACGTTAACAGTTTATCCTTGCCCTTTGCTCATTCCCTAACCGCAATAAAACCATGAATTACTGTTATTTTTAATGTATATTTATTATTAATTTCTATGTTTTTTTCTCAACTTGCGTTCGATACAATTTTACTGTAAATATTCAAAATTTTTGCAACACAATAATTAAATATGAATTGTTTGTTTTTTCTCTTTTCAAATGCTTTTTTGTGTTATGCTTTTTTGTGCAACTGTAAATAACCAAAAATAATAATACAAAAAACCAACAACAATAACGCTTCATCTATACACCTAAAACAACTGAACAATATAAAATATTAACCAAAAAAATGAACTTTATATCTGTGTCATTTCTAATGATATGTCCACAAAAAAAACACACACACACACGAAATTGCTACAATAAAACTTACCACACATATTTGAACACATTAAAAACAATATATACATAAACCATAATATTAATATAAAAACAAAAACTAAACAAAAAAAAAAAATAAATTATAACAAAACATTCAACACTCATGCCTGCCGTGACACTAAACGAAACGTAACCACTTATCGATTCACTTTATAACAACAAATGAATTAACATTTGTATACTGCTCACACTAATGTAATCATCATCAAATCATTTTCTCACTTTGAAATTAATACGAAAAAAAAAATTGGAAAAAAACGCGGTGTATTTGCGACAAAAACTAAATTCACCATATAAAACAATAACAACTTGTATAATTAACAAATAACAAATGTCATTTGAAAACTAATTAAATAACATAAACAAAAATTTGCAATAACAAAAAAAACGCATACACGTAAAATACACTTATACATCATCATATATCAAATACACGCGCCATGGCTAAAAAAACAACACAAAAACATTTGTCAAAACACAACATAAACAACCGGTCAAATAAATCTAAACAAACCGTATGATAATTAAAATTGTATTAATACACACACGCACACAAACAACACAAATACATGGATAATGACATCAACACTCTATCACATTAATATATCATTTACACACACACCCATACGCACACCAACCCACGACCACTCAATCAACTTTGACAACGCATCAATAACCTCACGCACTCACGGCAACATTACACTCTGGGGTATTTGTGGCATATAACCAACTATACTACCACTGGTCAATACTACAAACTCATTACCTGGTCTCTATTGCTCTTGTGTGTGTGTTTGTGCGTGCATTTTTCTATATGTGTGTGTATGTTTTCGATGTGTATTTTTCCTTGCTTATATATTATTTGTTTTAATACAACACTTGCTGCCAAAAAAAAAACTATAACATAAAATTAATTAACAAAATCAACTCGCGTTACTAAATAACCAACAACAACATTTTTGAAATAAAAAAACCAAATTAAACTACATTAAAACCTCAACTCAACTCAACATCGTCATCTCTGCGTAATTACACATGTTTCTATTTGATCGATCATTTGTGACTTGATTACAAATACATACATTAAACATTGCAATGCCTTTAATGATGCCTTTTTGGTTTAC
This sequence comes from Muscina levida, assembly GCA_964034835.1. Lineage (NCBI taxonomy): Eukaryota > Metazoa > Arthropoda > Insecta > Diptera > Muscidae > Muscina > Muscina levida. The sequence goes on along the minus strand of OZ035883.1, from coordinate 147,947,155 downwards.
ACTCACAAACATAACATCAACATCAACCACCACCACCACCACTACTACTACTACTACCACATATACAAATGTCAACAACAACTAAATTTTGCATTAAAAAAAATCAATCACTTAATCACCATAAAAAGATCGTACTGATGTCTCTCTGAGTGCCACTCACAGGTAAGAGCAATAATTTTTCTAAAACTCATGTCTTTTTAAAAAAAACTACCGCTTAAAATGTTTTATTATTGATAACGGCAAAGATGAATAACTTACAGGGAAATATTTTTTACAGACGAATATATATGATATATATATATATATATCAAATCCTTGTTAGAAAATCTAGAGAAATCTAAAGTAGTTGCATATTTTTGGGTGAATAAATAATATCAGTTAAAGTAATGCCGGATAAATATGTAGACTATCGGCTAGGCCATCATAAATCATCGAATTCATTATATAGTAATGTCCTTCAAAAGCACTGCCATGTGATGGAATAACATACATAAATTATTCTTACATCTTAACATGTAGAGTCTCTCGGCATTGACATGAATATTTACTACATGAAATCTACATATTGCGGTGTGGACCAAAAGTCTTTTTACTTTTCAAAAACCGGATAAATGATATAAAAACGGTGTCAAGCAGCCAAGACGGACTAAGGTAGTGGGGTTACGAAATGGAAATTCAATGCAATGGCGACATTCACAACGGAGCACAACGTGCATTCTGCATAAGCGAGTGCTATCGAAACATCGATTATTTGACTATAGCGCAACGATTCAATTTGATTAAAAAATAAGGGCAGAAGTACGAGGAGACATGTTTGATAATGAATCCGATCTGATTCGGCGGACCTAAAACTTTAAGGGATCCCGAAAACATAGAACGTATAAGACGTGATATTAGTAAACAACATAGACCCTATACTCGAATGCGGTTAAGTGTCTTAAATGCGCTTAGAACATCTACTGCCTTACATAATTTAAAGAAATAAAAGCATGTATATCGTGCTCACTGGCTGTAGTTTGCCAACGAAATGCAAAAATTTATATCGAAAATAGGTGACTCGCCACGTCGTGAGCCAGACTTCGACCTAATGGAATTTTCCTGAGGAGATACCGTAAAAGTAACGTTTTCAACAGCAACCTAATGTCACTCAACTAATTAAAGGAACGTATTTGAGAGGAATATCAGAAAATGTTGAGAAGCCATCATTTCCGCTCTATTTTGCAACAAGGTCAAGTATTACATAGGGATGATGTAATTTGTTACAACTAAAATCGGCATTTGTGTAATTTCATTAATATATTTTTACACCAGGGGCAGATCTATCATAATTTAACGAATTACTATTACATTCCAATAGTTCATCCGTGTTTGGTGTCTACATCGCACTATTGATATAATAGATGATTATCTATTAACCATCCTCCTGACAGTATGCCATGGCTTTTTCATGAAGTTTTATTGAAATATTTGAAAAATTTCCCCAAAAATATACAACGGTTCTTGTCGGTCTGCAAATCTGTAAAATGGTTTCATTCAATGTATTGTGAACAGGATAAAAATCCGTGGATCTGATCATTAATAATAAAACAGACTTTTTTAGTAGAATTCACATTTAAAATTACTCCAAAAATATGCAACGGCTCTGAAATGCCTAAAAATTTTTATTCCACAACGGTTTGTGTATATTATAAATAGCCGTGAAGCCAGTCTTTGTTAAGCAAAAAAGGCTGCTACAAAGGTCCATCTCATATTATACCGCTGCCGAATTTTACTGTGCACCAAACAAAGGCCTATCACTGTCTGCATTAAGCTTACAGCATACTTCTAGGCGAAAATGTGTTATTCAATCTAATATTCTCTAAAATATCAGGGGCGCCGGGGGGGAAAAAAGATAATATATATATACATTTTGTTTGACCATCATAGAGGTCAAACAGTAGAAGATACTATCCATAGAATCAAACAAGCAAAAGGTCTGAAAATGTTAATGAAATTGTATTTTTTTTCTGCCTAAAATCACTCTTTACCCTTATGCCAACAGAAAATTGTCATTAGAATATTCTAAAGCAAATATTAGTACCAAGACTTTATGAAACAATATCGAACAATAGCTTGCTGCAAATATATACCTTAATAATTGTCTTTTCACTAAATTGCCCAAAAACATGCAACAGATTTTGGCAATATTAACTTCAATTGGGCCCTATATAAGAAAATAAGAGAAAAGTGGTCATCTATTGGCAAAAAAAACATTAATGAATGGTGTTAGTAGATGGTTACCCAAGTAGACTTTTCTTGCTTTCAATCTATGTGAACATTATCATAATCGATCGTTGAGATATAGTCGATATAATTTAAGTGATATTTTTTAAATTTTTAAAGTATATTGTTGTAAGTCTGTAAGGAACGGTAGACTACATGAAGTACAAATTTATATATCAAGAGGAACCTATTTTTGAAAACGTAATATCATATCATATTTTACACTATTCTACTTGAAATTTGGAAGGATTCGTTTGGGATTAAAACATACATATATTAAAAAGATAAATGGGCGGGATCGGTTCAAGGGGAGTGGTCCGGTTAATAAGTTACCTTTAACAAACATGCAATATTAGGCGTACTCTTGGCCTGGACGACATGAAATTTGGTATAGATGCATCTAATAGCAGTCTGCTGCATCAAACCTAATGTGATCGTAGTTTCATAAGTAGGCGAGGCTCCGCCAATATTACTTTGCATTCAAAAACGAAATATCTGGGGAGGACTATAGCGCCACTCGTCTTGAAGTAAATAATGGATTCATTTGAGATCAGAGTATATATTTAAAAAAAAAGTGGGCTGAACCTGTTAAAGGAGTCTAACTATGACCATAATACACCATTAAACACAATTAAGTAGGACCCTTAATATGAATGTAAAAGCTTTGGGACTTTGTGTGGGTGTTCAAGATAAAGAAACAAATTCCTTACTAGCTCTTAGCAAGTTATTCATCTTATGCCTGAATTCAAGTAATCGTTACCTTAATATCTTCCTTATTTATGTATTTGTTTTAATATTTGTATATTTTTTGTTTACTTTAATTTTTAACAATTTGTTCTTTTGTTTTTTTTTTCCTTTCATTTTTTTTCCATTCAATGTAATCGCACCTTTTGCTTATATAATTATGTGTGTGTATATCTCTCTCCATATAACTATGTGTGTGTGTGTGTGTCTGTGTATTTATTATGGCTTGTTTCCTTAATTATAAAATTAAACAAAACTATTCAAACGCTTATTACTTACCTATAAACCCACATCACCACATCAAACTGCCATTGATCAATAACTAAATTAAACTAAATCGAACAATAACACAAATCGAATGAACGCAAATGAATCCGTTGCATAAATATATGACCACAGTGTACTATCATATCAGCCAAATATGCCACAAGTGATACCTGCTAATACAGTATTGCCAGATACACTCAAAGTGCCTATGATGCCTAGTTGTCTAATGCCGACCCTATCCGCCCATAGCATTAAGGAACACGGTGGCATTGCCATTATAGCAGCACCTACGATAGCACCGTCCACACCCCCGCAGCAACAAACGCCCAGGATGCCGCCAAAGCAAACGCCTTTACTAAACATTAAACATACACTCAAAGAAACTGTCAGTAGTGGTGTTGCTAGTGTAGACAATCGACAGAATAACAACAACAACACATTAGTACCAGCGGCACAATCACCCACACAAACAACTGCAGCTGCAGCTCCATTAACGACTGCAGTGAGTAGTAGTACTAACCCTCCTAACATAATCAATCCCAGCATTAGTGCTACACCTACACTTAGTGTTCGTCACGGCTCTCAGGCTCCCAAATCGCCACCCCGTTGGCCTTTGAGACCTGGTGTTATGGTGCATGTGAGCAGTGATACTAAGGAGAACTTGGCTGTAAATCGCATGACTCTTAGACCGAATGCAACACTGGCTAATTTGACAGTCTCGACAGTAAATGACAGTTCGGTATCTTCATCAACACTAAATAACACAGCCAGCACCAACACCACGCAGACATCACTGCTCCATGTCAGTCGGCAATCGGCCACCTTGGGACGGATCGGAAGACAAGGTAGGATAGGCAATAAGGCTGAGGTTGAGGGCTCGGCAGCAAAGGTGGAGGTAGCAATTACAACTACTAATAGCAACAACAGCAACAATAATACTAATGAGCCAACTTATGCCACTTTACCCCGGAGAGGGGGCGCCAAAGAGGAAGTAGTGAATCAAGTGATGATGATTGGTGAAATTTCTGCAGATTTACAAACGGAATTACGGAATATGGAAAATGTAGCAAATCCTGTAGAAACAACGGAGACTCAAAGATTGACGGCACAAAAGGAAACGGAAATAAGAGTGGAGGCAGCCGCAACAGCAATGCAACATGAAGGAAATCCAGCTGAAATGCAACAAGATGACACGGCGACAACTTCTTCAGCAGCTGGCAAAGGACCTCTGAATCATTGCCGCAAAAGTCATTTCGAGAGGGTGGAGGAATTCTTTGCAAATATATTCTTTAAGCGCTCATCAAAAGCCAGCACCTGCCGTGATAGTCAAAGAAGTCATGTGGGCTTATTAGGTGGTAAATTCTGGAAGAGATCAGAGAATTCAGCAGTAGCTGGAACATCGACGGCAGCATCGCCATCGTCTCCCGCCAAGTCTCCCTTTGCCACAGAGCATAGATTGAAGGGCATACGAAGCAGTGGCAGTGGTAATTAAATATTTTTTTTTTAATTTTTGTTTATTTCATTTCAGTTTTTTTTTCTTTGTTATTTAATTTGCTTATTTAACACATTTTTATTTTGCTTTATCAAATTTAATTAGTAACTTATAAGAAATGTGCTAAAACAAGTGCAAGCGTGACCAATGTAGCCTCGACCATCACCAATACAGCGGTGTGCACCAGTAGTACAGCTACAAATAGTAACAACAACAATGACAACGACAACAACAATAGTACTAATAATACAAATCTCACAAATAACCAAAATCCCACAACAGCAATAATCAGCAACAACAGCAACAGCAATACCCAACAACAGATACCTCAACCACAGACACTAACTCAACAACAGCAACAACAACAACACCAACAACAATTGACACACCCACACTATCAACAGCTGCCAGCAGCGCCCTTACGCCCATTACCAGTATCAGCGATCTTAATGGAGCCTTTCTCAAATATCAGTCACCCGGCTACATCCGCCGACCACAACGACGGCCGCCAGTCAACCATCGTTACCATCACCACCACCAGCAGCACAAACAACAACAACGTCACAAACATCAATCGACCCAACGCGAGCTCGAACACAACCATGCCCCGGCGCAAAACTGCCCCAACAAACGTTACACAGTCTACAGCATCGGCTTTAATGAGCACACGCGCCGAACCGGCGAACAGCGCCAGTTCGAGTATACGCTCCATACGAAAAGGCATCTTGAAGGCGCCCACACCGCCACCAAGACCGCCACCACCAGTACGAAGGCCAACGGCACCGCAATTGCGTTTGGTCCAACGTTCGGCGAGTCTTGTGTGCCCTACGGTGAAAGTCGAAAGAGTACAAAGTAAGCTTTTTTAGTTACATTATGATTTGAAGTTGTTTCTCCATTTTTTCAGTTATCCATTAGCGCCGCCACATATCATAGTCATGTCATGTCATGCCAATGCGTTAGCTTAGAATTCTCATTTAGTTTGGGGGAGGAGTTGGAAATAAGTTAAAGAGGGTAGTGAAGGAATTAGAAAGAAAAATATTTATGCAATTAGTTATATGGAATAGTTATGGATTCTCATAAACGATAATATTTCACGTTAGGTTCATGTTAGTAAACAATGAAGGAATATATGAATTTTTTTTTTAATTATTTCGATTTGCTATGATTATAACTTTTGGGGTGTAAATAATTCCTACGGTAGATTAATGTATTAGGTTACTAAGGTAAAACCTCCAATGCGTTTTGTCCTGTGTGGGTATAGTAAAATTTAATGACCGTTTTAAGTTTTAATTTTTTTGACCAACACGGTTTGGATTAGGACCTAGAAAAAAACAAGTTTAAAAGTCATTTAAATCTAAATTCTGTGTTCAGCTGACCCAAAAACAATTTATAGCGATATTTTCCATAGAATAATTTAGCCCATACCTGAGTTTCTCATAGGTCATTTTAGTGCTTATTTAAAAAAAAACGAGCTGTACAACATATTCACAGAACACTTTAACTCATTAAAGACACGTTTCCAGATACAATTTTGATATTTATTGAAAAGGGTAATTGTATTCTTGTATTCCTATATCTGCGCTTTTCATACATGAAATACAGTGTTGGCGAAAAAGATGGAGACGTTTAACGGCCAATGAATTTAGAAATACTTACACAGGACCTAATGCTTTAGGCGCTTTCTCTAGTAACATATAAGAATCATCCACTCCCAAGACTATGACCCTCATTTTGTTGCACCGCACAATGGGGTCGATTGGAAACAAAATCGGTGGTAAAATTACAACTTTAAAAGTATTGTTCTGATAATTTTGGAATGCACTAAATATTTGTAGTGGAGGTGTCAGACTTTCAGGATATATACATTCCATTGGGTCTTGCAGAAAAGATATATGAATACAAAAATGGTTTCCGTTTGAAAATCTACTATCAAAGTTAAAATTTTCAATATTTTCCTCAACTTTTTTCAGTTTCTTGTTAATAACTTAGCCATTTGAGGGACAAGAATATTGCGGAAAAAAACACCAAATTGGGAACATACGAGTCAAGAATATACAGCAAAATACAAATTATACAATTATATGACCAATACCAACCACATAGGCGGTTTCTATGATAGTACAATAAATGAACGATAGGTGGCTGTCGACTGTTTTTTTTACACTAAGTCTGATAATAGCGATGAGTAAGCAGACGGCTATGTAATCAAAGGAACTTGTGAAACGTGCAAATAGTCATGTATTCGATATATGTACGATCAAGATATTTTTCTAAAACTCTACTATTAAAAATGTTGAAAACTAAATGACAAACTTTCTTAACAGGGGTATACCAGAAATATTCAAACATCAACTATCTTCATCATAGCTCACTGCATTCAATGATTTTCCAGCCGCTTAATGTAAGATAGCTGATCAAAGATATAACAAGATTAGTGCTAATTCCCTTCAAGACATCCAAAAGAGATTACTAAAAGTCTGTAAATTTCCAAGTTTATGGATATCCCGCTCTCAACATAACCGACAAATGAAATGAGAGATACACATAAGAAAAAAATTTTTGACAGTTTCCTTTTAAAGAGTTATAGAAGAACTTTTCGTATTTAAATGAGTTCACACGCTTCTACTGTTGAAACCTACTGTTCAACAATGAATCCGAACGTCATTTTATTATCATACTGGCTCGACAACATGAAATTTGCTGTCCGCAACATTAAGATTCCCGCCGATCAAAGAAATTTAGATGGCTGTTTCTGGGCTCGAACTTATCACGACACTGTCGGTTCCATTTAAAGAAGACATTCACATGTAAATAGCTGACCGTAGCATGATGGTTAAAACACGCCACTATAATGCGGGAGACCAGTGTTCCATTCCTGACTCAGTCATCTACATTTCGTTCAACGGCGGCCCTGCGATTTTGTCGGCTGCAACCTCTCGATAATGGCGGGTGAATCGGCATGTCCACTGGGGTTCGGACATACATTTTATCCCCTAGGGGTGACTCGGGGGAAGTTGCAGAGCTTGATGTGGATTTTGTACCCTTTCCTCCCAACTTTGACAACGAATCATTTAACCCCAAACTACTTCCACCAAATTTTGACTGAGAATTTACACAAAATTTCCGGGTGGTTCGTATCCAAATCTTGTTACTAAGATTGTCCAGTAAAAGTTTCTCAAACAGCTGACGTTCGGATTCGTCGTTAAAGTGTAGGTCCCGTTGTGTGAGTCTACAAATTGAAGCTTGTAAAATCCCTGTAGCGCAAGAAGATTTTCCATATCTGATTCAAGTGGTGTAAAGTGAAGGAAATGTAGGTATTTAAAGGAATCCTTTTAAGACGGACTTTTTAACTGTTTAAAGTGATGGATATATCCCATGATTCGGTTTACATACTCGAATAGTGCTCGAAGATTATTTTCAATCCAAAATGTAACACTTTTCATCGAGCAAATCACTAAGGCATTTTAAGTTTCAATAGCCGCCTAAGCTGGGCGGGCTCTGGTTAACACGGTACCTTCCCACCAATATCACTAGTAAAAACACAAGTTTTCCAACCCCCGTCAGTATACCCTTTTCTATAATGCAGAGAAATTCCTATGAATTACCATCATCATCACCATTTAAGCTTACTACATATTAATTTGTGTGTTTTTATGCATTACATTTTCTTTAATTTCCTTTAAACTTGCAATTACTTTAAATGTGTAAGTAATCCTTAATGCCTCATCCTGTGAAGTATTAATCTAATGAAATATAAAAAATAGTTAAAACAACCACAAAACTCTAAACAAACAACGAAACAAGTAAGCAAAGTCCATAAACAAAATGAAATCCTAAATGTTTTCGTTTAATTCGTTTTATTCTTTTTAGTTAATTTTGTTCTATAAATCCCCAATAAATGTTTTATTTACTATAACATTTAGAACAAAAAAAAAAACAAAGAAATTTGCTTTGCAGTGTTGTTGTATTTTATATTTAACTCTTTATATGTTTTTGTTTTGTTGATTTCTATCAAGTGTCTTACGCATGTGTGTTTTATTACTTTCTTTTACAAATTAAAAAGAGAGAAAAAAATAATATTTAAAAAAAAGAATAACACCCAATTAACCCCAGAACAAAGTTAAGTTTAAAAAATATTTAATAATTTAGGGATAACCGATGATTTTTTAACGCCTATTTATAACCACTCAAAAGTCTGTTAAGTTAGTTTTTAGTTGAGGTTTTACATTTAAGTTTTTTTTTCTGATAATTTTTTTATAAATTCTAATTGATTTTTTTTCTACTTCTTTTTTTATAATTTTCTTTGATTTTTCTCCAAACCTAAAACAAAAACAAAAAAATTAAAACCCATCAAACGCTGTGTTTTAAACCTAATTAATACAACTCTGTCATCTACTACTACTATTACCAAAACCACCACTACCACCACCGATCAATACTACCGCCATCTCCTATCATCATGTCTACTACTTTTGTTGATCAACCATGTGCATTGACGTTTATGGCAATGCTGTGTGTTGTCTTCGCTACGTTTTCAAATGCCTGCGTTGACGTCGCTGTGATGACGTTTACATATGACAGTGCAAGAGAAGTCATCTTCTATGGCGGATCCATTAACGGAACCTGGAGAGTATGAGAATTTGCCGTTCCATGGTCTGCAAACGGCTCCTAATAAGGTACTTATAATTTTTCTTTTCCATACGTTTACTTTGTTTTCTTTCTTTTTGTCTTTATACTTTTGATGATTTTTATTATTCTTTTGAAGCTTTTTATATCTCTCTCACTTTCTTTATCTCTCGTACACACATATTGTCATACTACAATACACTTATATATGTTCTGACTTATACTATTTGGCAAACTTAAGACATTCGCTCTCACACACAAAACTTCACTGTACCATTCAACTCAATCAGCAATCATTCAATATCAGTAATAATATCATTCATAACAACAACTTGGCTTTGTGTCGTCTATTGTGTCTAAGTATTGTACTGCTGGAGTCGTTGATCTCTTGCCATCTTTTTTTACATATATACTTATTATACATATATCGTATGTGAAATATCATTTCTGGTGCATTTGTTCAAGTTTCATTCATTTCGTAATTCGTTTAATTGTATTAAACAAAACAACAACAAAAACGCGTCTCGTTTAAATCTCGTTTTGTCGTATGTTTTGTCCTGGTAATGTTTGATTAGTTTCGTACAGTTCATCTAATTTCTTTTAAACGTTTTCGATTTGGTAAATTTGGTACTATTGTTGGATTTAAGTTTTTAGATGTTGTTTAACGATATTTTCTTTAATTTCGTATATTTATATATAAATTATCCTATCTATTGCTATCTCAACAAGTATCTGTGGTCTATTGTTTCTAGCTTCTTATTGGTTTGGCTCAAAACAAAAGCAAATTGTTGTAAACTTTTTTAATGTAATGTAATTGAATTGAAATTTTTGGGTTTTCTTCGAAGATTTATTACATTAAATTGATTTTTCTTTTTTCTGGTTTTCTGGAGTGTATTAGTTATTATGTTAATTTTTCGTTTTTTTTATTATTTCTTTAGTAATTTTTTTTATTAGTTTAAGTTTTCGTTATGTTTTTAGTTTTAAATTTAAATTTATTTACTATTTTTCAATTAAGGTACTACAAGTGTTTATTATATCTTTATAATATTAGAAAACGTAAGAGTATTTAAGAAACAATCAACTTAAAGTTTGATAAGCATTAGAACATAAGTCCTAACGAAATCTTAAAATATCTTAACAAAGTTTGAATTTATCTGAATCCTTGAAGAGAAGGACAGCTAAAGTATCATCTATTAATGTCAATGCCTTTTAATAAAAAGTGATTGAATCTCAAGAAATCCATAGCATATAAGATGTACCAGTAAGAAATTTGGTAAAAAATATTCTGCACAAATTTTAGAAATTTTCCAAAACACTTAGAAGTACCATAAGATTCAAAATTCATTATGGCATCTCAACTCTCTCTCCGGCTCTCTTCTTGGTATCTAAAAGATAAGATTGCCAGTATTAAGCAAAGTGTAATAATTGACACAGTTTTTTGGATGGGCTGGATTGTGTGTACGCTTCAAATCTTTGCCTTAGGTCTTATAAAGCATTAGGATGCTTTAAGGCGTAATATAAGCACATAATACAACATTGAGCACATTGTATTTGATCAAACCTAAAGAGAGTACTATATATGGGGTAACACTTCTTGCTTCTACATAAAATTTCACTTTTTTTCTTGTGTCTTTATGACAGTGCTAGGCATAAACGAACAGTATGGTGTGCTTGTTTTCGGTCGCACCTGAAGTTTGAGCGCTTTCGAATTATACATGGTGAAAATGTTAGGCTCTCCCAACAATCGTTCAACATTGTTTCTCTGCCTGTACTTGTGTCTGCTTTTGTGTTGAATGCGAAACAAGCATGTATGGTGTTGCTTTCATAACACTCAAGCAGAGACTGACTGTTTTGAATCAATCAGAACTTTTAAGTACATGGAATTGCCAATCATGGCTGTGTGAAAAATACGATTATTGCCGGCCTCGCGATGCTATGGGATGCCTATCCCTGCTTTATGACAATAAATGTTAGTTCCCATTTGTAGGAAAAAGGCTCATAGCATCTACTAGAACCAACACGATGTCCATGTGTCAAAAATATCATATATAAGACATGAACAGAGATTTGCTGTTGTGTTTGTAAGTAAGAGAGAGCATTGCCCTGAATAAAAGTTGTAGAAACTAGAAAAATTTAGTTAAGTTAATATGGATGTGCATTTTATAGCGCTGTTCTTCTTTAAATCCTTCACGGATATTCCTCTGAACTTTTATTGTTGCAAAAAGTAAAATTTATTGCACCAAAAAGTAAATTTTTAGATCCGCAAAGTAAATTTGTTGTATCAAAAATTACTTTTATTGTATCAAAAACAGGTTTTCATGTACGAAAAAGTACTTTTTATATACCAACAACTACATTTATTATACCAAAATGTGCTTTTAATGTACCAAAAAGTACATTTATTGTAGCAATATGTACTTTTAATGTACCAGAAAGTACAATTATTGTAGGAGAAAGTAATTTCAATACATCAAAAAGAATATTAACATTAACATAAAAAGTACTAGTATTGTACCAAGTAGAACATTTATTGTACTAAAAGGTAAATGTTTACTTCCAAATAGTACATTTAATGTACCTAGTAGTGGATTTATTGTACCAAAAAGTAAAATTTTCTACCGAATAGTATATATGTTGTACCAAAAGTATTTTTATTGAACCTAAAAGCTCATATATTGTATCAAATAGTACATTAATTATACCAAAAAGTAAATTTTTTCTACCAAATAGTTGTTATGTTGTACCAAAAGTGCTGTTTTTGTACCAAAAATAACATTAATTTAACTAAGAGGTTCTTTTAATGCATCAACAAGTACATTTAATGTACCAAATAGTAGTTTCATTGTACCAATTAAATCTTGTATTGTACCAAATAGTAAATTTATTTTTCCAAAAAGTAAATTATTTTGCAAAAAGTACTTTTATTATACCAAAAAGTACATTCTTTGTAAATAGTACATTTCTGGTGCTTTTGTTGTAATATTATTTTTGTGTCATCGTAATGGTACCGGCCGTGACATAATGGTTAGAACACGCGACTACCAGGCAGGAGGTGCGTGGTTCGATTCCCGGCTCCAGTCATCTAAACTGTTCTTTCATTGCCGTCCCTCTATATATTGTCGACAGCAACGTCGCAGTATAAGTGTCGAGTCAATCGGCATGTATAGTAAAAGCTTCTCAAACAGTGACTTTCACATACGTCGATAAACAAGTAGGTGCCGTTGGTTGTGAATCCAAAATAGAAACCGTGTTAATTCACAACAATACGAGAAGCACATGGGGTGTAAAGGGAAATTAAGTTTTTTTGTAAGTCATTCGTTTTCAGTCTAGTGGAAAAATAAGTCCTTAAATTGTCTTCGGACAAACTACAAAAGAGGGGGTGGACGCATCAATATTTTTTTTGACCCAATCTAGTGCACTCGTCGCTGACTTAGTGAAGACTAAATGAAGACGCATAAGCATATGTGTAAATCAGCCATAGAACTTTTCTGCTATGAAGTGAGAACCCCTAGGCAAGAACCCAAACAACATCAGACGGCAGTAGCGCAATAGCATTCGCCATAGATGGTGATGTTCTGTCTGGCCTAAATAAGAACCTCCGCAATTTTTTCCTCAATATAAAAGACATTTCGGGCAACATAAAAGTCATAGCGCAGTAGCATGTTCTGCTCGGCCCCATTTTTTTTAAGAAATACGAACCTCCCTACTGCAATATTCTCTTCATTACGAGAAATTCAAATTTGCGGATGATATTGGCAATAATGAGCTCGGGTGGTCGAAACTGCACACCATGTGTTGTGTGTGCGATGGGTTACGTGACCATTTTTCCCATAAGGCTGTTGGGGCGTAAATCTCCTTAGGACAAGTTGTCCAACAGTGCTGAATAAAAATAAGATTACAGCGTGACTAAAGTCAAACGCGATCTGTAAAAAACAACCTCTAAATGAATCACGTAGTGCATTGTAAAAATTGGTACAATTAAATCATATTATTGACCATAGAAGAAATATATTCTTCCATAGGAGAGAGCGTATAATAAAATCTTTGGATAATAGCTTACACATTTCTCAGGACAGTGTGGTACATAATGAGGTATCATAATCTTAATATGGTATGTTAAATTAATGACATACTATTAGCATTATATAACCTTCAAAAATGACCTGCAAACAATTAATATTTAAATGTATTGATGTAGAATGAAGTAAAGGCATAAAAACCTTTTTTGGATCAGCATCAAGTGGGCATTTTAGTTTATTTAAAAACAGGTGCTAACCCTCCTGGGTTATCTCCAAAGGCGACATGTCTATAATCATTTACTATAGTACTAATAACCACAAAATGGTCATTATAAAGAAATTTCGTCTAAGGGTCTTCAATAGTAACATTAAATTTGGTATTAACTAGAAAATATTTTAAACAAATGTAACCATATATTTGGTTAATAACAAATCCGTTAACTAGAAGTAAGAATTATTTAGTTTATTTTAAACTCGAATAAGAAATCATTGTATTTTTAGTTTATACCTATTTATTTATTTACATTTTATTTAAACCCACCCGAAACTAATTAATATTCACCTCTAATGCTTTTCAAACTTTTAGTCATAAAAACTCTAACCACTTCTAACGCTACCAGCGTATAGTTTTTATCAACTAGTATTTTAAGTCACATAATCTCAGTGTTTACTCTACCTTTTTTTATCACTTAACACCATCAAATTGATATTTTTCTCTTTAATTTTTTTGTACGATTTTTTTTAAACTAATATGTTGTTTTTGTGTTTATTCTTGCGTTGTTGTTCCTCTAACCAACACATAAACCGAATATAAACCCTATAACACCAAAAACAATTACAACAAACTAACTTTTTGAACCCTATAATGAAATTAACCCTAATTTACATACGAATTTTTTTCCATCTCTCGTTTCCATTTTTTTGTGTATGTGTGTGTGTGTTTATTGTGAAATCCATGAATTTCTACTAAAACCAACCTGCCAACCAACCAACCAAAACAACTACTAATGCTTGTGTGAAATGCTTGTGCTACTGCAACTACAACTACCATCCGCCATTTGCCAATCCATATCTGTGTCCAACAACAACAACAACTACAATATCATGTTACTTGTGCTCGCGCCAAAACTATTCCCTTTCCTGTATCGGGTGAATTATAAAAAAAACTTGATAAATCCACCAAAAAACTTAACACAAATGTGCAACTTGAAACGTTCTAAAATAGTTTACTACTCCTACGACTCCTACAAATTTTAATAACAACACAAATGTGGTGCGTAGTGTACCACGACCCAAGAGACTCAATGGAAATATCGGCCAAACAGGAGCAGCAGCGCCATCGCCAGCAGATGCCGCAGCATATTACGATGAACACGAAACGGACACTCAGCAACAACAACAACAACAACAGTATTATCAACAGCACCAGTACAGCACCATGCCCTTCAATCGCCACAACTCGGCTACGGCTTCCTTAAACGGAATGCCGAATGGTACCACCATCCGCAACGAGGGCGGTGTCATTGTACACAATAATTCTCTAGCAGCCAACACTTTGCAACATAATCAAAACAGCCCCAGCACTGGGGCTGGCGGTAGTGCAACAGGCACAAATCCTCATCAAATGACATATAATCTCAATAATTGCTTCCCCAAGAGTTACACCGAGTACTACCAGACTCAGCAACAACAACAACAGCAGCAGCAGCCGCATCATCCATACCAGCAGAAGTTCGCCAACAGTCCCTCGGCGTCGGCTCATGCCAACCAGCAAATGCTCAACGCCATCGAACATGATTTTAGCACATACGCGGTCGTTGAACGGCCAGCACACAACAACTCCTCATCCTCTTCCGCTTCAGCCGCCGCATCGGCAGCAGGACGAGCAACAAATCCCTTCTTGGCCGTTAGCAATTTCAAGAAATTTGATACCTCCGGTGACGAAGAGGCGGCAGGTGGCGGCAGCTATTCAACCACGTCCATGAAAAGACAGGGCAAGCGTAAAACATTTGTAGATAAATTGGAAGATAAGCGTTTCTACTCCTTGAAGTTTTCGGGCAATAAACCAAAGGCAGTGCCGCCCAAGAACGCACCGCTTAATCTCAATGCAGCTCTTATAGAAACGGGTGGTTCCCGTTTAAATGATGAGGCCTTTAATGGCGGTGGCAGCGCCAGAGGTATGGCGTCGGGCATGCTGAGTTCGCTGCTTAGCTCGGGCAACAAGTGCAAACGTCATCATTCTTTTGCTGGTGGTAGCCTTGGCGATATTGATTCTAAGGGCCCTGGCTTACGAAATGGCCACGGCCTACATTACTATGATCCTCCGGCTTATGAAAATATCAACGATGCTGTCCAAGTACACGCCTCAGCCGCTTTGAGTGATATGGAACTACCAGATCCTATGACCTCAAACGGTACGGCCACCATTATCTTGCATCCGCTACCCTACAACAGCCATAATGGTGTGGGCGGCGGAGGATCACAGGGCCCAAAGAAAAAACATCACCAACGCCAACACCAGCCCAAGGAAGATCTTAATCTTATCGAGCCCGAGCGCCTCAGCATTTATCGCAGCGATTCGGGCATATCCAATTCATCGTATGAATGTGTAACGCCCGTGCCCAATGGGGTGGGTAATCGTGGCACACCACCACCTGGTAAAACGCCAAGGACTCCCAAGACTCCTAAGACCCCCAAGGGTCACAAAAATCAAACATTGGCCCATTCAGCTGTAACGGCCAGTTTCAACACATCACACAAGAAGCCAGCACCCCGGGTGCCTCCTCCACCGCTCTATATGAATGTAAATGATCAACCTGGGCCAGCGATTGCTAATCTAGAAAGGCCCTCTTCGCCCAATTCGAATATGGCCACATCCGCCTACGAGTCAGCTTCGTCCTCTCAAAACGATACAACCTGCAATGATCCCACATCGATGTCTTCGACAACATCGTTGTACAGCAACAACAAGGGACTGGCCCCATCAGCCGGACGTTGTAATCGTTACCAACAGCCGCCGGAGATAACGACACCTGAAGAATATGAGCAATATCAATTGGGTAATCACAACCATGCCCACTCCACATCATCGCTTTCAGTGGCCAGCAGTATAAGTGCTGGTGGAAATCCAGGTGTGGGGAGAGCAAAGTGTAAGAAACAACAACGGGCGCTGGGGGGAGCCAACATCAATGTACTAGAGGTAAGTAATGGCTAGAAGACGCTGGAAGAATCTTTTACTAAATGCTTTGTCAGGCAGCTTTTGTTTTTATTAATAAAAATAACACTCACTATGCATAACAAAGCTAAATAAAGGTGACCATATAGCATAGTGATGCTCGAAATTGGGAAGAAGAGACGTGCTCGCACTCTCCTTCCGTCTGTGTGATGCATCACTTTGCAGGAGTCATTTGAATTTATGCTTTGAAGGGCTAAAGCTTTATTTTTTGTTAACAATACAAATGAGCTCGTTAATACAAAATGAGCTTTTTTAAGTTCTTTTACTGTAATACATGAATACAATCCTTATTATTTGTAGTGAAGACTTAATTGTGGGTTATACATAAAAACGTGTGTAGAGTTTAATTTTACTGAATGATATTCTTAGGGAACTTTTAAAATTTATTTTTAAAAGTTTTTTTGTCACTTTTCATGTACATTTAGTTTTATAATAGTTCGCAGATTCAAAAAAGTTTATCATTCTTTCACAATTTGAAGATTTGTTCTCCAAATAATGTTCGAATCGCTTTACCTTCTCTGAAAGAAATAACAATTAATCTTTTTTCTTTTAAATTCTCCTACTACCGACCTGACTAAGTAAATTAGCCACTATAGCGGTGCTTGGCATGCCATAGCCTCGCGAAGCCGTCAATAATCGATTTTCTCACACAGAAATGATCGAAAATTAACTCGTACTCGATAGTTTTATTTGATTCAAAGCAGTCAGTCTCCGCTCGAGTGTTATGAAAACAGACACAATACAGAAAGGGAAACAGAGTTTAACGATTGCCGTGAGCGTATAATAGCGATATTGTTGGGATAGCACAACATTGCGACCGCACACTATCGCACCATGTGTGGGTTCGATTTTACCAGTTACTGCACTAGAGACTGAAATTGATCGGGTCTATCTCCTAAAATGACTCCTGTTATGTTTATTTCGTAAACTTTTTACTGTCAATTGTTGTCAAAGCATTTTAAAAATTGTGTATGCTTAAAAACTGTTGATACCCTGACATCATTAAGAGAATTAGTCTTGTTCAAAATTTCAGCTTAATTTTAAAGCGCTGGTAGGCCTCCTGAAATGACTTCATATCAAAATCATTTGACAGTTTTTGTGTAATGTACTACAAAGTTTTTAAAAAAGCTACTAGTGTGGAAGTTCTTCGCAATTTACCCAAATTGCTGTTACCTACTACGTTTTTTATTGTTCACCTACTTACAATGTCTTCACTGTTTAAACATGTGTTTTTTTTTTCAATAAAGAAAATAGTTTTTTCTTAATTTGTTATTCAACATTAAAATATTTTTATTAATTATATTTTAATTTTTTACATTCGCCTTTTCTTTTCATGTTCAATTTGTTTATGTTGCCTGCATGTGTACACAATATACTATTGCACAATATATAATGCTTTTGTTGTTAACACCTTATACCAACAAAACAACAACAACACAATAAACTGCGTTAATAACAACTAATGCCCAACTAAATAGCTTAACATACGCCCCCTTGCCACTAATCCATTTTTAGCAACAAATCCTGCCGCCACCGCCACCACCGCCTGTGCTAAGAAATTTCGACGACAAACTATCAGCGACCCCTACGCACATATCAAGCACATCAACGAATGCAATCAATGGCATCAGTTGCAACAACAGCTACAGCAACAACAGCATCTTAATGTCATCGACTGGAAAGCCCACAATTATTGCCCCAAATCCAAGAACGCGTTCAAGGCAACAACAGCATCAGCAGCTTCAGACAAATCATCAACATGTAACGCTGCTAAATCACAACAACACCCAGCACAGCAGCAGCAACAACAGCATCAGCAAATTAGCTTACAACAATGTAACATCCGTGCAAAAACTGCCCTCAATATTGGCCAACAACATCATCATCGGCGGCAGCAGCAGCCATCCAACACATGCTCCAGCACCACCAACGCACGTCATCAACAACAAATGCTAATGTTTTACGACAAAATTATTATCGACAACATCCCTACCACCAGCAACACCACTAACATTTCCACTGCAAGTGGCACTGACAACAATGACAATGGCGGTCGACCAACAACAATGGGTTCGCCTCGCCAGCATGATGAGCTGCCTGCAACTGGTTTGGTGAGAGCTGCTGACAGGCAATGCGGCGACAAGGACGATCTATCATTTAAATCACCACCACATATGAGCTTAAATTGTGACATTGCCAATGACACCGAAGATGCTGCTGATGCACACAACTATGATGTGGATGTGCCCAATCAGCGCCTACCCCCAACAACAACAGCAACAACTGATACTAGTGTAAGATTTGCTAATAGACCGAAATTACCCATGACAATTGCGGCACCTAGCCACCAAAGTCATTTGGACGATGCATTGGGCTGTGTTGGGCGGCCAATGAAATTGCCATTGCGTAAATATCATAGTTTTCATTTCCAGCCCACACAAACTGTGGCCGGCCAACACCAACACAAATTGCTACAATTAAGAATGAAGCAGCAGCAACTGCATCAGCATAGTCTGCCAGAAGATGTTCAAGCATTGGATGTATATACCCCTAACCTCAAGCCTACATATATGCAAAGAGGTCCTTTAGTTTTCCAACCCTATCAACTGAATGAAGATGTTACATTTAAGCCCATACAGCCCTCAGAGGAAAGTGAAGATTCTTTAGATTTGCCTAGGGAGACAATGGAGGTAGGTGAAGAGGAGGAGAGAGGTCCTTTTATGGACTCTGGAGATTTTACTAATTTCTGTAAACTCTCCACGCCTCCTAGGAATTTATTCGATCAAAATCTTAATGATTTACCAGAAGAACCACCGGCTTTGCCCAAAACTTTGCCACCTGTAAAGGCTTCCAAAAATGTAACCTTTTATATGGATGAGGAAAATGTAAGGTCTACACCGGAAAAATCTCCAAATTCTGGAAAGACTGTCAAGGATAAGCAATGTCGTAGAAATACCATCACGTCTCCTGTGAAATTAGTACGACGGGAGGATTCCGTTAAACGTATGAAAAATTCGGAGGATTTACAAAACTCTCCACTGTTTAGCAAAATTTCCAAAAATCTTAAAAAGTTTGCAGATATTGACATCGATCAAAAAGATGGTAATAAAAATGATGTTATTAAGAATGAAAATCTTAAAATATTCACCATTTCCCATAACACAGTGGGCGTAACAGAGGGTCCACCTAATCAAAATTCCCCTAACGTTACCAAATCTTCTGAAATTCCCCAATTGTCTGACAAATTTACCGAGTTAAAAAAATCTTCCAACTCGGCATTTGTAAAGCCTTCAGTAAAATCTAGTGTAGATAATATTGAGAAATCTCATATTAGCGATTCCCCTAAACTAGGATCACCTTTCTTAAATTTGGATTTAAACAAAAATCCTGCTCAACTTGTATCGCCTCAACGTTTGATGGCTTTACAAAAGATGACCCAACTCTCTACACCTGTAAAATGCGCAGACATTTCCAAAGAACAGGCAAAACTACAACATTTAGGAAAACTTTACAGGCTCTCTAGCAACGAAAGCTCAGAAGATGATAGGAATGTAACAACTCCCAACAATTCTCAGCCCCTTGGCTCTAACTCATTTCGGGTGACCAAAGTATTAACACCCCGCCAGTTGACTTATGCCGACGACAAGCAGCAGGAAACATCAAAACGTTCCTCTGCCTTAAACCCCGCAGCTTCTTTGGAAGCTTTGGAAATGTTGACCAAATCTCAACCCCAATTGTGGGCTACTAATCAGGCTGGCAGTCGCCAGAACCTGCATCAATTGGAACTGTTTCATACGCTGCAAAGTCAACACAAGGCAAAGGGTAAAACTATGGACTGTCCCGATGATGATGAAGATTTGGGCTATTCATTTTGTGAAGATGATAATGATGATGAAGACGATGATAATGTTGCTGTTGCCCCCGATTTGGCCCAACCCCAGTCGCCCAATGTCACTGTCATTATGGCCGGCAATGGTCAAGAGAACCAGGTGAAATTTAAATTGACCCAAACTCATCATGAAGTACAGATATAGGACAGCAACAGAAAATTGTAAATAGGCCACCCCCCAAAAACCCTCCCTCTCCCCGCAATATAAAAATATATAAAAAACTTCATAAGCAAACGAAGCAAAAAGAAAATACAAACCATAACAACAACAACAAAAGAATTAAGCGTTTTTGGCTTGAAAACAAAAAAACATTTTATTAATGACATTAACAAGATTTTTATTATTATTAACATTATTATTAATTATTAACAAATATTATGATTTCTGGTTATACACTCAAAGAAAACATGAATGACTGTAAGTTTTGTTAGTAACATAAATGATATTATATTAAGATTGAATAGTAAAACAAACAAAAAAAAACCCACAAAAAGCAAAAACCAAAAAATCTAAAAACAACAACAAAAAATATTAAAAACCTTATATAGAATATAAACTACATTCTTTTGTAAGAAGTCGCCCCCCCTAGCACATAAGTTTAGCAACTAGTTTATGAAAAGACAAAAACAAAAACCAAAAGACACAAAGAAATAAGAGAAGAAAAAACAATGAAGAAAACCAAAAAATTAACAATGAATGCCCAAAAGTTTAAAGGATAAACCATAAAGTCTATATGTGTATGTTATAAACATTATTTTGTTCTTTATGTCTGTATGTATTATATCTATATAAGTGTGTATATTTCCCAAACCCAACCATCATTCCCATGTGATTCTTAACGGAGTCTCAGTGGACTGACACGGTTTAGTCCTTTTTAAATGGAATGCGTTAAGTTAATAAGTTTTGTATAACTTAGTTTACAAATGTAGTTCTAAGGGTAAGATTATAATTAATTTAGCAAAACAAACAAACCAACAACAGACAAACAAACAGACCCCCTGTCCCAAAGAACCCAAAACATGTCAGTTTAAGTTATTTATTAAGTCTATTTATTGATTGATTTAGTTTTGTAATACATATTTATTTATTTATTTAACTATGATGTTAATTAACAAATTTTAGTAACCAAAAAAAACGAAAACCCCCAAAAACGTTATTAACAAATAAAGGCTTATAAATCCTTAAGAAAATCAATTGAAAACCAAAAATTGCCATTTGGAAAGGTCTGCTACGTTATTGATGTTGTATAGGAAACACTCGAGAAAAAATGTAAGATGCTAAAATTCGGGAATCTTTTGAATTAATTATTTAAGGAAATGGTTCCATGAATTGGGAATATTGTAAAACAAATAATGATTTTTTTTATAAATTGGGAAACCATATTTTATTACAGCTGTAAGTGCTTTTGTGCACTAATACACTCGAAGAAAATTAAAAAAGTGAGAGTTTATAACGATTTACAAATACTAAACATTCAGCTTAATTTAAGGTTAGCGCAGTTGAAAGAGTTGATAGTTTTCTGCTTCACTTGTCTTTATTACAATATAGTTATTAAAATTTTCCAATTGAAAATGTCCGACAAAGGCTTTTAATATTAGGGATGAAGCCAAGGGTCACAAATGTAAAACTACCGATTTTCCATCGACGCAGATACATTCAAGTAAAATAACTTTGTTGTGCTAACGAAAATTTCCAACTTGTTATCGTATGAGAATTAATTCATATATATTGACCTAACCAAATGATAACACTCTAACGAAATTGGCAATTAAAGATTGAATTATTGTAATTCTTCCAGATGGTCTCAACTGACCATCCAATTAGCAAATTTCTGGTAATAAAATTCTATCTTCTCTACACTTTGTATGAAATTGGTTACATGAAAATGTTTGTCACGGGTAAACTTAATAAGTAATGAATCGATTGTAGTAATTATTGTTTAAGCCTCTCACAATTTGGCTACTAAAGTGAGTGGGGTACCTAATGTTTTTACTACTAAACATAATTTTGAAAGATAAGTTTTTAAATCATGTAATCTTGGTTTTAAAAAAACAGTTAATCAGCACAGTTAAATCAACGTGATTGTGCAAAATTATGCAGGGACGATCTCTGTGTGCACCCGAATTGATAAAAAAAAACTCATAGAACTATCTCCAACTTTTCTATTACAAAAATATGTTCTTAGGAAACACTCGAGAAGAAATGTAAGATGCTAAAATTCGGGAATCTTTTGAATTAAATAACAATTTTTTAATCACTTTTATGGATATGTTGAATATATTAAAAATTTCTAATGCATTATATCGGAGGATGCAGTTCATTATAAAAATGTGGTCGTAGATTGCTTATACACTCGAAGAAAATTCAATAAGTTAGAGTTTATAACGCTGACTTACGAAACCACAAGAGAAGCCAATACACATCTGCTGACTTATTTACAAGTATTTAACATTTAACTTGATTAAAGGTTAGCGCAGTTGAAAGAGTTGATAGTTTTCTGCTTCACTTGTCCTTATTGCAATATAGTCATGAAAATTTTCCAATTGAAAATACTAGAATACTAGAAAAATACTAGAATGCACGCCAGGTCAGCTATTGTGAAATAAAAAAATTGGTTACATTACATTACATCGACGACGACGTCGCGACGAGAACCTATAAAACACAGCAAAATCCGGATGGTTCAGAATATTCTTCTCAGGTTATGGCTTTTTTTCTTTTTATTCGTTTTCTACGATAACTACTTATCAATATCTTGTTGAGTCCATCTACAGTAACTGTCAGAGCATCATGTCATCGTTTTGTACTAGGCGTGTAAAAAGTGGATGTACGACCATGTTTTAATTCATACTATGGGTATAATATGTAGATGGATTCATACATTCGCAATTGCCAATCACAATGGACTTTATTTATTTCCACTGACAGGCCTGATACAACTCCATTTTCCTTACATCTTATAGATATTGTGATAGAATTCTTTTGAAATTTTTAAGTTTCTTTGTAAATGAAAGAAAAATCTAAATTAATTTTCCTCATGCAAAAGAGATATAGTCGCATTTCTTCTATAGGTATGTCTAAAAATAATACAAAGAAAAATATAGGTCGACTTTACTCTAAACTTCCTGCTAAAAAAGTTCAACAGAATGATGAAAAACTCTCATACATTACACTCGAAGAAAAGCCTTCCACGTTTGAGTACAGAAAAAAAATTTCTAAATTATACATAAGACACACAAAACACAACAAAAGCCACAAAAAAAATTGTAACTCTTCTTGACCTTGAATATTTCCAGGTGATACGAAACGATGAAAGGTAAATTGTCAACAAATTTTAAAATTTAATTTATGCAAATCATCCTGCAGACATTATTTGACAAGTGTAAGTGACCGATGATAATTCGACACTAAACTTACAATTCATGACTCATTTCAGAAAAAAAATTTGGACTTCTTTACGATTCTGCTAGTCAGTTTGAGAAGCATTTAATACTCAATGATCGTACATCGTACAAACTTTAATTCCGGCTTTTGTAAAATATTTTACTCTACCCAACAGCTTAAGCAGTGAGACTATTATATGCCCCGTATCGTTCTATGATTGTTCTGTATTTATTTTAAAATTGTCCAATCTCTTTTACGATACCTTGGGCCTGAGCATCTAACGCACTTACTTAACTTACTGAAGATCACGTCAACAACATAGATAATTATTTTTGGTGGCATCTCATCAGGATGTGTCGATAAATTTAACAAATCTGAGAGAAATATCAATAAAAACTCCACTAAATTTTATGTTCCATATTTATTTTATGTTCCTTATAGATCTCTTGATCTATCGGCGAAGATTTCTACTATAGTACAATTAATTTGCGATAGGTGGCGCATGAGTAAGTGTAGTAAATTAGACTTAATTAGACCAACGAATTTCTCCGATTATATCATGAATTAATCAGGAGTTTCCTTTAAATGCCTGAGCAGCTTCATAATTTCAATTAATATAAAAAACAGCTCACAAAGTGCAGAAACGGTTAATAGAAAAAAACTTTGTATCTGTGCCTCAGGTCATAACATCCTAAGGGTGTTTTTTTAAAGGCTCAAATCCTAACTTAACAAGAGGAGTTTTTGTTTATATTTGGTTTAACTTTGTTACAGATTCTATGTTTGAGATTTCGTTTACTTACTTTTTAAAACAAAAAGGTATTTGAACCCAATTTTAGATACGCGTTGAGATTCTTTTCTCAACATTTCTACAGATCATTTGAAAAAAGTACAATATTTTTTACTAATGCATTCACATTTACTATAGGCGGCATATTTATCTTACTTATCATTCGTATCACCATTCCTTCTCTGTTATTCTACACTTAACACAATCTTTCTATTGAAATTTATGAAATTACTTAAATCATTTACTTTTTAACTATTCTCAGCAAGATTTTGTGGATCCGTACAAAGGCAGTAATACCTATATATTTTAATTGCTATTACTTTTAAACTTACAAAACGAAACTCACACTAACGAAAATGTCCGTGTATACTTCTGCGAATAAAAAACGTTTATTCACAAACGAAAAGGTAAATTTATATTAATTTTAATATATCTACAAAAAAAATACAGTAAAATTACAGCGGTATAAAATTATTCCAATTATTGTTAATAATTTAAAAAACTGTCACAAAACGTTAAAGCTTTACAGGAAAATAATAAAGAGCGCGTATAGTCGCAGGACTAACCATTGTTATAAAAAAGAAAGTTTAAAAAATTTTATCTTGGTCGGTTGATTTTAGTTTTTTTTTTTTAATTTTTAAATTTAATTCGTGTTTGTCAGTGTAATTATTTGTCATTTCGTGTTTTTCATTACAGTTTTACGAGAGCGTTTTCGTTGCTTCATTTCAAATATCTCATTTCATTTATCTTCTCAGTAACGTTTTATCAACAGCTTTTTGTGTTGTCTTGTCTTTAAGAATTTAACATATTTTGTTGTTGTTAAATTATATGTATAAACAAAACAAATTTTAACAAAGCACGACAGTTTTCTGAATTATTAACTTTGCATGTGCTAAAAAAAACAGTGTGGATATATAAAATGCTTCTACTGATATAACTAACATTTGTTTCGAGTGTAAAACTTTATGGAAAAGGTAAGTGTAATTAGAACATAAGCTTAACTAGGTGACTAATTCAACTAACTGCAATAGCCAGCAGATTAATTTCTCAGCAGAAGTTAAAGAATATTAGACGTAGAATTGAATACCGTTAGTTCATGGAAAAGGGGTTCTAGCAATCAATTTAGAGTAACGATATTAAACGTCCTTTCGGAACAATAAATCTTATTAAAGAAACTTATTTCGAAACAACTGAAACATAAATATGTAACTCAGATAAATGAAGATAGTACCTTGATGTTCGAAATATAACGACGAAGATGTTGTGAGATATGGCAAGGATTCAACTTTTCTGAGGATAAATTGAACTCATAATGTATTTCCAACGTATCACAAACGACATTTTATTAAGTTGCTGCCCACTTATTGGCGAAGGTGTCCAAGACATCTCAATAAATGTTCTAAAGGTGGCGCTGTAGTATTTAGAATTTCAAAAAAAAATAACAGGCGTTAAAAGTGTCATATAATTATTTTGGAAATTTTGTTCAAGTTAACCACAACACTAAATTTGTACTGCGTAATACTCTGACTCGGGCAGAAAACTAAAATTTTTTAGCCGTTCGTTTGTTTTGAGTACATTTCGATAGCATACTCCCAATGGCGATACAAATTTGTCAACTTACCGGAGGTACAACTTGATTCAAGGGTAGTTTACTAAAGTCTTTATAAACTACAACACTTAACTTTTGTTGCCCAATATTCTGACTCGAGTAGACAAATTATTACTTGTCTGTGTGTTGCGAATAGATTTTCATAGCTTTGTACAATTACCATAGTACTTGTGTGCAAAGGTTTTTAAGGTATTACATGTACGATATGTTGCACTCGAGTACATTTAATTTGCAATAATATAGAACAGGACATTTTTTGTGATATATACTACACTTTTTGCAATCTAATTACAACTGGTCACTTTTGCGGCCTGATATTCTCACTTGGGCAGGAAATCTATTACGAATCGTTACTTGTCTGTGTGTGCCCTATAGATTTCCACAGTTTCCTTCCAAATGCTATACAAACTTTCCAGGATATTAACTACATATGTGCGAAGGTTTGTAATGCAATGCATTATATGTATGTACACTAGGTGGCGCCAATACATATAATATGCTTTTGTCATATTACCCAATAGTACAGTTTTTTTCTCTAATTATTGTCATGCTGCCTATAGATTCTTGACTGCAACTTCTAACTTTCACTGACAGAATTAATCTGCTGCTGTTTTAAGCATGTTTATTTCTCTCGTACATTCTACAATTTTTTTCAATGGTATACGGTTACAATAAAAGGCCCGCAAATAAATTTATTTCATTTATTAACTCTTATATTTTTCTCCCCTCCTTTTTTATGTTTATTCTCATTTGCGAATCAACCTCTCCTGCGCCTACAGCCATTGAATACGAAAACTTTCGATGACGAATTCATATATGCCGATTTAGAAAGTCAGCACTATGGACCCATTAACTATAAGGCCGCCTCTATTTATGCTCAAGTTAAGAAAGACAAAGACGGCGCTCTGCGAGAGGTTCCCAAGTGAAGGCGATAAGAGAAGTCCAACATAACATAACTCAACAATAAAAAGCCATGTCTAACATATAAATAATCATATTATTGAATTAATGAAAACCAATTTAAGTGCATTTTAAAATTAACACTCTAGAGACATCATGTTTTTAATTTGTATCATTTTTTTTTTAACTGTAGACCATTTTCGGTTACTTTGTAAATTTTTGTTTTTGTTGTTTTTATAATTTAGTAATTTGTTTTAAATATGTAAAGAAAGAATATTTATAAAAAGTGAACAAATATATGAATAAATAAATATTTTGATGTAAAATATAAAAGAGAGAGCTTGTTGTTTTTTTTTTGGAACGAGTTAAAAGGTTTACATTTCGGTTATTATTTAACAAATTTATACAAATATTATACGAATTTCTGAAATAGAATAAAAAGAGCAAAGAATAAAATGCAAAACTGTTGTTATAGGTAATGTTAATTAGACAGATATTGTAGGAAATAAGTTAAATATTAATAGAGGAGGTAATATTTGAAGGAGTCATATAAATATCCTTTTACATAAACACCATGAATCTTTCAAAAGGAGCACTTTTATTTTATTTTTTGTTTAAAATATTTTTCTGTGTTTTTTTTTTTTGATTTGTAATATAGTTATATAATATTTTATGTCTTGAATGTGTCAAATGGGTGATGTATGATCTATAGAAGGACTTTGGTTAAGTGTAAAGCTTAAACAAATAAATGATAGCTAAACTTTTAACATAGCTCTCAAACTCTCTGCTCGATTTTTTTTCATAAAAATTTTCATGTGCGGGTATAATTTTGACTCCTTGTGTTCTTTGAATATATCATCTTCACACCAGTGGGTTGTGATTCTCATTCGCCTTGAGTAACATTTAAACCTTAAGGTGTGCGGTGATGGTGTAGGAAACACAGCAAAGGGCGCTGATGATATACATATTTGATACATGTCAATTTACGTTAACCGTGTCCGAAGACCAAGCTTTTCATATCTCAGGTCACCTAAAGCCGGGCAGTGGCGTAGAAGATGCTCCGTGGTCTTCTCTTCTTTCTCATCATTGCAGCTTCTACAAAAATCGTTGTACTGTAGTTTCAACCTCTTAGCGTGTTTACCATCCGGCCAGTGACCGATTATTACAGCTCTGGACAAGTTCAGTACAAATCGATCAATAGTAAAACCTATAAAACAATATAATATCAAAAATTTAATATGAAATTGAATTTCTTATAAGTAAATCGTTGATGACATTTTGGAGACCGTTCATACAAATCATAGACGTAATTTTCATAGAAGATTCCCCACGACCTGTTGAACAACAATGTCGATCAAATTGCCGTCGTTGCCAACATATGCGAACACTTTAATTTCAGGTTCGCATTTCATGTCATATTGTTTTTCCTCAGATCTTGTTGATTGAGTTTGATGTACGGCAACATTAGTTTGTTTTGACAAGTGCATTAATTTTTTTTTTTTTTTTTGAGGACAACGTTGACCACAAATCGAGTTTGACGGCAAGCTCCAATTAGTGAAGAGGTTTTAGCAATATGTTTCTATCAACCAGGAGTAGGTTTTACAAAATTCTATTTACGAGGGTTGCCAACTAAATTTTAAGAGCACCGAATGTTTCGACTTCTGAAATTCAAATTAGTTTTCGTACAATGTTATATACATTTTACGATTTTATTTATTATTTTACCTTGACCTGCTCTATAAAGTTCATCCTTAAACACGTTATATACATTTTTATTTTCTAGTTTCCTAATACTGCAAATATTCGTATGTGTGTGTGTCTTTTAAGTGAGCTAGACACTAGCGATCGTGTTTGACAGTCAGTTTTGACTTATTGTTCGCACCGGTCAAACTTTCATTCATGATTGAAGCCCAAACTGCCATTATAGTCGAAAAATTTTACTTATAAACATTATTATTCATTGCGCCAGCTAAAGAGAGAAACAATAATGCAAAAGGGTTAAGCGATGGGTTGCTTCTAGAAAACAATTTGAATATCTGAAAAGGAATTTGTGACACAGTGTCCATGGATTTCAGAAAACCACTTAAGAATGAACAATATTTGGTCAAACTCGTGACTCCCCTTTTATTTGATTTTTCTTAATTTCCTGCTGTAGGTCGACCGAATTGTGTTTATTTTTTTGTTTCATCGACAGTTCTAACGCTCTTCATATGACTGGCACGTTTTGGTACACACTATCATTCAAAACCAAATTTTGGCCGCTGACAAAATTTTTTTTGTAATTGACTATTGACCGACGAAAACGAACGGTCGCACAAGCAAACAAGACCAGTTTGAGCAACACTGACGAGCATGATCGCTAGTGTCACCATTTTAGGTGAGAGTGGTGGGTATAGATTTCGTTACATTACAGCTATGTATAACTATCTTTCTCGAAGAGACATCGTTAGTTTGTTTGGGAAATGTTGGCTTCACTATGAAAAAATTTAGAAAATACCGAAATGATAGATCAACAGTCTAGGACGTGACCCCTAAATATTCTCCAAATTTGATGCGAAACATAAATTTTTATTTAGTTACATTCGACAGCAGTGTTTGCAAAAAATAAAGATACACGTTCGTGCCAATTGGCACTCGACAGCACAAGGTCCTCGATAAGTCTAAAAACAGCATACTCAGGGCCGTTTTCTCATTAGGCGATAATCCTTTTTCTTAACGAAAAACTGTAGATAATTAGGTTTTCTCAAAGTCTCATTTGCTTTTGTTCTATCGCAAAGCTAACCAGTCCTCATCTGCCGGTTATTTATTTGCCATACAGATAAACTCAATCAGCTGACTGCTGTTCATAGCTTTTTTGTTTTCCAAGATATATTTTTGATTTATAACCAAAACAATAAGCAGCAGGACATCCTTAGTGGTAAAATGTTTCCCACATTGCTTTTATCTGTCATTATTTAAGTTTTATTTCGATTTTCTTATTTTTTAACACTTCGAAAATAATTGATTTATATCAAGAATTTGTCAACTGTCTCTTTGCAGTCTCATCTGTTTTTCGGGGTATTGCCAACTGAAAAATAATTTTTTGTCGGTATATTGAGACAACCAAAATCGTTAACGGACAGTTTATCATTCTAACAAATTTATGTCGAGATTTAGTAACAGGAAGTTTGTCGATACATTGGGAAAACGGCTATCAGTGTATGAAAGCTACGGTTTAATGACGATACATAATGTCAGTATAAGTAAATTTTTGTAGCACTTTCTAACGCTTAAAGATAAAATTAAGCGATCATATCCGAAATCCCTTTCATGCTATGGAAATAGATTTTAACGCGTATTTGTCAAACTCTTTAGTTTATGTCATTATTCTACGTAGTCCTTCCCCCGACCATATTTACCTCTATTACGATTTTTTATATTTTTTTCCTTTTTTTGTATTATTGCACAAAAATTGTTAAACCACATACAATTAAACCAATAAGCTTTTAGCTTAATAATTAATAAATCACATAAAGATTAAATGTATAAATTAAAAAAAAGTTTTCTACAGCAAATTAAAAATAAATAACAAAATAAATTGATTAGGAAAACAAGGATAAACCCAAAAAATAACCAACATAAAATAGTTAAAAAAAAATTGTTTTTGCCATTAATTAAAAGCCAACAACAACAACAAAAAACACAACAAACGTTGCCGGAAATCAAAACCACAAATCCATATTAATGTCTCTGTGCAAACGCACACACACACCGATTTTTTGTAAAAACAGCAACAGAATTTAGTTTTTAATCAAAAAATTCCACAACACACACACGAAATAATTATGTTAATTAATTAATTTTTAACAATTTAATGAGTTCAGCAAATATATACACACTGATATAAACAACAACTGTACATGATCCTTAGACTAATTCCCAACAAACACATCCCCATCCCCCCCCTGTCATATTTAATAGAACCTTTCACCAACCAGCTCCTCTGCTCACTCAATCACAATCACAATAGCTCATCCTTTTTCACCCCAAACTCTTAGTAAACAATTAAAACTAATTATTATAGAAATACAAACAGAAAATTAAATAAATAAATAACAAAAAGAGTAATAAACAACAACAAAAATTATATAATAATAATAACAATGGCATTTATACGGAATGCAAATATATTTATATATTTAAACAAAACTAAATTGAAATGAAATGATTATATGATAGAAAATCCTACCCCTCCCTCGACATAAAACACTGATAATGGATTAATGCAATTAATTGTATTGTATAAAATAAAAAAAAAACACAAACAACATTTTGAAATAATAACAACAAAACATACAAGGAAATCACTTTAGATACAAGTATTTGAAGAATAAAAGAAATATGGAGAAAAAAACTTTAAAAAAAACTAAATAAAAAAGTAATAATTTAAAAATTGCTGTCAAATGGAATTTTTATTAGCCAATTAAGGTTTAAACGGCAAAAGAAGTAAGTATGGTTAGATGATATGGTAATGGGAAATAAAGTGGACATTTAAAAATAAAACTATGATAATAATGTTCGGACGATATCAATTTTAAGATATCAATGGAAAAGGGGTTATCCTCTACCAGCTGAAAATATTATAACTACAAATTTAAGCTATCCGCAGTTCTGGGCATATTGAATTTGATGTCCCTCTGGGACCTCGAAAATGTAACAAAATCAAAAAACTGTTATTTTTCTATTTTTTGTTTCACACTATCGTTTTTTGTCCTACATCTTAACATTTACTTTAGCAAAGCATTTATACAGCATTTCAATATTATGTTTTTGTATTGTTTTTTTTATAATTTCAGACAAAGAAAATACTAAAAATTAATTTCTCATATCAAATGATTGCAATGTTTGAATCAAATCTACAAATCATGTTTATTCAGTTTTATAATCGAAGGGCTTTTACTAAAATTATTTGACAATAGTCCATTTGGGCAAATAAAAAATGTGGATTAACATTATATGCAAATAAGTCAGTCAAGAGACTTAACTTTAAACAAAGAGATGGTAAGTATCAGAACTCCTCAATTATTTAAAAAAACACGCAAGAAATAAACCACAAAACAATTTATGTCACATTAATCATTAAGGCTTAATGATCACAAACCATCACTTTAAGTTATTTGCAACCAACTTCGCAAAGAAAAACCACAGAGCGAAGTAGTTAATATCAACAGCAATGACAAACACAGCTCTCTACTACCATCTCTCTCACTCATTCTCTCTCTCCATTGTTTGCTCTCTAAACAATTACTCCATTAATCTCAGTTTATTATAAAAATTCTACCGTATCGGTCGATTCTCGTAGTTGCGGGTATATAATTTGGCAAAATACTATAACATTTTTTAAAATTGATTTATTTTCTAGTTAAACTAGTACCTATTACATTGGTGTTCCCCTAACATCTTCCAGATTGAAATTAATTGTGTGTGAAGATTTGCTAAAGTAATTTCTGCAAAAACTTTAACTAGCTGTTGTTGTTGCTATTGCAATTGTTCTTTGCCGCGAAGTAAAATATCAACTGCAATGCCAAACACAGCTCTCTTCTTCCATCTCTCTCACTGTGCAAGTAACACTCTGTCTCTCTCCCTATTGTTGGTTCTTCCAACGATTGCACCATAAATTTCAGTTTGTTATTGAAATTCGATAATGTCGGTCGTTCCCCGTATTTGCGGGTATAAAATTAGGCCGAATCATATAGGATTTTGTAACATTTACTAGTTACTATTAAATATGTGTTCCGTTCTTTTAAAACTAGTGTTTCTCTTAACTTCCACCAGCTTGAAATTAATGTGATAAAAGTGTGTGAAGATTTACAAAAGCAATATCTGCAAAAACTTAAACTAGCATATGCATTGTTATTGCTGTTCCTATTGTTTCTGTGCCGCGTGTAATCGTGTTCGATCATGCTAAAGTAAACAAGTGCTGGGAAGTGCGGGCAAATGTAATTAATCGGTATTTCGTGCGAGGTAATAAAATATAACATGTTGTGGGGTCGTGACATTACAAATCGTACTAGAACAGAATAAGGTAAGAATTACAAATTGATATTTTATAAAAATATAAAAATATAAAAATATAAAAATATAAAAATATAAAAATATAAAAATATAAAAATATAAAAATATAAAAATATAAAAATATAAAAATATAACAATATAAAAATATAAAAATATAAAAATATAAAAATATAAAAATATAAAAATATAAAAATATAAAAATATAAAAATATAAAAATATAAAAATATAAAAATATAAAAATATAAAAATATAAAAATATAAAAATATAAAAATATAAAAATATAAAAATATAAAAATATAAAAATATAAAAATATAAAAATATAAAAATATAAAAATATAAAAATATAAAAATATAAAAATATAAAAATATAAAAATATAAAAATATAAAAATATAAAAATATAAAAATATAAAAATATAAAAATATAAAAATATAAAAATATAAAAATATAAAAATATAAAAATATAAAAATATAAAAATATAAAAATATAAAAATATAAAAATATAAAAATATAAAAATATAAAAATATAAAAATATAAAAAAATAAAAATATAAAAATATAAAAATATAAAAATATAGAAATATAAAAATATAAAAATATAAAAATATAAAAATATAAAAATATAAAAATATAAAAATATAAAAATATAAAAATATAAAAATATAAAAATATAAAAATATAAAAATATAAAAATATAAAAATATAAAAAATATCTAATATATAAAATTCTCGTGTCACGGGGTGCTTGATTGAACTTCTCCGAAATGGCTTGACCGATCCTCATGAAATTTTGTGAGCATATTGAGTAGGTCTGAGAATTAGCCAACATCTATATTTCATCCCCCTAAATGTTAAGGGTGGTCCACCAGCGCCCGGTAGGTGGCGCTGGGGTGGGTTTAAAATCCAAATTTGAACAAATCGACCAATCTAACTGAAATGCAGAATGTATGTTTGTTTGATCATCAGAATAAATTATACGTACAATTGGAACCGGTAGGTGGTGTTTGGTTGAATTTTTAATCAAAATTTTAATGAATGGACCAATTTAACTGAAATTTTGTATGTAGATTTGAGTGATCATGAGAACAAAGTTTCTGTATAAATGGACCCGGTAGGTGCCGCTAGGGTGGACTTATAATGAAAATTTTAACGAATTAAACAATTTGACTGTAATTAAGAATGTATAATTGTTTTATTATAAGGAAAAAAAAATTTGTATAAATAGACCCGCTGTTGAGTTGGCTAGAGTTGAATTATTGCGAAATTATTTATCGATTGTCCGATTTTACTCAAAGTTAAAATGTATTTTTGGACATGAGAAAATGGTGGATGTTTGTTTTCATTCACTTGCCGGTGTTTAGATTATGATACACTTAATTTTTGGAAAGTCATTCAGTCACCAGTGATAACATTACATATAAATATCTTTAAAACATCAAAACTATTGAGAAGTCTATATATAAAAATGGATGTACATTTTGATGTCACCACTAATTGCGAAAACGGTTGAACCGATTTGTACCAAAATGTCAGTGAAAGTTGGTGATGGACTATAGATGGTCACCCAGGCCACAAAACGGCTTAAGATAGAATGGCGAACATTTGTATTGGCGCACTTCCTATAAAATTAAAGAGCTTCAAACTTTAAGATGACTAACCCGAAAATGGGAAATACTGTTGCTATCACCCAGACCAAACGGTTTATAGGGTTGTTGAGTCAAATGAAGGGATTTTTGAAAATTCCTACATGATAGCACTTTGCTATCGTGGGATAAAAAAAGGGGCAAAGTGCTATCATGGCTCCGACCAAACACCTAAAGATACAATCACCCAGTACACCAAGCAGGAAGTTATATGTCAGTCAATCGGCTTAAAAATTTGGTTTTAGAACATATGCCTATCAATAAGTAAGTTTTCATCAAATCATGGACGACACTGCTGATCCATTTAGCAATTCTTACAATAATATATAATAATCTTTTAGATATATAAAGAACAAATTTTGTCCGGAAAAATCTCGACCTCTAAATTTAAATACTTCAGAGGTCGAAGTAATTAACCAATCGTTATTAGATTTCAACTGTACTTAACATCTTTTACAATAACTTGGAGGCAGGACGAAGTCAGCCGGGCCAGCTAGTAAAAATATAAAAATATAAATACAAGTCTCTTTCGTCAAAATTATGCACATTTATATATTTATTGAATTATAATATATAATTTCGTCTTAAAAGTTCAAGCATAAATAAGGAAAAGAGTTACGTAGAGTTGGGTATGGAACTGTTATATCTATTGAATTAAAGCCGTAAATCCTTATCCTATAAAACGGGTAGATATTAATCCTCATCTTTCTCAAGGCTCAAAGGCTTTCAGGTTGTATTATTATTTAATAATTATTCCCCTATTTTAAATTATTTCTAGAATAGTATATTTACCATCCATCACGTTATTGTTATTAAAGCATAAATTTATTTTCACCTTGTTAAAACTGCATAAGTCTTTAATGCATAAATTCGTACGATTTTAATTTATCGCTCATACATATTATATATGAAACAAAATATCTTCTTCAATAGACCTAACTCTGCTACTTTCTAAACTCTTCGTCCTTGACGCAAACAAATTAAAACAGTTATCGACAAATCAAATATTTAAAAAATCAATAAACAGCACACTCCTATTTTAGGCTAAAGCCATGAAATACTATTACTGTCCTCTTAAAGATACTACCGTCTGGAATATAAATAAAAAAAAAACTGTGAAGCTTACCTACATCTACATTTGGCCTTAAATTGTCATTAGTTTTAAAAATAATTTGTAAATACCCACTCTTCCCAAGTAACTACCAACTTTATGATCCATTAACATAGTTTTTGCGTCTGCCGTTAAAGTAATCTGGGACATTCGCATCAGGTACCCTATAGTTGTTGTTATTTCTGTTGGTGTTGTTGAATATAAAATAATAACAGTTGTCTGAAAATCTATGCTAAGTCATTAAGTGTCCTCCGAGGAAATTACAGAAGAGATAGAAAGCGGAGGGACACATGACTAACGTAAGAGGAAGCGGTACAAGGGAAAGGGAACGAAAAACTTTGGACGGCAACAAAAGCTATGTACGTATATTACAGCATATCTGTGCAGTTAAGTGAAATTGAATGGCCAGAGCTATTAACAACAACAGCAGTGGAGAGCAGCAGGACTTGCACAAGAGCAAAAGCAACTACATCATAAACTTTCTGAATGTAAACCAAAACAAGCAACAGCTGGTGGCCAATACCTATCGGAGACAAGTCCACAAGGCAAAATAACACAACAAAAACAAAATGGCAGTAGATAGCCACTAACAGTGCCTGATCACCAACAAGTGTAGTGTGTTGCTGGTGTTACGGGCGATGGGCCGAGATAAACATTTCCAGGAGCATACCTCAAGATGTAATAACACCGTGCTGGCTGCACCATAAAGACAATGACATTTTGGTTATAGTGTCAAATTAGAATTACAAAAGCAGCAACATTACTAGCACACGCACACACACATAAACTCTACGAGCGAACAAATAAACTACTCTATCATCATAGTGTAGGCAAATTAGTGTACGTACGGGTTTGTGTTAGAATTATACATTGTTTTGACTTCCGTTGTATGCCCCAGAGAGTCTTGATACTAGATTGTTACACTTGTGTTGGTGCCTTAAGGCTTTAAATGCATGGAGTTAGACTGACGCACAAAATGGCACACTTTGGCTGTGTACAAGTAACCTGGATGTTCTACAGCAGATTCTATTTCTGGTCGTTTGTTATCCAGTTGGTGCAACACTTTCCAGACAATATTTTTAATGGTTGTTTGTTGGCTGCACTTTGTTAGTCGCAAAGTCGCAAAGCTATTTACTGCAATCTCTGTGAATATGGAGTGAAAGTGTGGGTGTTTGGGTGAACAATGAGGTCCAGTGTTTAACTTTGGTCTAAAAGTAATTAATAGAATGCACACGCTGGTGTTGATAAAGTGAGCTAGCGAAGGTAGAAATAGAGAGAGAGAGGTGGCGAGGCAGAGAGCAGTGTTAAACGGTTAACGATAAAACACATAATTTCTTAATGAAATATTTCTTAAGCAGAGAAGGTATTAAGATAAATTATTTCTTAAGTTTGCAAGGCAGGAAAATTAATCATGTGTACGGCGTTGTGAAATTAGAAAGAATTGCTAGTAGTTAGTAATAGGCAGCTTAGATTATATACGGAAGACAAAGTGAAAGTCTTCGAGTTTTTTTTTATGTTAAGATAAAAGTCAAATTGTTATTTCCTGTTCCTTATTAGAAATGCATTGAGTTTTTTATGTAAAATTTTGTTTATTTGAGATCTGCTACTCCATTATTCATTTCCAAACTAAAATTAAATATTTGTTATTTTCCGCTTCAACTCTCTCTAGGTTAAACATAAATTTTCACACCAATCGCATGTGATATTCGCTCTTTTATGTATTTTTGCTCAAATACACACAGACAACACACATAACTTTCTGCAACAATCATTAGTAAGAAAATTCCATATGTCAAAATCATTTGTACAATTCATTCATCATTCAATTGTTTCAAGTTTTGTTTTGCGTTATTTTCATGTTGTTTCGGTTTGTAATGTTATACTGTCAGCCACCTCCCTAGCTCCTTAGTGTATTCTGGCCTTCTGACGTTCTTCCACACCCCTTCTGTCGCCTTCTCTATCTCTCTATCTCTCTCTCACTCTCTAGCGTGTAACTCTATGTAATTCTAATAACGGGCATTGTTATCCTTATTGGGTATTGTTTGATACTGGCCAATGTACAAATCTACAGTTGTAGAAGAGAAATGGTAGAAATCATAGATACAATATTCCACGTTTGCAAAAGTGAAAAAGAAAAACATACAACAAACAAAACCAAAGATGATTAAGTGTTTATCATGCTACTATTGTTGTTGTTAACACTACAAAATAATAGCCTTTGCAGTGAGTTAACCACAAGAACAAAAACAGCAATCTCCACCACGGCCGTGATATAACATCAGCAACAATAGTTGGCTAACAAAAATTTGTTAAATATGACAACAACATATGGTCCCTTAGGAGAATGACAATAGACAAATTGGTTATTAGAAATTCTAGTTAAATATGTTTGATATTATGGTTTCGGGGGTCTTAGAGAAGTTTCACAAGGAAATTAAAAGATAATAGTAATGATACGTATTTGGAAAGTTTCAAATATAGCATTTGCTATAGAATCAATTTAATTTAATGGTTTTGA
Source organism: Muscina levida (assembly GCA_964034835.1). NCBI lineage: Eukaryota > Metazoa > Arthropoda > Insecta > Diptera > Muscidae > Muscina > Muscina levida. The sequence continues at coordinate 147,908,610 of OZ035883.1, read as the reverse complement.
ATTCGTTTTCAAATTACAATCAGTATTAATTTATTTTTAAAATAGATTGTAATATTTTTTCGAAAATTACCCCTGTAGAATTGCACTGAAGGACGCCTATCATCCATTCTCAATACCTCTATTACACAATATAATTGATTCAATTAAAATTTCATTCTTAGTATGTAATTACCACATGCGTGTAACGTCATATCTATGACATATCAAGTATAAAAGTTTAGTTGGCCGATATATATTCGGCATTTTAATATGTACCCTTCTATGTAATCTCTATCTTACTACCTCTCACTTACTCTCTCTCTCTCTCTATTTAAACGTTCGAATTTATTTTTTAATTGATGCCATTATTGCCAATAAATATTAATTATGACTACGCAAAAGAGTTCAAATCATAAAATGTGTCCATTATATTTATATTTTGTATTGAAAATTTTAGCTAAATTGCATTAGAGTGACCTTAATTGCTTTCATGGTCATAACAAAAATGCATAGACAAAAAAATAAAATATTTTAAATTGTGTTATATATCTGTGCAAAGTGCAGTCAGTGAAAATACATTGTGGGTTAATTAAAGTATTTAAAGGACATAAGCTGAAAATAATTTAAAAATTAAGGACTTTTGTTGTGATACTTAACTCTAAAATTGTGCACATAGGCATGATCTACACTACCTAAGAAATATGTAATTTTTACATAACTAGTTATAATACGAGTAGAAGACACAAACCAATTTGTTTGCAGACGGCTTAACATTCATAACAATATTGTCTCCACATAAATGTAAATGTCTTTATTATATTTTATATTCTCAGCTGAAAACGTTTTCTGTTATTTTACTCAACATCTGTTGGAGACACAGACAAAGCTCTCTGACATCGCCTTGATTTTAAAAAGTCATTAACTACATTACTTTGAGAAATGTCAAGGATCTTTAGACGCTCTCGCTGTCTGTGTAACACACTTGCGCCTATCAATTAACATCATGATTTAAGTGTAGGCCAAAAACCGTCATGTGCTCGCTGCACTTACCTCATGGAAAAATGCCTCTAATTGTTTTTTCATCTAGATTTTATTGGCCCTGACATCACTTCGATTTCTAATCTCCCCTTCATGGCGGTTCATCTCTAGAGATCATGTCACCCACGCACTCATACACAGTCATTTAATGTCCTTTATGTCTGCTCCCGTTTATAATTTCTTTTCTTTTTTGTTGTTGTTGTTGTGCCTCGAGTAGTGTCATGTCCTACAAGAGATTTGCACGCGCTTACATTTTCTCAACGTTTTCTTCATCATCTTTCATTTGCATGTCACATTTGGTTATTGTTGTTTGTTTTTATCTGTGTCCGTCCATTACGTCTGTACGTTCGTCCTTTCTTACTCTCTGTATCTTATACAGTCTAACCAAATGTGTGTGTGTGTGTGTAATCATAAATTATGAAGTATCGTTGTTGTAGTTGTCAAAAGAATGTCATCATTCATTGTCTACGCTGATGAGTCCTCTTTCTCTTGAACTGAATGGTTTTGATTTGAAATGTAACGATGCTGATGTCTCACATACAGAAAACACACGCACACACGCTCACAAGCAAATGAATGAATATTACACAGCTGTAGCGTGTAGCATTTGCATGTGCGTCTCTGTGTGTTTGTGTGTGTGTTTGTGAATGACATACAACCCAATAGGGAATTGTTTCCGGAATTGATTAGAAATGCGTGGAATTGTCAACTGGTGTGTTGGCCTTAAGGAATGCTAAGGTTACACTTATCTCAGCAGAGGGGGCAGTGATTGATAAAAGTCAACCTAGGCCACAAGTTTGATAAATTTCAATTATTTAAGATGTGTTGGAAATTTTAAATCCATTTGCAGATTTGTTTGTGTTGGATGTATTTTTAGTCATTTATATTACATTCCAAAGACAATTATTATGTTGTTTTTTTGTTTGCTTTTCGGACTTTCTCTTTTTTATGATGCTTTGTGTCACTTATAGTTTCTGTTCTTGTCATCATTTCCGATGACTTTAGAAATGTGTCTCCCTGCTTTGCTTCTCCTCACTCTAGCCCCGAGTGTGTGAAGTTGCTTTAAGTCAAGTGTTTAATTAAGATTTAAATCACAGGCAGAATAAAAAAAATGCGAAAAAATAATGAAACAGAAATAAACATAAAAAGAAAAGTATGTAAAAATCAAACAAACAAAAAAAAAAAGTTCAAAGAGTTGAAAGCAAAACTTGTCGCAGCTGAATAAATAATGTCAGGGCAACGACGAGAGGACACAACTTCGAAACTGGGTTATAACAATAAAGAAATGATTTGCTAACAAAAGTTAAGAGCTCAAGGCGAGTTGCTTTACAAACACACGTTTTCGAGGCTGAATTATGTATATCAATATCTTTCAGGGGTTTGTGCTTGAAATGCGACATAATGGATACAGAAAGTCTGGCTCGATCTTAAGATGATATGATAAAACAAATCCTTGAACATTAAAACATAAAAAACTTATTTTTCCCTTGTATAACTTGGTAGAGAGGGGGTGTAAGTTAGCACGCTTTTAATTTAAAACTCAGATGACGGAATGTAATGTTTAACGACAAATGCGAACAAATATTGTAGCAGGGATCAAATACAGGTCACCCGCATGCAAATCGGATGTTCTAACCATTATGCCAAGGTCAGTCTGAACGAAGATAAATATCTAATTGTCTGGGCACATCGAATCTTAATCTATCTTCATTATTACGAAATTCACTTTAGATCCCTTGAATAAAGTATAGGATTGTATCTGCGATATCGACCGCAAGCTATTCTTGAAGTCTAACTATATTAATTCTGATCTAATCGTTTACTCGAATACCCACAGCGCTAGATTGTAGGCCGCCACCTATCGTCAAATAATGTAACTTCTATAGAAATTTATACCATTCATAATCCAACATTCCAATTTTAGCACTAATAGCTCCTGAGTCAAACTAAAACCAGTTAAAACAGATATGAATCTATTGGTAGACGAATAATTAAATTGTTTTGTGATGATCTGATGTAGGTACTCATAAAACCCTAATGAATAGGTTGAATCTTATAAATTTTGCATATAAGTCTACTGCGTTCGCACGTACCTCATGTTAAGATTTGGATCACATTTTTATTTTTTATTTTGATAAAATTGATAAAACATTTTCGCATCTTCTATTTACCCGCTGTGGAACTTTATTTCTGTTTATAGGAATGACAGCACATTGCAAAGACAACTTATTTTGTTTGAATTTACTCAACCGTAAACAACTGGCATTACTTAATTATATATATCAATGATAACGAACATCTGTACCCCACAGGAAATTCGGTAACTGTATCTCTCAGATGCTTCGGTCGTCTGCACCCCTAAAGGCTAATCGGTCGTCTCTCCACCACAGAAAATTTGGTCGTCTTTATCCCCCAGACAATTCGGTTGTTTCTCCATCACAGGGCATGTGTATTCTGCAGACATCCGATATTAATACCAAAATACGGTATTTTTTAATTTTTTCCTCATAAAAAAACGAACTTACAAGTTCAAAATAAAATGTTTCTTTCAATTGTTCTATTTGAATTCAACAAATGTTCGATATTATATTGAACTCTTGTGTTCAATAAAAAATTTTCAACCGATGAAAAACTAAATAACGAACAATTGTTCAAAATAAAGTTATTTATCATTGTTGAAAAAAATATTGAACGTTCATGTACAAAAAAATAATGAACTTTTAAATATCGTACCGAAACTGGAATATCAAAAATATTGTCCCGACCAAATTAAACGCAAGAAATATGTTTGTATTTAGATAAGTCATAACTATACAAATGTAACACAGCATCTTAAGAATTTCAACAAATATTTTTGGGAGAAAATCTAAAATTTCAGAAAACTCTTAGAGCTATGTATTTTCCCTTACATCTAATGAATGAGATATGATCGATACTATACCATCGCCAATAACAGAGGGCAGGTATTTTGAGTTTTGCTGAATACTGTGAAATAATCAACTTGATGCATCTTTATAGAACCCATCGTCAGTTTTTTCATGTATATATAGAAATGTATATTTATTATAATTTGAAACGAACATTGTTCGTAAAGATTTTTAACTCTAAAGTTGAAAAAAATATTCAACTTGAATGTTATTTATCTTTGTTGAAAATAAAAATTTTATAGTTTTTCCATCATTGTTCATTATTTATTTTGAACATGAGAGTTATGTTTTCAAACAAACATTGTTAGAAAACATATTGAACTCATGTGTTGAGAAATATTTTTCAACTTCTAAGTTATTTATTTTTGTTAGAAACAAAAAAAGTATCGTTTTCCGACCCTTGGTATTCTGTTCACTACACGAATTTCTATCGTCTGCTTACCACAAGGAATTCTGTCGTCTGTATCCTACAGGGTGGGTCGTGTGTCTTTTACAGGGTCTTCGTACTCTACATTGTAATTTGTTCGTCTTTTTACCACACAGACTTTTATCGCACCCCACAGAGACATCAACCGCCTACACCTGTTAGGTGAAGCCGAGCTTTTACTTATTACGAACCCTACATCCGAACCTGCTATCCATAACGGAGCTAATTCAACGTTTGACAGTCTGTTTCACGAATCCGGGGCCTCAGCTGGTCCAAGGATCATTATCCGAACCTATCCGATGGACCCATATGCAAACAATGGGCAGCGGGAAACAATCATATATTTGTATGACTTGTCTATGAGCCAACGCTTAACACACAGCCATATGACATATAGATTGCAGTCTTTGCTAATGCAAAATCTAGATTTTTTCCATTTTAAAAATTGTTACATTCAATAATAAATACATTTTGTATTTTTTTAAACTTTGTTGAGAGCAGTTGATAGGTAACACGGAAAGACTGACAACGTTGCCACTTAACATTTTTTTTTTCAAAAATGTTCCTGACGGCTTTTTCTGTTGCCTATAAGAAATTATATTATATTTTCTTTCTCTTCCTTGGCATTACTAAATGAATCATCTATCAGTCATCCAATCAGTCACCACACGTAGAAAATAATTTCAGGTGTTTCGGTCTCTTCGTTCCGGAGATAGTTCGTCACATCATGTTTAGATAACATCACTTTTAACTGGACCTTTCAATGAAGTTTTGGTCGACCCCTCCTACACCGCCCATCGATAATTGTGTTTTAAAACTGTAAGATACTTCGGCATTTTCTCGTACTGCCAAAACTGATTAAGGTCACTTTAAATCCATTTCCTCCAATATAATTCATTTCGCCAGCTGCTACTCTAGCATAACCAAAAATTCCTGCTGACCAACTGCCGTTTTTGATTTAGATTTTTCCATTTCCAGCCAATTAGTGATAGTCGCCTAACAATAGACAATCACGCTGGTGTTGCTAATGTTTTGCGCTTTCATCATGTCCTCCCTCACCCAATGTTTTAGTTAATGACAATGTTCCTGTGGTTTTAGTTAGTAACTTTTATATTTGGTGGACCACAACACAAACGCATTGAAACTATTCGCCACACTATATTCGCTCTTAATAAAGGAGTCGCAAGGGCTGCATGACAAAAGGCACACGCACACAAGCACTCTCTCACGCACCCATACACCTAAGATAAATGTGTGATGGTCACCCATGCCGAGGCTCAATTATTGAAGCGTTGCTTTCACAATGTACCGTTAAGAATGTGTAGGCCGTTAATGCATGGAGCGTATGTAATGTTTGCCCATGTGCCGTCAAATCCGCTTTACTGAACGAACACTGAGTTTCGGGTATATTTAGTTGCAGCACTGCAACAACTGCAGGGGGGACTTGGTCGCTTAACTACCACCATGATGCCATCATGCCACATTGATGATAAACACTTGTTGTTGACTCTGTTGACTTTTTGCGAGTGGAGGCAACCGTCGTTGCTGTTGTTAGTAGTACAGGCCAAACATGTTTCATAATAACATTTCGCAAAGGGAAAAGAGTCTTTGGAACCAATATGATCTACCCCATAGTAAGTTCTATTCACATCAGCAATTTTGCAAAAAAAAAAAGGCTCATAAACATTTCATAACGTACTTATCAGGATATTTCGCAAAATAAACACAATCATTGAAAAAACAACAGTAGCAGCAGGAGGTTGCCAAAGTGCATTGAGGGTAAGCTAACTGGTTGGGGCAGTCAATACACAGGTACTGTATTGGTAAATGTTTTGAAAGTGTGTAAGAGGTGGTAAGTGATGCAGTCAACAGTGGTTAGAAATGTAAAATTAATAAACAAAAATTAGTATTTAATTTTCTCTTTTTATGATAAAAAATAAAAAAAGAATAATTTTTTTGGTAAAATTTTATCACATGATTTTATGTAAAATTTTTCCCGATAGATGTTTTTGGAATCCAAAAAATTTTGTTTGTAAGATCAGTGTTGAATGATTAAACTTCGAAGAAATTAAAAAAAAAATTACGAGTTGTCAAACTGTCCTCTCCTATAGGCATACTAAACCTTCCGATCACATTAGAAAGAAAATTTTTCCATTCTTGCCGAATGTTTTCTTTAATTGTTTTTTATCTTCATCTCCACCGTGCACCCAAATATTGTTATGGCTCCTAATATTTAGAGTCGTAAAATCCAAAACATCTCTGCGTAAATTGCAAAAATGCAAATGAAACTTCAATTGTGCTGAACTAATAAATGATACACTAACTCTTTTTACAAGTTTCGCAAGCACACAAATGCATTAAAACACAAAAATGAAATATTCCATTCACACAAACTCAGCTCAACGCTTACACACACACATACACAATCACACTCTTACTAACAGCCTTAACTAAAGTATGAAATATTGGTGTATACATTTACAACACGTTTGCATACAAATCATGACAGAGTGAGGAGTGAGTTCGTCGTCCTCTTTGACTGGTTGCGATGCTGCATGTGTGAGTGCATTTTTGGAGCGTACAATGAGTGCGTGCGTGTGGTAAATGTTAGTGACACATAAATTCTTTGTGAAGCTAACGAAAAAGTGTCCTTCTCTTTTTCGTGTAGTTGTAGGTGTACATGAGCTGCACTTGTATGTATAATATTCATGTTTGTTTGTGTAGATATGATGGCCTTTAAAGTTCTTGCAAATTACATTTATGGATGTCGTTTTGAGACGCGTTGTCACAGGTCCTTGATGAGATATTTTGACGTTACGTTACAATTGTGCAGGCAGGAGGGGGTGGGTGAGCAGCAGCAACATTTTGTTGCTATTGCATAAATGTAGTATTAAGTGCTGTTTGGTATTATGTCTTGCATGACGAAATAGCGGGTCAAAGGCAGTGATTATCACATTTCGAAAGTTGAGTGATGAATGTTGTTGAACTGCAACGGGCAAAGGATGCCCCAGTTGAGCTGTGGCAAAATGTTTTGGTACATAATGAGGAGCTTAGGGTTTGGTTAAAAACCAAATTAAGCTGATTAGAATGGGGGCAAGATAAATACGTTCTTAATAGGGTGGGGGGGGGAGGTGTTGTTCATAATTGAAATGCTTCTAATTAAACAGGTGACGACTTAACGGTATTAGATAGATTTTAAATGATAATGGAAGGACATTGTCCTTAAAAAAAAAAGTTGTACATATATATTATCTAACTTGTGTTTCATAAGGAGAAATGTTCTTTTCTCAGCTTACCTGTTTTTAGAACTTCATTAAAAATATGCACATTTTAATTCATTTTAACGCAAAAATTTTCCCAGGATAATAAAGCTAAAAGTACTTGGAATGAAATTGGAATGAAGTATTAATTTCTTAATATTAATTTTATGTAAATGTTAATGTTGTGTTAATATTAAACACGCGCACTTTTTGGCTCAAGGGATGCTTGCCCGATGAGTGGAATCTGAGTGTTTTATGTCCTGTGCTTAAGAAAGGCGATCCCAGTATGTAGTCTTATTGAGTGTGCTATGTGAAAGACTAAAGCTTATTATAACGAACCTGGTTGGACCCTATTAGTCCGGCTTTAGACCTGGTAAACTAACGACCCACCAAATATTTACTCTACGACAAATCCTGGACAAGACCCAAGAAATTCAGAACGACACTTACCATCTGCTTATCGATTACAAAGTTGCATTCAACAGTTAGATACGGCAGTAACTTTTGGATGATATAACTGAGTTTGGAATCCCCGCTAAGCTGATACGACTTAACGTGATGACACGGAATGAAAATAGGCAAAAATCTGACGTCGCACAGTGGGGAAAAAAAAGTTTTTTTGGACATTTGAAATTTTAGGCCGCAATTCTTGACCGATTTTCAAAATTCTTTTTTTGTATTATTGGAAACAAAATTGTGCACAGAATGTATGTTTTTTTTTATTCTGAATTCCTTACCGTTATTTTTTAAAAATTTATCAAAGTCGATAAAAAAATAATTTTCGACTTTAATGTCAAATATTTTTTGGATTACGTGTCCGAAAAATTTCGATCTGACCTCAGTTAATGTGTAGGTCAAGAATTGCGGCCTAAAATTTCAAATGTCCAAAAATTTCAAAATGTTTCCCCACTGTGCGACGCCTTAGTCTATCATGCGTCATCCTGGAAATCAAGGGATTAGTGTTGATCGCAAATCGCAATATGCATTAGACAAGCGATTGAAAATCAAAGCCTTCACTCTACGAACAAAGATTCCACTATACTAAGCACTGATTATATCTGTCCTGATTCACAGCGCAGAATCCAGAGAAATAACACAAGTGGATCAATCTATTCTGGTAGTCTTGGAGAGAAAAGTACTTCGCAAAATATTTGTACCCATCATTGTTAGTGAAGAGTAACGTCGTCGAATGAACCATGAGCTGTGTAACGTCATCGACGTCAAGCGCTTTGAAATAGACCAAATGCGCTGGCTGGTATATGTTGTAAGAAGTCTTCTGCAATATACCCGATTGGCTGTGCAAAAGAAATGTAAATCAGAAAAATAACTCGCTTGATATACAGTTTGAACCAAAAGTCCGTTTACATTTCAATTGGTAGCTGCGTTGAGCAGCCATGGGTCTGCCTCTGCTTCTCTGAAAAGGTTTTCCCATCTCTTAATTGCGGAAACAAACAACGTAATGAAAAATGGTTTGGTTTTAGATCTAATCTTGCCAAAAAAAAACTTGAAACAAATGTGTAGCCAATGGGATTTAATTTCCATGTCGTGGAACGATTCCTTTATTATGGCATGCCCAAACATGTCTCCTATTACATTTTTTCATTGGGAAAACCTTAAAGTAAAGATGTCCTTAGGAACCTAAAGTCTCAGGAGGAATGTAACGTGTTCGCAAGATCATTTAACGAAACAACTGTCAGGTTTTATTGACAATTTCTGCTCTACGTTACAGAAGTATCAAAATTATTAAGAATCACATATGACTTTTTTAAATTGATAACCCCATTTTTGAACTTTTATAATAAATAAACACATTTTATATTATATATGTATCTACTTTTTCTTAATCGTCGTTTAAATGTAGAAAGTCAAGTATTTAATCATTGTTATCACAATCAAGTATTCGCTCTTGTAGTCTTTGAAGCTGACAAATGTGTTGATTCATTACATTTGCATTATTTATCAGTGGTATAGATTTTCAGATTGGATATTTTTTGGAAACGCAAAATATTCTGGAAAAACACCGCAGCTATCAGGGACAGATCATATGCAAAACTGGCCATAACAATTTTGTGTCATGCCTGCTCATTCTTTATGTTTTTACTTCTTACTATTTATCTCTGATTTCGAATAATGACCTTAGTACATATCACATCAAACGCATCTCTGATATACCCATTTGCCCTAAGACTCCTCTGAAATATCAACAATTTACTACATAATTCACATAGTAAAGCTTCTACGTAAAACTGAACCTCATCTTGTTAGATGTTTAGTCTCTTCCTCTCTCTATTTCTTTGTATAACAGAATAACCATTTAATAAACTTAACAAAACGTCTAATCAAATTTTTATGACGTTAATTCTAAAAGAAACTTAACCATATTCTACTTTAACTTTTCCATAGGCAATAGACCATGCATTACCTAAAAGTAGGGCAGTTATACGAAAACAATCTAATTTAATTTACAGGCTTACATAGTCATCTACAGCAACATCCACACTCACTCACCCACTCACCTTCACTAAGCTCCATTGTCACTGTCTACATTGCCCCAAGTTCGCCTCGGTGTGCTATGGTGTTGTTTATGGTTTTATTGTATTTTGCATGTTGCACATTTCGCACTCTGTAAATGTTGCAACAGCAAAACACCAGAAATCTATCTTTAGTAACCTTGTGACTTAGAAGGCACCAAAGGACAAGACAATAAACAATGTGATGTTTTTGTGTATGTTGGTGTGTGTTTGCAGGTGGGTGTTGGCCGGGACTTGATAATAATATTGTTACTTCTAGGTAAAAAGTAACACATTTACAGTGTTTTTAGTTGTGCTGGCTGATGTCAACGATGTTACGCCAATGCGGCTTGTGTTGGGGCTTAGACGACTGTGTTGCTCCTCCTATGCTGTATGCAGCATGCATTGAGTTGTCGTATGTCATCTAAGGTGTATTGTGCTTAAAAGTGAGTTTAGCTGGGTTATGCTTGTGAGAATATGTGTAATGTGTGTGTGTGTGTGTTGGTCGCTATGACAGATTCTCTGTGTTTCTGGGCCTTCTTAGAAGTTTATGCAAAAAATTTTCACAAAAGAGTATTAGATTCTAGAACAGTTTTTATGCTTTCGGCTGTTTCTTTTTTTTTGTTCATGTTGTTGTCGTTGTCGTAAATCCTGATGCTAAGCACAAAAAACTTGAATTTTCCTAAAGCATAGAGTCAGTAGAGCAAACAACAACAGCAGCAGTAAGAAGACCAGGAGTCCAACATGTGTTTGGGTTTGTTAGGTTTTTAGGTAACAGTTACTTAGGTATATAGCAACAACGACGGCAGCAGCAAAGGCAGCTACATCAACTATATTTGCTCGTGCCATGATTAGGTTTCAGGCCAAAACAACAAGAAAAAATACACTGTAATGCCTAACATTGTTAAATGTTTGTTAAGTATGTTAACTACACTGTGTCAGGTTTTGTTTGTTTTTCTTTATGTTGGACGTAACACTTTCTTCATTTAACAATGATTGAAATATGTGGGTGACAACATGATTGCGAAAGTGCTGAAATGGAAAGGTGATATTAACCTACAACACAGATTGTACGAATACAAAAACGGGATTAAGGATTTGTCACAAAGGCAAAGTGCATTTGTTGGTACTGTATTAGAAAAAAAAGATAATCGGTACGACAAATGTTTTAAAAAGTCTTTGCAGGGAATTTAATTTTGTTGAAACATTTTTGTGTACAAATGACACAAAAGAGTACTTTTAAATTTTTGGGGAAAGATATTGGTAGAAAAGCGAACAGTTTAGAGCCATTGGTTTATTATTGTAAATAGATTACGATGCCAAATCAGTGACATAATACAGTTGATCGAAATGTCTAATACATCCGCAGGAACGCCACCTATCGAATAATAATTGTACTATTAAAAATAATCGTCAAAACATTTACAACCAATGTAAATATGTCTTATTGTTTAGATAACATGTGCATGAACTTCAAAACAAAGAGTCGTTAATGGGGCTTAACAAAAAAAAATACTGTTCTTTATACTCATCACAAACAGTGCGCGATATGCTAAAAACAATTAAAAGTTTTCTCGGAACTCACTGTAACTTAAGCCTTAAAGAGAAAAGTTTGCAAGATAATTACAATTTCATCTTATTATGCATTAATAAATAATAATTACGCGCTATTGAAGTGTCAATTAAAAGTAATCGTAAATTAAAATCATTTATAGACTAACCCAAACTTAACGCCCTTAATAATTTAAATGAAATGTCGGGCAAACAAACTTTTAACACATGTTTGAACTATTTTCCGTCTTATAAATAAGAACCAAACCATTTAAGTTAATTTTATTACACGCAACAGAATTGCAGACGTGTTCATACTTTTTAACCCATCAAAAACAAACTTGCTTTTACTTTGCCGTTTTAAGGGTAAGAAATTAGGAACTCTGAATTTTTTTAATTTTAACATTAAATTGATTAAATTTTCATACCACGAACATTTTAAACAGATGAATAGTCCATTAGATTCGCTGTAACCGTAACCTGACCTATTCGTCCATCCCACAATAACCCCGGACTCATTTATAATACATCTCGTACAGCTGGTGTGAGACAATTTTTGCGCCTTTGACGTCGTGGCAAACATTCAAATCATTTCATTTCATTGTTCGTCATGAATAGCGAATATCTCCAGAGTAACATTTAGCAAACAATCAATCAATTATGTATTTAAAAAAGGCTTTTTATTTCAAGGCAACAAACGAGCGCAGCAGACACTTTTACATACACACACACATATACACGGAGAGTAGACAAATAAAACGACAATCCTTCCAAAACAAAAAGGAAGATTTCAAAACAGAAATCAAATTGAAAAATACTGACATCACTTAGCAGCCGACGGCACAATGGCAAAGGAAGGACTGAGCGAAGGATGAGATTTTTTTTGTTTTTGGGACAAGAAAGAAAATGGCCATCGCAAAATTTGACATGTGACATATTGACAATACGGCCGAAATAGTAGAAAAGAGAAATATAATTGACACTTTTTCACTTCGCCAATCAAATAAAATACAACAACCAACAATCGGTTGGGGCAACAAAAAAAAAAGGTTTACCAAATGATTTGGAAAAAAGATGGGAATGAGTTTAATTTTTTGCCGTTATAATCCTCTAACAAAAAAAAATTGATTTTTCTTTAAAAGAATGTCCTTGTCCATGTTTGGGGGGGGGGGGGGGATTTGGGGGGAGAGAGTTGGGCCAAATTTTAAGGAACTGGCTAAAAGGATTCAAATTGATTTGATTTAAAGGCCCTCAAAACAAATTCTAAGAAATATTTATAAGTATAAACAAGAGCTGCACGATTTTGTCTATCTTCCATTTTTTTATATTTTGTTTCAAATTCAAGCAAACCCAATAAGCAAAACGTTTCAAATGTCTATAACAAGTTTTGTAATATCAGTATAACTGAGGGTTAAAATGCTACAGATGTGTTGAGAAAGGAGCTGGGGAATTTAATGATTTAAAGCTGCGAGTCTATAAACGATAACAAAACCACTGGTATACATGAACTGAGGTCTTGTATAGTTTGAGAACACAAAACTTGTTTCTGTTAGTATGTCAGAATTGTTATAAAATTAATATATTGCCTAGGCAGACAAATCAAAACAAAATTAACTTGCCAAACCTCATCTTTTGTGTAAATATTGAAAGCAAAATATTTTACATTTGTACATTTCCATGAAGACGTTTTAAAAACAAAAAGGCATTAGAATATGTTGAGGGAGACGATTAAGTAATATATACCGAAGATAACTAGTGGTGTTTAACAAATTGATATATGTTTAAAAATGATTAAAATTTTTAGTTGAAAATGTTAAAATAACAGAAGAATAAAATAATTTTCAACAAGTTTATAACAAATTAGTTAATAATAAAAAAAACTTGAGAAATTTTCGAAAAGTGGAAATAGGCCATTTAACTTCTGACCTATCCATATGTAGATTGAAACTTTGGTTTTTTATTGGTAGGCTACAAATGACAAAAAGGCTGTAAACAAGCAAGCGGCTACATTACTAACTCTACCATATTTTAGATTAGAGAAATCATAGCTTTTCGATAAAAAACGAAACTGTTTTTTATTGTTTTATATAGTTGTTCAAAGTAACAATATGAAATACAGTTTTAAAAGGAATGTAAACTTGTAGTTTCGATTTACCAAAAGCTAGAGTTGCTAACAAAAATCGTCAGTTCTAAGATGTATTTTCGAAGCGATAGGCGTCCTATAGTCTCACGAGGCAGGCAGTGTAAAATTTGACAGCCTTGGCGCGTTTTTGCTCTACCGCACGCCATATTATTGTGCTCGTGACATGGGTTATATCTACCACTGGTCTATATATATATACCGGTCTACCTTGGGACCGGCCGTGGCATAGTGGTTAAAACACGCGACTACCATGCTGGAGATCTCAGGTTCAAACTTGGCTCCAGTCATCTTAAGAAAAAAAATTGTTTCTTTTATTGTCGAATGTTGTTGACAGCAACTTCGCAGTATTAAGTGTCGAGTCAATCGGCGTGTATAGTAAGAGCTTCTCAAACAGTGACGTTCGCATTCGTCGATTAACAAGCAGGTGCCGTTAGTTGTGAATCTAAAAATAGAAAGCGTTTTAATTCACAACAACGCGAGAAGCTATCCCATACCTCATTCATGGGGTGCAAAGGGAAATTAAGTTAAGTTTTCCCGGCTCGCGTTATTTTTTCGCATTTGTTGTTCTATATGTTCTCTCTTGTTTATGTATACCTTTCAATGAGGAAATTTAGAAAAACGGAAACCATTATATAAGATATATATATTCATTCGAATTTTTGTGATTATACCTTTCGATGTTGGTCAGATCGATGGTACCTCCTTTTCTCCTTTTTATCCCAAAAAGTACTAATTTTGTTGAAAAAGGCCAACCCTATGAGAAAAATATTAATCTGAATGGTTTGTGGTTTTGCCTTTAGCCCCTTAATCTGAGATGTAATACCACTTTTTCCTCCTTTTATCCCAAAAGTACGAATTTCGAAAAATCCTGCTATTAAGCTTATAATATGCAACCCAATTGTTGTGGTTGAATCTTTATCAGTTTGATCTGGTCGATGGTACCATCTTTCCCTCCTTTAATACCTAAAAGCACGAATTTAAAAAATTTCTCCAAAACGCTCAACTACCACATAAAATAAATTTCACTCTTTCACTCTTTTCGTGATTCTGTTTTGTCCCTTTTTTCCGCCTTTTTTATCCCTAAAATTCATATAGAATTTCTAGTTAATAGCTCTGGCCATTTGATCTGTGTGATAGTACCATTTGTATCCCTTTTAGGGTATTCTTTCACCCCTTAAAGTTCGAATTCGAAAAATCGATTCATGCATCTCTTTAATTCTATAGGGACCATGCTCATATAGACTTCCACGATGATAGCTTTAGCTATTTGGTCTGGGCAGTGGCACCAGTTTCATCCCTTTTTTTTGATCATTTTCCCCCCTCAATGTTCAAAATTCTAATAATTCCCCCATATCGCAGAACTACCTCGTAAAGTAAATATTTACCCCCATTTTCGCGATTGTACCTTCAGCCCTTAAGTCTGTGTGATGGTTCCAGTTTTATCCCTTTTCGGTAATTTTCCCCCTTAAAGTACGAAAATCGAAAAATCGTACGAATGGATTTATCCAATTCAACATGGAGCATGCCCATACAGAATTTCGCGTTTATAGCATTGGACATTTAGTATGTGTGATGGTACCAATTTTTAACACTTTTTGGATCTTTTTTTAGCCATAAAAGTACGAATTTCGAAAAGCCTCTTCGTGCAGCTCTCCAATTCTTTAAGAAACATCTCACAAACATTACGTAACTGTTCACCCCTACCGTCACCCTTTAGCCTTAGGTGATAGAACCAGTTTTATACATTTTAGGCCATTTTACTCCTAAAAGAACGAATTTCGAAAAATGCCTTCATCCGGCTATATATGGGTTATCATATATACCACTGAAACCAGATTTATCCCAGGTTTCTGCAATATTCAGCATGCAACAGTTTCAGGATGATTGCCTAAGCCGTTTGGTGTGAGTGGTGACACTTGTTTTATCTCTTTTAGAGCCATCATTATACCTAAATGTAAAAATTTTCAACCCAAATTGTACAATCCTATCTACGGTCATTTGGCGCAGATGAATCACCCAGTCAGTTAATGAATAAGCAATTTCACATATATAGTTTTCTTTTGTACGAGCGTTTGTCTCTGAACAGCTCTTATATTTCTTGACCGATTTTAATGAGAGATTTTGTTTATGTTTGTGTGGGTCAGTAGATGGTAGGAGGTGCTGATATCGTCCTTTTGTATGTTTGGTTTGTTTGTGTCTCAATCTTGTCTACACGACTTGACCTATTTAAATGAAATTTGATAGGCAGTTAGTGTTAGTGTAGCCTATGGGCGGTGACTTTATCAGCCCCAGAGATATGAAATATGATTAACATATAGTACTAGGTATCGTACTACTGGTATGAACTCAGAGAAGACATTTTTATTTTAAATCAGTGGGCGAAGTAGGTGTGACAAAAGTGTTTTCAGCTCCAGAGAAATAAGAATTATTAACAGATGGTAATCAGCAATACAGATACGAAAATGAAGATGAAAATACGAAATATTTATTTGTTTTCATAGACCAAATGGCTCTTGGCTAATGTGGTTTTTTACCCTATCTGTTTCATATATTGTATACTACTTCTTCTGCTGGTGTTTGTCACTGAACTTTCTCCTTAACGGTTTGACTAATTTTATGTACATTTAGGTAGGCTCCTGGAAGATTTGGGCGGTACAAACGTAAGCTGTTTACATATATTTTTTTATTATTACCAAAAAAAAACTATTAATTTCTAGCACCATCATATTGTATTAATGTACTTATTTTTTTATGTTTTTGCAGAAATATATTGACAAATTTGTCAACAAATATTTAAAAAAGTGATTTGTTGAAATTCTACGATTGCCAGAATAATGTTTAACTTTAGCTACAGTTTAAGGTAAGTACTATGATTTTTGTATACCTTTTGCTTACTCCACATTTTTTTTACCAACCCTCACCTACACTGTGCCAATTTTTATTTCTCTCACGTTTACGTTTAATTAATTAAAATTTCATAGTGTAGCACTTCCCACATAATAGGATCTCGTACGATTCTCTTTTTATGTCCACATTTCATTAGATTCGCTATAAATCATGGTCTTATTGAAATATTTTGCTCATTTAATCACATAAATATGTTTATGACTCTGTCCTCGTATTGACACCATAGTTGCTATATTGAAAATCAGCCAGCCAAACTATTTCAACGGCAAGCGACAGACAGTTTGCTCCAACCTCGCAATAAAAACCGACACTTGGACCCACAAACTACCTCAATAAATGACATCGCCCCCTACGACGATGTCAGGCGGCAAGTGGGGTGACTGCACGTTCAGACTTGTGCTTACAACTTAATAACACCTCACACAATAACAAAAATATCTTAGATCAAGATGGGGCAAAGGGAACCGACAACGTTATTTCTAAGAAATATATAAACTGAATCAAGAATCTTCGTTTTTGCTTGCAGCAAAGCGTTTTATGGTGAAATTTATGACTGAGTTTATTGCTTAAACCGGAGGACAGTATAGACAGACCACTGAATAATGAAACCCCATGTTAGAAAGGCAACAACATAACGCTGACAGTAGCGGCAAGGCACAAACACAAAACATCACAAATCCCTGTGCCGCGTTTGCTGAAAGTTGCTATTAAATAAATAAGAAAATGCAGTTTTATGGCTGAATATCAAACTCCCTTCACTAGCAGTTACGTTCAAATGGGGTAATCTCTATGCCCCACTAAATGTGAAACCACTAAATTTGATACGTATATTCATAGAGCAGCAAATACAGGACATAGATGTATTCTTGTTTGACAGTCCCTTGCAGAAGCGTTTGGTTTTGCTGAAAATCATGCCAGAAATGCTGCGGGTCATAAGTTTAGGGAGTTAATTTTTTTCATTTGAATTCTTGTTTTTTTCACCCTCAAATAGTTTTTGTAACGAGTTTTAGTACATTTTAACACTTGTCACACAAACAATGCCATTAGCTCAAGAAGTTAAAGGAATTGTAGCATAAAATAAGAAGGACCCACACATGACGAAGGTTATAGGAGGGGGGGGAGGGTCGTGAAGGTAAAGACCGTTTAAAGCAAGGAGTGTGTGTCAAAAAAGTGAATGAGTCATTTGTACATGAGCTAAGAGTTGTTGCTATTTTTAAATCATGGAGTTATGTTGCATAGCGCTGGGGGTGGGGGCAAGGTTGCCGTAGTCTAACGATAATGTTTTATAGTAGGGGAACTATTAATGATATTAGGGACATGTATATTAAAGAAGAAGTATTTGTTTGATAAGGGAATAGTTAGAAGGAACATCGTATTCAGTTTTAGGTATTTAAGCAGGAGTCGTAAACCAACCGGCCGTGGTAAGTGGTTGTAATACGCAACCATGCGGGAGATCGTAGGTTCAAACCTGGATCCAGTCATCTTAAAAAAAATTGTTCTTTCATTGTCGGCTCCCCTCGAATATTGCTGACAGCAACTTCGCTGTATAAGTGTCGAGTCAATAGGCATGTCTAGTAGAAGCTTCTCAAACAGTGACGTTCCCATTCGTCGATAAAGAAATAGGTGCCGTTAGTTGTGAATCTAAAAATAGAAAGATTGTTAATTTCACAACAACGCGAGAAGCTATCCCATACCTCATTCATGGGGTGCAAAGGGAAATTATTTTTTTTTTCTAAACCAACATGGTAGTAAAGTAAGAATATTTTATAGATAACAATATGGTGTCTAAATCGGTCCATTCGTAAATGTATTCGTCCTTGGGATACATTAGAATTAACAACATATTTCAATGTGCTTGTTCGACTTAAAATTCTATATGGAAAATACAAAGCACATTCTCATAAACCTACGGTAAGGTAAGTATGGCCCTGTAGCAAGATTTTTTCTCTTACTTTAAAAATATCTAGCACACATCCTCTTTTCTTTTGAAATATTTATGACGCAGCCTATGACGGATGTTAAAGGATTTTAACTGAAATTTAACGTCTTTATTTTGCATCACTAGCGCAGTTTAAAAAAAAATAAAAAATATAAATCATACGTAACAATTTATAATATTCAAATAATTTTTGTTAATCATACGGTGTTCAAATGTTTGGTCAATTAAGCAAAACTTTTTTTTGGCACATTTTCCAATTACGGATTTGTTAAATTCTCATAATATCCAAAAAACTATATATCTTTTAACAAATGCCAACTTCGGAAAGCAAGACGGCAACTCCGGCTAGAGTAAATAAAAAAGCTCAGCTCGGCTACAATACATATAATTTCATAACTTTTGCAGTGAAAACTCATATTTTTCACTGCTAAATATATAATACAATACGACATTGCCACATACAACAACTACTTGCAATAAAATTTCACATTTTTACTCTAGCATGCTCTAGGATACAACGAGCGTGCATTCGTTCGCCTGTAGTGCGAGTAAATCTAGCGTAGTATTTCACACTGGCATCTTAGGCTGCCACAATGGCTTTGGTTTAACATGAAGCCCACAAATGGTGTGAGGGTTAAGAGTTAGCTAGCTTGCCTCAATTTACCAACAGCTGCAGGTCACCCCTTCTACCCTTCTGCCACTAAGCATTAACTTTTGCCGTTATTTTAAATTTATTGTCAACACTTGAAGAGATGCTGTTTGCTAGATAATTAGTGTGAAAATTAAAAGCAATTTTATAAACATACCTACGCACACACTTGCTCTACCAGTCCGTGTGAACTGTGCAGCCTTTCGATTTTCATGCAGTCATTTTTATGAAGCTACTAAAAAATTTATGTTTCTCGATGAAAAGGGAAACTGTTGCAACATTCGCTGTGGCAGCTGCATAAAAGGAGGTTTAGCTTTGGCGTAGCTGATTGCAAGATTCAGTAAACTTAGTAGAGTTTGAGGTTATTTTAATCTCTTGTTAATTTTTGGGTCGAGAAATTTATGTGGCACATTTAGGTTTATGAACATACGATAAATTAGTGTCGGTTCTTTCTTATATTTCACATTAAAAGCGAGTTTTATTAAAAGTCAGTGGCAAATATTGCGTTCAGTTTTGTTTTGCAGCCACTTCTAGTTGTGGTGGCAGTGAGGGTATGCTCGAGAAAATGTACAGAAAATGCATTTATTGTGGCAACATATTGAAACTATGACCGAGGTGAATGTTTAATAAATGTAGCAATTAAAAATATCGTATACGCACTAGAGGAAAGCAATAGAAATATGCAGTAGCCGCTTAAAATGAAAAAAATTAAATTATACATCTTTTATGTTATTTTAGAGAGAAAAACAATTATAAAAAGTAAATTCTGTTAGCATGATAATAAATTACTACATATAAAAATAGATTATTTTATAAAGCCAATATAAAAAAATTACATTGAAATCTGGTTTAGCCAAACAAAAATTAAAAACAATTGAAAACAGAACTTAAAATAGTGTGTGCTGTCAACTTGTATTAAAGTACAAATGTTATGATTAATTTTTGTTTGTACTTTCCCTTGTATGATTATGAACACAATACTTCACAAAGCTTTAATTAACAACCTATAGAACGGACATAGAAAAAAAATCCCCGGAATCGAGTATGCATCAGCACATTTATGATTCTAGTAGTTGAGACTTAACAATTTAAGGATTCTAACTTTGTCACTCGAGTGATAGTTTGATTTTCTTACATTTAAGCTTGTTTATGAACAAGCCGAATAGCGGCACATATCGCCGCAATTACTGTCTTTGTTGGATAAGATGTCTGTAATCCAATTGCCATTAAACGATAGTCAACCATTAAACCACTCACGATGATGTACTTAATTTGCAAGTTCTTCTGTAACAATTAAAAAATTATTGTACAGAGTATCTATGGTAATTTTCCTGGACAGAATATAACTTTTCCATATATGAAACATAATACGACTATAATAAATGTCTGGGAACACTTCTAGCTATGGTAGCAGAATGTATACTTAAAATGCATTGTGGCAACATTATTAAAACTATGACCTGGGTTAATGTATAATAAATGTTGCAATTAAAAATAAAGCATACGTACTAAAGCAAAGCAATATAAATATGCAGTAGCTGCTTTAAATGAAATAATATTAATCATACGTTTTATGAATGATAATAGATGTCTGTGGACCAAAATCAACTCAATCCCTTATAATTTTTAATCAAAAAACATAGATTATGTAGCACCACTTAAATACTTATAATTTTCCGCATAAATTACATACCATCTCTCTCTCTCTAATTTATTACTTAGCAATTTAATTTTCACATTTATCTTTAAATACTTGTTTCCAAACATTCCTGCCATTCTTATCTTTATTTGATTACCCCATTGTGTATGGGTGTTAGTGCAAGTGTGTGTGATTGTGTGTATGGCCGAAAAGAGAACGGAATTATAGTGAAATCCTCTTTGAACAATTCAAGCCATTGTTTTTATAAGCCTTCCGTTTACGAAAATTGTGCAGGACCTTTAGTTTCAACACCATCAACGCTCCACCCTTTACCTCCCCCCGCATCCAGAGAGGATTGAAACAAAAAACTATTTTTGCATTTTCCACCAACCAGCACTGCAAAGCGAAATCATTTTCAAGGAAAAAGATCATTCTTTATTTTCTGTTTTCCAGTAATACTAAATAAACAATGAAAAGAACCGAAATAAATCGGCAAAAGTACCCCCTCAACCCCAAAGAGTAAAAAAACAACGAAGATCCATTTGTTTTAAAGCAAAGTGCAGCTGAGACAACAAATGGCACCAACGTACTAGCGCCGCGGCAGGCGGACGTTATTACTGCAGATATTTGAATGGTAATGGGGTTGTTATCAATTGTCCTTTTCTTCTTCCTTCCAGCTCTTCGAGCCCCTCTTTTGCTTATTGCCATTGCAAGAGAACCTTCAATGTTTAAAACAATAGAAAAGCAAGAGGACCAAAAAAAAAAGAACGCAGTTGTCAAATCCACATTATGGACAAAAATTTTGCATTTTTCATGGCGCAGAAGAAAGAGGAGTTCACAGTTTAAATTCATGTCCTTTGGTGCACTGCTAAGGAAACTCAGTATCGCTATTTTATAATGAGTTTATTCCACAAAATTTTCTGAGCTGTTAACTGCAAACTTTTCATTGTTGTTGCCACGAATCTGGTGCCACAAACTATGCCATAGCGGCGCCTACCACCTCCAGTGCCGCAGCCTCTGTCATTGGGTCCACACGCTGGCGGAACAACGGAAAAGTAGTTTGTACAGCTGTTTCCTATGTTTCTTTAATTTTGTATTGTTTTGACATGTTTTTAGCCCTTTGGGTAAACAATGGAACTGTATGACTACTACAGCAACTTGTGTTTCATCTTTCAAACTGCCTTTCTTCGGAAGTTGAATTTTCTATACTCTATTTGGACCACCACCACTACCACTACCCATACCCAAAAAAAAAAGCAAAACCAAGAATTGTTTCCTCATTCTCCAAGGGCTGCTCTACAGTAGCACCAGAAGTAGCAGCGGTAGCAACAACGGAAGAGGCAACTCAATGCCCCGAGTTTATTTAAATATCATCAACACTATTGTTTTGTGGTTAAACTAACTACATAAAATAAAGTATTTTGTTAAGTTTGTTGTTAGTCTGTTGTGTTTTTTTCTCTCTGCCTCTCTCTCCCTTCACTAGAACAAGAATTTTTCTAAAGAAATTTACATATTTTAGAGATTAGATTTGCCGTTGGACACCACAATGGCATCAAGGAACACTGAGACCAAGTGTAGAAGAAAATAAAATAAAATCTTATAAATAAAGCATTTTTTCTCACATTCTTCTCTGTTTTCGTTGGCAACAGACTGTGAGGAAAACTTTTGAAAACGCTGAAAGCGGTAACACCCCCAAGGACGTATAAGTGATATGAGTTTGATAAAGATAACATTCATACGGTTGAAGGGAAATAGTTACATATATAAAATAGCCTAGCAGTAAGTTGTAGGAACAAAAATCAAGATTAACATATGCTGTCAGTAGTTATGACATGACAGCGGAAGAAGTTTTTGAATTTAGGAAATATTAAAATAAAAAAAAAATATTTAATTTATTGATTCATTAATCCTGTAACTTAAAGTCTCAAGTCCAAAAGTGGGTATATTAAAATAAGACTAAGTGAATGCTGCTCAACACTTGTATTAGGCATATCGATATTATTACTTACAAATATGGATGAAATAACGAACTTGTAGTTATTTAAAAGTTTGAAAACCGCCATATATATGAAGAACCTACAGACCCAACCGACTGAAAGATCTTCGCGCTATGGCATCGGCCATGCTGCTTCGGTGTGGAAGGCGCAGATGTTAACCATTTTCCACCAGCCTTCAATTATACTTAGGAAACAAAACTAAAACAATATAGCAAAAGTTAGTGACACCCACCAAATTGTATAAGGACCATGATTTAAGATTATGAATATAAATTGTTCGTACACTTCTCTAAACAAGTTAAGAATGGATTTACACGAAATAGTTCATCTTTATGACATTAAGAGCGCAAAATTAAAGTATTTGATTTAAACCGATGGAAGAAAAGAACAATCATAATGATTTCATCTTTATATCATATCCGTTTATAACTTAAACAGTTGTTAAAATCGCCTAAATTAACTCTTATATGATTATTATATGTATAACGTAATATAATTATAATCTTATGGCACTTTCTTCACCGAAAAAGCTTTCTATGCAAAGTATCTTAACTTATACTTCTTTCCATAAAACCTCTGAACCCTATAAAAGTCTCCAGCAGAAAGCTACTTACTTATCTCTACCGTTTACCTCAACCACTCGCTAACGTATAAATTAAAAAAGTATCTCAGTAAGATACAACAAAAAAGCATTGCCAGTGAAGCACAAAAGTAGCATATCACAAAAAGCATATTTACTGTATTAGTTTGGAGGTAATGTGTTCATGCGATGCAACATGCTCATGACTAGTGGTGAAAAAACGCCAATGAACTGAACTGAACTGCACTGCACGAAGTGGTATAACAACAACTACAGAAAAAAACACCAGCTTGTTCACAAAAAGAGAGACGTACAAGTTGAGATATGCAATATTATAATTGCATATATGCAAGAGAAGTATATGCGGAGCCATAAAGTATGTTATGGTGTATGTAAAACTTAACAAAAAAGTAAAGTAAAAAAAAACTGAAAAGAAAACAATTTAATTTGATCACACGGGCAAACACCGCTCTCTCACACACCCGTTCGCTATCACCATGTGCAGGGGTGTGCGTGTGTATTTGTGTGCATGTTGTCTGAATACGTTTCAGTGAGCAAAGCAAACAATACCATAAATGATGAATTATGGCAAACTGACAACCGGCACACATTCACGCTTCCCCCAAAGCTTGTATGTATCAGCTAGCAGCAACATTTCATCATCATCACTATCGTCTTTGGTTGCTCTTGCAGTAGCATAACTTGCAGGTATGAGTACGGGTTTTTGTTGTTTTTTTTTTTTTGTTTCTTTTGCTATTACAGCAAAGCATCTACCTAATGCATTAGAGTAAATCGAACGTTGTCTATATGAGTCTGCATTGGTATTCAGGTGTGCTTGCTGTTGTTATGGGTGGGAGTGTGGGTGGGTGTGTATGGGTAAGAGTTTAGCACTAAGGTTTTCTATGATTTGAAATGCAAAAGCTTTTTATTCGATTTTCAAATGTTTTCAAAAACGTTTTTTCCTGCTCCAATATCTGTAGTAATGCTGTTAAGAGGGGTGGAAAGAAAGTTTTGTATTGCGGGAAAAGTTTACAAGGTGAAGATGTTATTTTTTGAAATTGTTTTCCAAAGAAAATTGAATTCGGAAGAGGCGTATTTGGTAAAAAAAAACGCTAGTATAAGATATTGTTTGTACCAGCGTTATAATAAAAATTTCACCGAAGGCTACTTCTTCTTCATATTTGACAGCAGCAACAAAAATGCATACATCAGTAGCTGCACGTAGAAAATAATTCCAAGCGCTTCGTTTTTTGCGCTACGTAAATAGTTCTTCACACAGAGTGTAGATAACAGCTCTCACCTGGTCCATCCGAAGAGATTTCGAGCTGAAGCATTTTCATCCATTCGTACAAAATATCCAAGCCAACGAATTCGGTCTAATTGAACGCGCTTGACTACGTCGATGTCGTTATACGGCTCATACATCTCATGGATCATTCAACGATGGTACTTACCCTTAACGTTGATGATTCCTAATATTTTGCGAAGTATTTTTTCTTCGAAGACTCCCTTACTCGATTGATCAGCTTGTGTCATTACTCAGGATTCTGCACTGCACAGCAAGACAGGTAGGATCAGTGTCCGGTAGAGTTGGATCTTTGCTCGTCGAAAGAGGGCTTTGTCATTAAATCGCTTGCTTAGCGCATAGGAGTAGCGTTTTACGATCAATACTCGCTTCTTGATTTCCAGCCTGACATTATTATTTTTGTTTATGGCGGAGACAAGGTAGACAAAATAATTTACCACGTCAAAGTTATAGTTGTCAATGTTTACTAAGCGTCCCAAACGAGTAGACTCTTTGTTCGTTGGAACAAATAATTTGGCTTTGTACTAATTTACTATGAGGCCCACATCTAGCGACTGCTTCTCAATGCTTGAAAAAGCTGCAGTAACATCCCACCGTCCTTGGTCAATGATATCTATATCATCGGCATACGCGAGCAGCATCTGATTTGTATTTAAGATGGTGTCAGTCGTGTTTACTGCAGCCATCCGCATGATCATCTCCATTACGGTGTTGAAGAAATCGTATGGCAGTCTATCTCCCTGCCTAAAGCTTCGATTGGTAGAAAAGGTCTCAGTCAGATTTTTATCTATTTTCACTGAAGACTTCTTGTCAGTCAGTGTCATCCTGCAAAATCGTATCAGCTTCGAGGGTATACCAAACTCAGCCATATCATCTTACAATTTGTATCGTATCGGACTGTCGAATGCAGCTTTGGTCTTCGCCAGGATTTGTCCTAGTGTAAATATCTGGCCTGTAATCGATTTGCCAAGATTAAAGCCACACTGATATGGTTCAATCAGGTTCACTAGGGTGGGCTTTATTCTTTCCCATAGCACACTCGGCAGGAATTTGTTAGCGATGGGTAAAAGGCTGATCCAGCGATAACTGGTACACACATTTAGATCGCCTTACTTAAGCACAGGAGGTAGAACACACAGATTCTTATCATCGGGCATGCCATAATATGTTTATGAACTGCTCATCCCCGCAGTCGAGCGGCTCCTTCAGCTTTGTTGTTTTTAAGCCATGCAATTGCCGTGCTGATCTCGGTTTGGCAAGCTGCTCGATGACTCCGTCATCGTTGATTGACGAGATTTTGTCACTTATTCTGTTTCGGGAATAAACAGAGTACGAAAGTATTTCCTCCATATATGAGGTGGGTATTCCTGTTCAAAAACCTTTGCTTTTTAGCTTTTGGTAAACCTTTCGGCCTTCATCTTAATTTATAACAACATGCCTGACTCCTCTAAACTGTATTCAAAAACAACTACAATAATTTAAAATGTTTTTCACAGTTTTACACCCAATGCTTCACTCCATCAATGCCTCATTTGAAATTTCCGTCTCTACCCCACGCATACTTTCTTTCTCAAAAAGGTGTCTGTTTGTTTTTCTTTCTCTGCAATGGATTTGTTATGTTTTCTATGTAGCGTTGGTTGGAAGTTCAATAAATGTTATTTTTTCTCTCGCTGAAAGTCATCTACAAAGGATCTATTTTTGTCATTTTTCAATTTACATTTATTTTTCACGGTATGGAAAACGATTGTTTGTTTGCTATATGTGGTGTATAATTTAAGCTGCTTATAAATGTGGAATTGAGATTTCAAGCATATTCGTTTAGTCTATGCTTAGTAGCGCTTCCAGGCTGAAAAATATATTGTAGCATATTTCCAAAAGATAAGCAGATTTAAATAAAAATTGACAGACATATGCCATAAATGATAAAAAGACTATCACAAGAACAATATGCGTATTGGCCATTCAACAAAGAATATTTTTATGTTTGACTGCCTAACAAGTAGGCACTCACTCTTTTAAACATGACAGTAACATGTTTCTTGTCTTTACTCTTATAAATACAAATTAATTATGGAAGCATACTTTCAGCATTACACCAACTTCATATTTCGAAGCATATAGTTAGGCTGTCGTACGCACTATAGCCATCTTTTACAACAAGTGAAATATTGTCGACAGCACATTATTATTAGTTGATGCTTTTCATTGCCAGAATATCACGTAAGTTATCTAAAATGCTTCAAAGAAACTGTACAAGTATCCTGCTGCTTACAAACTACAGGCTTAAAAAATATTTCTATTTTAATTAAATGTTAAGCTTCATGTAAATGTTGCAAATTAATATTTACTAAACATTGTAAGCACATGAAAGGAAATATTCTGTACAGCGCACACATATCCCAGATATCCTTGTTGCTCCTGGCTCTCGGGGCACAACAATACACAGAGACTTAACAGAAACTACAGCTATATGAAAAACTGTTCTGTTCAACTTAGGCAAAAATGAAAAGCAGCCTGTCAGTTTGGTTGTAATAATAATGCAACAAATGAATGAGTGCATTTTAAGACAGGTTACTCCAGTTTTTGTAGTTTTTTTTTTGTTTCGTGCTCTTCTTTCTAAAAGTCCTGAACCTAACAAGTACGTAGCAGAGTATATAGCATTGGCAGTTGCTATTACTAACTGGGAAAAGTGATGCTTTTTAAAAATGTTTTTTACTGCATTTTGTAATAATAAATCACCATAAAATGTTCGGCCAAAGTTTCGTCAAAAGGGGGCGGCGTAGAGTGCACTGGTGACTCTGTGTGTATTTTATATTGTTGTGCATGAAATTGAAGTGAATTTATAAATTGAAGTTCATATATTTTGCAACAAGTAGACACGTGATGAAGACAAATACGATATTTTGTTAGTTTAAAAACAATGCAATTTTGAAAATTGATAGGAGCAACGGAAGCTGGTGAGAATATATGTGTTTGTAGCTGCTGCCACAATCAGGTCATTGATTCTTTAAAACTTCTAGTGTTGACTTAAAAATTAAAGAAACATTTGTGATTGGATTAAAGATAAGCAAGAAACAAATTGAAATTTATATTAAATAAAAAATATAAAAACAATTTTTTAAATTACAATATTAGAAAGAAATAAATGCCATATGAGTTCTTCCTTCAACGGGCTATAAACATATGTGTTATGTTTTCCACCAAGTAAAAGAGAATGATTTTCGCTATTTATTCCATCGATATTTGGTAATTCCATTTGTAATCATTGACATTTCTAAACCGCAAATATCTACAGATACTTCCATAGGAGCTGCGTTTTTCATATTTGATAGTATTACTCAATTTCCTCCACAACGTTGCATACTTTAAGGCTTTAAATAACATCAAGACCACATATCGCCTATTTATAGGATTATATATATGTTAACAACATGCTTGATATTTTAAAATAACTTTGATTTTTCCTCTTTGTACAACTTAAACTGATGAAATCGTTTTTACAGCCTAGCACAAGTAAAACACAATCTCTTTGGCTAAAAAAACACTACTCGTCTTTCTACCCAGGTATATTGACCCCCCATTATGTTTGAGATCAAACCAGATTTACCACGACATCCTGAGTTGTACGAACGAACGTCCTCGTCCTTCCACCACAGCAGGTATATTTCAATCTTTTGTGGCTCAGCCAGATTGCCAACTAAAAAGTAAATCTCAACAAAAAGCTTTTGTTTTAGCGCTAGCATAAAAAAACTCCACACAAATCCTTACAAAAATGGCGACGGTGAAAAAACAAGTATTGAAAACCACCACATACTATTTCATTGCTACTTAAACAAAAGTAAAGAGTGATTCATAGTAAGACAAACACGCTGATATGCGGTAAATACTTTATGCCACTTGTGCACTTCTCCACACCGATTCAGATTCCAGCAAATACTCGCAGCTACACACCGATACTTCAGTTTATATACATCTGAGTTGTATTGACAATGATACCACCAACTGTGCTACAAAAACCTGCTGCAATGGCTGCTGCTGTTGAAGTTCCTCTTTTGTCAGAGCTACTAAGTATCTCGCTTGGTCGCAACACATTCACATATTTGTGGACTAGCGGTGGAGCGAGCATAGGACTACTTCTGCTTCTGGCAATGGTGTGCGTGTGTATGTGTGTGTTTTTTCTGAAAATGTTCCCGCAGTTTTTCTTTTCATAAGATTTCACCGCTTTGTACATTGGCGGTGTTTCATTTCGTCTAATACCAGTGTTAGTATGCTGTTGACGATTGTAATAAAAGTTCAACATTGATTTACAACATTCCCATGAAACTTGTAAATGTAGTTCAATAAAAAAGCGAAATCGTTGGTGCTGCTGCAGTAAAAAAAGATGAAATTTCACATCCATTACTGGCAATAGTAGCAGTAGTCATCTCACTGCTCCCCACCTTAAGCGTATATTTTAGTTTTTGCCACAATTCGCAAAGGTTATAGGAAACATATGGCTGTGTCTAGTTTTCATTTAGAGTTCTTCTTTGTTTTATTGCTGCGAAAAAAGGTTGTCGAAGGAAGTAATTTCGCTGCGTTGTAGGTGATTTCTTATTGAACGAAATAAAAACGAAGCGAATCCACTAGTACTGCTGCATACTTTGGGACTAATAAAATTTTCAAAGTCTAAAGTATACTTTGGGGCGGGGGATGGAAATAAAAGAGATTTGTTTGTTTGTGAAATATTGCTAAGTATATGGAGGGATAAAAAACGACAATATTTTCGTGCTTAAGTAATGGTGTTTGAGATTGATTTTAAATTTGTTTTGCTTTGATTTAAAATCAAAGATTATGCCTTAACAAAAGCATATGTTTTCATATCAAATAAATGATGAGGGACTTCAAAGGTTTCAACACAATGTTAACCATATAGTTGTTTTAGGATAACAAAAACCTAACATTACCTACTTGCATTTGCAGCCAGCAATGCTATAATATCCACATCCTAGTTATTTAAGGATAACTTTTCTTTCACATGCTACACACATTGTAGAGAAATCTTCTTTTTAATTTCCTGTTATCATAATTTACAGTGAATGCGCGCCCTCTTAAATGTATTTGCCTGGAATTCTAATAAAACTACAATGTTGCATTAAAAGGGAAAGGTAAATGAGAGTTATGTTTCCGCTACAAACACGAAAGGACTAGTGGATTGCGTATGTGCGCTAGTATGTGGGGGTGTAAGGGAGCATTAACAATAATGACAATGTTTGCGCCATAACGTGAGTGATAGTGTGTGTAAATGAGTGTGTGTGTGTGTGTGTATGGGTCTATGACATTTTTATAAACATTTAACCGCAATAAGGTTTGCCACAAATTTTATTACATTCACTTGATGACATTTACAACTCTAGCAACTACAAAAACGGCCGCAACTACTGAACGATGGCGAAGAGGATATGCCATCGAATGTTTGCATGTGTTGCAAGTTTGAAAAGGCAACACCACGATTGAGTGGCAGTGGCGGCAACATCATCGCCATCATCATCATCGTACACATCATTGATGGAATGTCGGTAGTCATAACTTGATGGGTATTCGTCGTTTTTTTTTCTCTAGAAGGATATGTGTTCTATGTGTGAGTGTGTGTGTGAGCGCAACTAGGTTTTTACGAGCGTATCATTCCTGCGTTTATGGCACCACAAGAAATAGCACATAAAAGGCACATTGGGTAAAAAGTTCTTCTCCTGTCATTTAAGGCAAACAGCTAAAGCAGCGTCACCAGTGGCAAGTGAAGTACTTGCAACATGTTACAAAGACAGCGCCGTAACTCGACCGCTGTTTACTTGTTAAGGGCCACAACATACAACGCAACATGGCAAGTGCCAGCCATGCAGCAACAAAGTAATATCGATGAAGTATTTTGTTTTATGATTGATTGTAAATAACTTTGAACGACAACTTAGTCATCGATAATAAAAGGAAATAACCAACAACGACGACGACAACAACAACCAACAGCAGCAGCAACGACAACACTACCGGCAACATATTCTGTCATAAATATATGGTTGGTTAACTTGTTGTCCGGAGTTCGAGGTTAGTAAGTAGTGGTGGCGGCAACAAATATGTTTATGCATATTTATGGTCATAATTTATATCTTTGCCACAAATTGTTGCCGATGTTTACATACTTGAGCATAAAATTTGTACGAACATCTCCTTAGTTTTATGGCAAATTACTTGGATATGAGCTGCCGATAAGGAAACGGAAAACGACATTTGTATACCATCATCGTCATCATCAACATCATCGTTGTTGTTGTTGTTGTTGATGGCAACCGCAAAGCACCACACAATGTTGTACTGCATAAGCATAAATGTCAGCAACGACAGTGATAAAGATTTTATTAAGTTATTTTGTATATTTCAATAAATTTCATATTAAATTGTTGTTGACCTAATCTCTGGTAATATTGTGTTTACTACGGTAAGCTGTGGTTTGTTTAGGTGGGGGATTAGAAATTTTCCAAATCAATTAGTTTAAAAGAACAAAGACGGCAGTCACAATTCAATCGAAACATTAAATAAGATTTTCACAACACTTGAAAGTATCGTGTTGGTGCATTTGGATAATACAAAAATATTATAATAACAAGGGAGAGCCGACTCTCCCTATTATAATCCCTTGCTGCTCAGTTATGCTGATACAAAACAATGCAATGCCTTATTTAATTGCATGTTCTTTAGAATTTCTTCAAGTCACTAACAAATACTAAACACACATATTGTAAATACAATAAATTTAACTTTACAGATTTTACTATTATTTTCACTTTAGTTTTGTCGAAAGAATTTATGCAGAGAAAACTAATTTTAAACAATTATCCTAAATGTAGAATGTGCATATTTTTGGATATGAAATCGGTAACAATTTTATTATGGAAAAAAAACACATCAAGATGATGAAAAATAACAGTAAAATGTAAATATCTTTACACCCAAAACTATGCAATACTTATTGAAAACAATTTGTCAGTACTTTAGTTGAGTAAATAATTTATTAAGAAATGCATTTGTAAATTTTTAATAAATCAACTCATGTATTGACTCACTTTTCTACATATGCAACATAGACATTGATGTAAAAAACTCTAATGAAATCACTTACTTACTTTTACATGGTGTAAAATTTTAACATATAGTAAAATTTTATATAGTTGGATTATTTTAAAAGGCATAGCTGTACATAAAATCAATGGACTTATATAAATTTAAGATATTTGTTCATTAATGTCTCAATATTTGACATTGATTACATAATTACACAAATGCCAAAATCGTAAATTGATATTAAATACTATCCTAAAAGTAGACAACAATATTTGATTTAAATCTATATATATATAATGGAATGTGTGTTTGTTTATTTGTTTGTTTGTACCTTACAGGAGACCAAACCTCTGGACCGATCTTTCTGAAATTGTCACAGCATTTAACTGGGATTCTGGCATGACTTATAGGATACTTTTTTTCAACCACGCCCACTTTTACGCCCATTTTTTTTAAAATAATATGCAATAGCGAAGCATTGCCGGGCCCACTAGTAATATATAAAATCAAAACCCAATACTAGGCAACAAGACTTTGATACATTTTGATAATTTAAAAAACATAGATAAGTAACATTTAATACAAATATTGGGAAAATCAAAAAGCTTTGGGAACAGAGTATATTATCCATATTGACGTGTATTATCCTATAGACATATCCATGCTTTTTTTTAAATATAGTTTAAAACTAATAAATTAAACTTAAAACATAATTAACATAAACGAATCACTAGAAACAACATCTTTGCATTACAAAAACTTGTCCCCTGCTTAACTTTTTCTAAAAACTAGTTATCCTAAGTAAAATATGTTTTTTTTTATTTTGTTAGTAAATTCAATTCGTCAAAGTTATTTACAAATGGTAGAAATGGCAGTTGATGATAGAAATGTTATACCAATAACTATACAAGAGTAGTATATAATACAAGAATAAATATAGACAACAAAATGATACCGTAAAAAATACGTAAAATTAAACCCCAAAACTAGGCAATAATATTTGTAAAATAGTAAAAACAGTATTTAAACTTAAAAGAGAAGGTTCAGTGCACGCACAGACTCATGTACTCTTGATAAACAATGTCGATATTACCACCATATAGGAAATGTAATGGCAAGGAAAAATTATCACACAACATTAACAACGACACACTCTACATATAATAGTTGCTATTGTAGGCACGAATTTGGCTTAGGATTCGTGATTACCCAAAGGCTCAAATATCCTGTCTCCATATTAACTCCGTTTGACGAGAGGCTAAGTAAAATCCGCATAAAATCAAAATTCTTCAACTTCAGTTTTATCTGTGCCGAGGGAGAGGAAGAAATTACAACTGAAATTTTATTGGTTTTACAGTTACTCACAAATTTCTTTGGAAATAATTTATAAGAAATTTGTTGACTACATTTGGTAGACTGCAGTTGTTAGTTGATTCCCCATAAGAGAATGCAATAAATATCTACAAAATATTAAGCCCTAATGTAGGCAAAATATTCTAAAAATTATATTATTCGGTTACAAATATAGTTATACATAAAAAAATAACAATGAAAATCATAATAGTGCTTACTTGGAGAAAAATATCTGTTTTCATAAAAGTTAAGTTTATTTTTTTCCGTTGCCTATTACCTAAGGGTGTGCTAGAAATTTGCAACACAAAATTATTATTTACTAAACAATTTTGTAGCGTACTCCGTTTCGACATCATATTCATTTATTTCATGAGAAAAGTAATCGCAATTTGTTCAACGCAATTCCAATATATTTCCTATTAATTTTAGATACTCAGAACAATCTATAACATTAAGCACTAGTTTATAGGAAGGCAATGAAATCAACTGTACAAATACACACAATATTCATTGGTAACAGCAAACATCCGTTTTAAAGGGAAAATCAAGAAGGATTTGACTTTCCCTGAAAATTACTAGATGTGTAATCATAGTGCCATACAGCATATCTCAACCAGTCGGTCGGGGATGTTAAAGAAAACTTACATGTTTGGCAGTATGGTAAAATTTGAATGCAAGAGATTGTTATTATTTCTAAGCAAATACAAAACAAGAAATATTTTAAAACCTGCAAAAACGATCCTGACCTAGCGAGTGCCCTTAAAAAATCGATATCTGATTTAGATGTTGCTTATGTCGAATATAATCTACACATGCAATCAAGTGAATAAAGTAACCTTAAAAAATTTCTATCTGATACAGATGAATTTCTGTTCGACAAGAGAAAATATTACGCTTAGATCAAAGTAAAACCTTTAGCAAGCATGAATTTTTATTCCAATCTTGGCTAACAGAAGTATACCCCTTCAAAATCCATAATAATCTGAAATAAGTGATCTGAACCAAACTCCTTTTAAATAATTGAAAAGATTGCAGTAACAGTGTAGGACTCTTTTGCTTTACGAAGGATAATTTACAAAGTATCGCTTTCGCAAACAAACCAATTTTTAATATTTTTGATGCCAAAACAAATGTTGGTTTTCTGAGAACTATGCTTTATAGACAAGTTAAAGAAAAAAATAACAGTTTTAATCAAATTTTCTTTTAAAAATATTATATTCAAATCTTAGGCTTGCCTAAATTCCTGTCTAAAATCCTTAATCCTTAATTAATTAAAGCATATATTTAGGGTGAGTGCAATATTTGTCAAAGATTTTTATTAAATTCTACTCCAAATCTCACTTTCAATATTAATATCCTTACCCTTAAACAGCTAAAGTCATTCCCTATCACAAAATATTCTTTAAATTACTGTTACAATATATTTTTTTTTTTGATTTATTAACTTCAAAGTCTATGTTTAGACAATTGCTACATCTCTTAAATTTAAGCATACATTTAGGCTTTCTCGGTATAAAGTTTAAGCTGTTATTGCAGCCAGTGCTGTGTGTGCGCTATTGTCCCAAATACTTTGTTGGCGAATAGTTGACAGCTACAAAGAGGATTTATTTAATTTTCTGTCGCTTTTTTTCATTGTTTTACTATTGTCAGATCAAAAAGTTTTTCGTCTTCTGCCAAGCAGCTACTAACACTCACACAAAGTCATTTTTAATTACGAAACTAATTTGAAAACAATAGCGACAAAATAATTTCACAGACAGTGATGGCAATGATGAAGGCGCAAACAGCAACAAGGACGATTAACAACAACAGCTTCCAGCTGAAAGTGGCAGTGGCAGCCGTGGCAACAAACATTCAGACAAATAAAGTTTTGACTTGAAATAACAATAGAGCGCTTACAGTTCAGAAATTAACATATCAACACATACAACAAATAAAAACCAACACTAGCGCTCATATACAAACATACACACGCGCGCACTCAAATCCTTCCACACACTTGTTTATCATGCACATACAGACACACGTGCATTGTTAATTGAAAGTTAGAAGAACGACGACGCGACACATGCACCATGCCAGAGGAGCGAGCAGACGAAAGACTCAGCAAGATTTAAATCTTAGCAAAACAACGACAAAATCATGAGGCGAGGCAGCAAGGACGACATCATACAGTTTCCACAACAGCACATATGCAAGAACTCATGCATAAAGGATCATAAGCTCAGTTAAGGACCCCAACAACATGCAGCCTGCCGACGAAGACGAAAACGCTTTCGAGAATGCATGAAATCAGAAAATAAAAGACTGAACAACCGACAACACTAAAAAACGCGTGGCAAAAAACAAACAACTGTCTTAATAACGGGAGGCAGGAGAACACATTTTGTTTGAAAAACAAACGAGCATAAAGAACACATCATAACATCATCGTCGTCAACAGCTAGGCAAAAGAAGAAGGCGCAGGCAAAGAGTGGCAACAACCCCAATTTTGGTGGCAGCAACAGTAAGCTGCCGCCGTTGCACTGGCTGCCTGCAACAACTGTATAAATAGGAAAAATTGTTGAAAATTATACGCCCACTTATAAGCTCATAATGCACACTACACATTGCAACACGGACGGACAGACGGACGGACTAACCAACCGAATGAGGCACAGACAGACAGACAGATAGACAAGCTGGCTCTGCTCCGTATACCTCGTAACCCACAGCTACTACGTCTTAGCTGACAACGAGGTGAATAAGTGTATATGAAACGGAAACTTTTTTAAGGAATTACGATTTGATGATGCGCCAGGCGGGTTGGGTATGATTAGGTAGGGAAAGAAAAGAAAATAATTATTTAGTAAAGGGAACGTTAGATACATATTATCTTCCGCATGAAAGTCGCATGCTATATCAACCACGCTAAGGTCGATCATTGTTATAATAAAGCCGCCTTCAGGTTCTGTGAGCCTGACATAAATATACCACTATTTAGATCTTTATGCCAATTTTTAGATTTAGATTATTAGATTATTACTGCATGTTATTGACAGCAACTTAGCAGTAGTCTCGAGTCAATCGGCATGTCTAGTAAAAGCAGTACATCGTTAAACTTTAGGTTATGTGACTTCAACAATAAAAGAGAGCCTACCACTCAACTGTGAGAAAATCTTACATATCTCACTCATGGAATTTTCACTCACTTCCATTTTACCACACTTTTACTCCCTACCCTCCTAAAGATAATACAAACCCCACTTCTCCTACGTTTTGTTTGTTTAAAAGTACAAAACAAGAAACAAAAGCCATATGAAAACATTAAGAAAATAAAATGAAGACGAAACATGGGCAAAAATAAAACTTAAAAGTATGATATTAAAGTTTTCCCCCAAACATGCTGCATGACAAACATGACAATTGTGTTGAAACTACCACTAACACTATGATGAGCAACGTTCGCAGCAACACGACTAACAATAGCCAACCCAACTAGTTGCCGCGGCAGCAGTAGCAGCAATTGCAACTGCTACATTTGCAACCACTTGCCGCCTTAATACAGCTTTGATGGTTGCTACTTCTGATGCTGTGCCGGCGCAGCTCTTTGTTTAAAGCATACAAAAATTGCATTTGGCATGAAACGAACGTATCCTGAATTTGTATCTTTAGATCGACCAGTGAATGGAATACTCGTGGAGAGGAGAGTGATAACAAAACAACAAAAATGCCCGAACAAACCGTCGATGTTTGACTAAGAATCAAATATGGAGGGGAGACGTTGTTGAACGTTGCTAAAAGACGACAATGAAGGAATGTGAAAACAAACTGGCAATGCATTGCATGTGTTAAGTCAACACATTTACTGTTGTGTGCAGCAACAGAAATTCAACTACTGCACACGAAGCGAGAAAAACACAGTGGCAAATATCTTTTGTATGTATGTATGTGTGTACATAAATGCTTATAAGGAGCACAGTGGGCGGAAGTGGTGTGATGAGGGAAATATGTACATTGTAGGATATATTTAAAAATTAAAACAAACGGTGTGAACCAAAAGTCTTTTTACTTTTCAAACGATGATACAAAAAGAAATATATTCTATAAAAACTGTTTATTGATTATGAAAGTAAACAAAGAGGTATCCTGTTTTTTTCAAAATTGTATCATCCATATGTGATACGGAATTATTTCTACACTTCGGCCACCCGGTGCGGAAATTTTCAATGTTGGCTTGACAGGTTTTTCGTGTAATGTTCCGCAGTACCTCGTGTATATTTTCCTTTACATGTTACACGTTCGTTTCTTGTTAAAAAAGAAAAAAAGTCTATTGAGTTAATGTTTGAGCTAAGAGAGGGTTCAGGTTATGTCGCCTTTTTTGGATATCACTTTTTGCCCAACAATTTCATAAACTGCACCATATGAGTCCTTGGAGTCGTGACATGTTGCACCAACATGCAAAATCCACTATAGTTGATTCAAATCATAAAAGTTCAGTAGCATGGCACTATACCGCTTTGTATTCTGTTCAGCAGCATATCTCTTTTAATCTTCATTAAAGTATGAACAAATAATGTCGCAGTAACCTTTTGAGCATGCGAGTAACACATTCCAAACAGTAACAATTCCAACAGAAGTAACTGAGATCAGGGAGTCACTGAGACAAACAAGTCCCCTTCTTGGATAACTTCGCACTGGAGCAAATACCAGCATATCGGAGAATCAGCGCACAACTACTACATCTGGTTATAGCGCCATTCTGGGAATCGGAAAATATACACGCCGAGCTGAAAGAAAAAAGTGAAACGAAACTAAAAAAAGTGACCTGACCAATTTGAAAAACTGGAGGGGTATCGCTAAGTATTCTAAGTATGTTAAACAAAACAATCGCACAATCGTGAACAAAACAATGGTATGCAAAGAAGCCCACGAAACTAATGCATCTGATGAATGGTTCATATTGAAATGTCACATGCATTGTCTTACATAAAAACCAGCTAAGCAACAACATTGCAAGGAGTCTGACAGGATTTCAATGCTAACTGGAGGACTTAGACCACGCAGATGACATTTGTCAGTTGAGTTATTCATTATCCGATATGCAAGCGAAGCTATAGGCCGTACAACATTGAAAATACATGTGGCCAAAACAAAATCAGTGCGGATCAATTGTAACATTTAGCGCAGATTCGTCATCCTATAGATTTCGTCATCCCAGCTGACATTTATAAACATAAAAGATCTCCGTCCGGACGTCCGCCAGTCCGCGCGTTTGCAGCTCTCAAGCTGAAATTAACTATGCAAGCTTCTACCCTCTAAGCACTGGTTAAGTTCGAAGGCGAACAAGATATGTCAAAAATCACTCCCACACAAACTCTCCCTTTTTGGGGGTTAAAATATTCACAAAACAAGAATTTAAATAGGATTGGATTATTCACGATCTTGTGTCTTGAGTATTTGTTGTAAATATTTTACACAATTTGTTTTTGGTATGTGTATTGTTTTTGTAATTATTTGAAATTTACTACAAATACTAAACTTAAAAAAAATTGTACACTACATTCTTATGATCGTGAATTCCATAATATGTTTATCACCATTCTTAGAAATGGTAAAAGGAAGCTGAGCTTCGGCAAATCCGAAGAAAATTTTACCTTACTAATTATACTTCACTTTCACAATATACAAATAAACACCAAACTACATTTATTTGTTCTTTTATTATGTTATCTCTTATTACAAACTTCTGCAGATAAACTCATGTCTTAGGCCCACTGTCCACTATCTCGCAACATTCACCATTCACAGTTCGTCGGCACCAGCACTTGGGTGAGTGAGTGAGTATAAGATACTGTGTGTTTGCTTGTTTACAGACATTCGTGCAAATGCATGTGTGTTTGTGTGTGAGTGATAATGTAACCATATGAAGGCTTAAGTTCACATCAGTTGAGTTTGAGTTGAGTTTGTCGTCTGATTTATGCGCATACTTTTGCAGTAGAAACGTGCCAAAACATTAACGGAAATAATGCGATTTTCATGAACTACACACACGCACACACACATTCTTACACACTGACACAAATGCTCGTACGGGCACACAATTGCATATATGTATTTTTATAACTTACATATGTGTACGACAGTCAGTATGAAACTTGTACTTTACATTTCTTCTAGAACTTCAAATCGAAGATATTTTACACTTTTTTAACACTTGTGCGTCTTCAACGATATTCTGACTTCTCCTGTGGCTTTTTATCGGTTTTTGGGTATAAACTTTAGCAGCAATCCTTTACCCACTTTTGTTCTGACAATCACATAAAACTTTAATCCTTCATTGTTCTTCATTTGGTAAAGGAATTTTCTTTTTTATGGTTTATTACTATATCCTTAGATATTACTTGAGCTGGTGCTTTTGTCTTTTATATAAGTATTCTTTGCGATTTTGTTTTAATAACATATAAATTGTTGAAAGAGATTTGTGCGAAATTACATTTACCCAAACGAACTTTGGGTATTTAACCAACAACGCCAATGACAGCAACAACAACAATGGCATGTGTAAAATGACAGGAATACCAAAAAGTAAGGACACCTTTCGATATTGCTGATACTGATGCAGCATTTGCCACAACACACAGTTTAACCTTTGACATGTATTACATACGTAACGAACCAGCACACATAAATAATGTCTTAGTGTATGTCGGCTATCAAGTGTGTTTGTTTCTCTTTATGCCTTATGCACATATATGAAGAGACATTTACACACACTCATACGACACAAGTTGATGACAACTCATGCTCATACACAGTCACAGCAGGCATTTCCGGTTTTGATAAATTCAATTATGGTTTGAAGGAAAAGGAAACCAGAAATCTTGGTAAAGATAAATCTGAGTGAACAGAGTGCAAACGAAGAAAAAAAACAAACATCTGGGGATAGGAAATGGTGCTATCGCAATAAAGGATTTTGAAATTAAACCGCCTAAAGTTTATAACTTAAACTCAAGTGAATGTTGAACAAAAGAATACAAAATAAAGGCAAATAGGCCAGTGGCTACAAAGGTCTGATTATATTATCTGTATGAAATGCTAATGACGATTAATTTTTTTAAACATAATTGTTAACATAACATGTCAACGTCTTTCTATTTGGTATAGAAAGGTTCCTATAGACATGCTGAGTATATTGAGAAGTTTCCTGCCCCAAAGAGTTCCAGTGATTATAATGTCTTTGAGATATATTAATGATGAATAATATTCATAAAATTAAAAACATAAAATTTTCCACGACTTGCAGAGCTCATTAAGAAGTTGCTTGCCACAAAGACTCTGAATGTCTCTGTTAGGTATAGAGTTCCTTTATCTTCCTCAGCATGTGAATCGGTGGTGAGGTGTAAGGAATGTCTAGGCCTACGTATGATGGGAATTTTCTGGTATAAAAATTTATAACTAATTACACAATATAAACTAAACATTATATCAAATTTGTTCATAAGAAATATTTCAATAGACTATCTCATAAAAAATATATAAACAACAATTCTAAGCTTATAAAATGATATGTTACTGTAGATAGAAAATTTTACCTACTTTTTATGCATAAAATTGTCTTATAGTGGTAAAATTTAGATATATTTTAAAGCCAAAGTGGTGTAAGTATCTTTGATTTTCAGATAATGTCGAAGCAAGCTTACAGCTTACTGAGTGGGGAAATTGCATTCAAATTATAACTTTACTCATCCAAACTTATTTCTCATATGATCAATATATGATGTAGAAAGTCTGAATGTTAGTGTTTCAGTCGAAATGTTACGAATTTAGTCTTCACCACTTAGCCTTTTAGTATTCCATATCCCTATCCCGGCATTATCCACTATCAAACAAGTGAACTTTGCGGCTCATTATAGCATTTCCCCTCAAAAAAAAAACTTCTTCTCATTACCCAAATAACCAAATAATTGCCCTCACTTTCTGCATCTAATAAAACTAAAACTTTCTGATGATTAATTTTAATTTATCTAGAACACATCGCCAACAATATGAAAACATAGCTTTTTACGAGGGCTGCTATATATATTTCTGGCCTAATAATGAAAATGCGAATATTTATCATCAAAAATTGTTTTATTGTTTTTCAAAGTATTCTCCAGCCTGATTTATACACTTTTGCATGCGCTCAAACCAATTGTCGAAGCACTTTTTCCACTCCGATTGAGACACCTCCAAAACATGGTTTTTGAATGCTTCAACAGCATCTTCTGGGCACGAAAATCGTTGACCACGCATTTTTTTCTTGATGTGCGGGAATAAAAAGAAGTCATTTTGTGCCAAGTCAGGGCTGTACGGCGGATGACCCATCAATTCGACGTTTTCGCCGGTCAAAAAGGCGCTGGTTTGAGCCGATGTGTGAGAGCTCGCGTTGTCATGGTGAAGAATGATTCGTCTTCTCTTGTTTGTTTTTCGAATTTCTCCGAAGACTTCAGGCAAACAAATTGTGGTGTACCACTCAGAATTGACCGTCCTTCGTTGCTCAAGCGGAACAGTCGCCACATGACCAGTTTTGCCGAAGAAACAGGCGACCATTTGCTTCGAAGTGCTTCTTCCACGAACAACTTTCGTTGGATTTGGCTCGTCTTCGAAGACCCACACGGTCGATTGTTGTTTTGTTTCGGGCTCATACGCATAGATCCAAGATTCGTCACCTGTGACGATCTTATGAACATCTTTTGAAGCACGGCGATCGTATTTTTTCAACATTTCTTTGCACCAATCGACACGAGCCTTTTTTTGAGCGATTGTCAAATTGTGCGGGATCCAACGACAACAAACCTTTTTTACGGTCAGGTGTTTATGTATTATCGAATGTATGCTGGTGGGAGAAATGCCCAAGGATGCCTCTATCTCCCGGTATGTCACATGACGATCTTGCATTATTAGTTCACGCACGGCATCAATGTTCTCTGGCACAACGGACGTTTTTGGACGACCTTCACGGAATTCGTCGTTGAGCGAACTGCGACCACGATTAAATTCGTTATACCAGTTTTTCACGGTGCTATATGATGGTGCTTGATCACCATACAAAGACTTAAGTTCATCGATGCACTCTTGTCTGGATAATCCACGTCGAAAGTTGTGAAAAATGATCGCACGAAAATGCTCACGTGTCAATTCCATTTTTTTAACGGAATTGAATTGTTCAAAGCTCTGTAAGTTTAACAATTCACGATTAAATGACAACACGTTCTGAGTGATGTTATGCTAAAAAATGTCAACCTTTCCAATGGAAATATCAGATTGCACCTGGCAACACTTATTGTTGCCTAGGCCAGAAATATATATAGCAGCCCTCGTATAACTAAATTAGGCTGACATGTCACGGCCACAAACAACAACAGTGAAAATATAGCTTAAGCTTAATTAAAAATGAAAGTTATTAAATTGCAGACAGAGAAGAGACAGCAGCCAACAGGAAAAGTGGTAGAAAATTTCTAACCAAACTAGAGTCAGCACTTTCCCAGAAGTGTTGACAGCGACGGCAGCAATACAACTACAATAACTTAGCAACATGTTACCACAAACTGAACTTTAGTTGAGATCTCACTCTGTCTCTATTTTATATTTTCTGTGCGGCGCATTTTTTTTTCGTTTTTTATTTTTTGGTTGTTCTGTGCAAATGACATTTATGAGCCGA
Organism: Muscina levida; assembly: GCA_964034835.1. Lineage (NCBI taxonomy): Eukaryota > Metazoa > Arthropoda > Insecta > Diptera > Muscidae > Muscina > Muscina levida. Next base: position 147,865,631 of record OZ035883.1, on the reverse strand, counting down.
AAAGTTTTGAGACGCCTTTAATATAAATGTGACAGTTACATGATCAACACAAAACGAACATTGTTGCAAATTATTACCAACACTCTTATAGAGACAGTGACTGTCACATAAAGTAGGCGAGAGAAAAAAATTATGTAGTGTATTTGAAAATAAATTTCATTTCATAACAGCAATAATAAAACATTAAAAAGTTTATTATTAAATAAAGCTTCAAACAAGCACCAGTAGAGATGAGAGCTGTTGAGTGGATTTTTTTCTAGCTTGTAAAGGGACTTTGTATGTAAAACAACAATTCAAATTGAAGTAGACTTTTAGGAGTCACATCATTGTAATGTGTGACATAGAGTTTTTTGTATGATAAAATCAGAGACAACTTTTAGAAATGTATGTAAAACGGTGTGTTTGTCAAATTAAAAGTAATATTTTAGTAAAGCAGACTTTTAGGAGTTTATGAGTGGCAGTAAATTGAGGCAAGCTTTTAGTTGTTGAGTTAAATGAATGATGGGTAAGGGATTGCAGTTTAAAAAGACAGTTGAAAACACGAAACGAGATTGTAGAAATTGAAATTCAGTAAATTAAGTATATAATCAAATTATCGCCGGAATTTAATAATAGTTGTCTAAAAGAACTCAATAATTTCTCAATAATGCCATGAATGCCATCATGAAAAAAAAGTATGTTAGGTTAGGTCTGCCGCCTCTAGCATAGTTCCTAGTATAGGTGCCGTTGTGATAAGATTTTATTTTAAGATAATACAAAAGGTCATACAAAATAGATTGACCAGAGAACGCCAAACCCTTTGGGAATTTTACTATACTGGTACTAGTACCTTCACTCTGACATGGAATTTCCCACCACACAAACAAAGACCTCGAAAATGTTCCACAGTGTTATTAGATGGACTCTACATAGGTTCAGCTCAAATTGTCTCCTCTGTATATCCATATTAGGCCAAATCTGTTTAGTTGCTGTGCAAGTGGGTTCTTTCATCCATATTTTCTTAGCAATATGGATCAGTTCCCCCTTGTGAGAGGAACACCTATGTGTCTGTAAACTTTGCCTGAATTCACGATGGTAGCGGCTTTTGCGAATGCATCGGCTCTTTGGATACCATATATGTCCCTACGTACTGACTACGTCTATTCTAATGGCCGATATTTCGACTACAGTGATCCGGTATCCTAATCGAAAGTTGAAATTTTAACTCCTCCGTAAAGATTCCAAAGTCGTCCGTGGAAATTAGGATTATATACTCCCCAAAGTGTAGGATATTATCAATATCATCATAGTAGATTCTTAACGGGCTGTTTATCATTATATCCGATTCGTAAACAGGTTCTGGTGTAGTGTAATTCGTGTAAAACCTTACATTGATCAAGTCCAAAATGTTGGCATGAACATAGTCCCTTTTCCTCGAAGGTCTCTTGGCGTCTAAACGCATTGCGGTGTTCGCTGCTGTCTTCTTTGCTCAATGTCTGGAGGTAACCAGTTAAGCATCGTAAATAGTGCTTTAGTTGGATTTGTTCTAAGTGACCCTGTTATTATGATTACCACCAGTCTCATAATGCGGCAAATCGAGGAATTTGGAGTTTATGATCCTTGCCGGTAATTTAATCCTCCAAAAGAGTAAATGTGATCATGAATTGATTCATAGTATGGCGTATTATCTGGTACTATTCTCATCGTTAAATTGGCGAAGTGCTTGGAATTGTGTATGTTAACTTGCTAAAAGTCTAAAAGTCAATACATCCCATTATGGAAAAACTATTCATTATTTTGTAAAGTTGTACACCAATCACTGAGCACTCTGTTACATGTCTAGTCTACATGCAAGTCTAAATGCCAAAAATTACTGCATTTTTATATCACTTTCCAAAAATTAACATACTTTAAACCAATCCTAAATTAAATGCTATAATATTTTTCAATAATTTTCCCTCTCTCCCAGCTATGTTAAACTAAACCCCTCTTCGTTTAACAACTATTATACAGCATACTTTTACGATGACATTAAATTTAGTACAGCATGCAGCATACTTTTAGGATGACATTAAATTAAGTATTTGAACATTGCCATTAGTTTTTCCCCACCCACCCCACACAAAAGCATTTTTCCATTACTTTCATTTGAAATGTAATTGCAAAATCGCAGCAATTCACATGTCCTACACGTCCTGAATGCATTGTGTATGAGTGGACCGTCTGCTCAAGTATTTGTATTATTAAGTCCCTTTTTCATACTGTCAAATCATGTCAATCATACATTAGCGCGCCCCATGTAAAATGTCTAGAATACCTAATTGCAAAATGTCATTAAAAACAATTACAATTCTCTTTTTCCCTTCCTCCGGTGCGTCATCACATTTTGCCTTATATTACACATACAGCAACTGACGGCCATCATGCATAAACAATGATATCGAAATCAAGGCATCCTATTTGCGCGAGCGAGGGAACGCGAGTTGCACATTGCGCTGAATATCCTGTTTGTCGGACTTACAATGTTTAGAAAGGCTTTAACTACAAATGCATGTTTTAGAACAGAAACAACAATACAAATTCGCTACAATTAAACAGTAAACAGCAAAAAAAAGTTTTACGGAAAAGGCTGTTCCACACACAGGTACACATGCACACACACACACCCACCGGTCCAACAATGCAAATTGAAATTGTCAATAAACCCACAATGGTGCAGCAATGTTGCGACCATTTCACAGCTTAATGACCATTTGGTAGATTCAACCTAAAGCCTACAAGGCCGGCATTAGGGGGCCTGGGTTGGGACATCTCAGCCAGTGACCACATTTGGAATTAGATCGTTTATCATTTGTAACAAAATCAAAACCAACAACGTAATGCCTTCCAACACATCCCGGGCAAATGAAAAGCTATCACAAATTGTAGTATCAATACTCACAGTGATGGAGTGGTTTTGGACTGAGGTAGAGAAACCATTTGTGCCGCATTTCGCTTTACGCATTCCAAAGGATTTGTTCGCATTGTGTCGCTGCGTTCTCCTACCACCACCACCTCCACCTAGAATAAACCCTTTTTTGCTGAAAACTAAATAAACAAATGCGAGGACCCTCGCTTATTTCACCGACACGATGGCATGTCCTGTGGTGTAGGGGTTGGGATAAACCAAAACAAAACTAAACACAACTAACGAACAACCAAAAGTAATCCCTCAAAATGTTTGTCCAATTTTACCTCATGTTACCATTGCAAAAATGTTGTTGCTGTTGTTGCCATGGTTGTTGTCGTTTCCCTACAAATTTCCCTCTGTATGAAGATTCAAACCAGGAGGCAAGGACATGACAATAGTTAACATTTTGAAAGCGCCCCTCCAGAAAAGGTACAAAACAATTTATTTTGTCACATGTTTCCTTTTTTCGTTTGCAAAGGATGACGTAGATCTGATTTGTAGTGTTGGAACCCAATCAATATGTCGGACAAAAGTGATTTTATATTTGTTTTGAGTGAGGATAGTGCACAGGAAGGGAATGTTGAAGAATGGAATATATTAAGTACCACAAAGGCTATCATTGATTTTAATAAGTTGTCACTTAAATGGAAATGATTTTAAATGCTAAACAACAGTTGATGGTTAGAGATAAAGCCAACCATGTAGGCGGGAGAAGAGATTAAAAAGTTACAGCTATGTTGGAGAAAAAACTCCTCAATGATGCCTAAAAGTAGACTGTCTTTTATCATGGAAGCTGTAGATTCTCCAGATGTTAACAAAAGCAATACACAGAAAGTCTTATTTTGTCTAAATGGGGAAAATAATTGAATTGAAGCAAATCAGTGCCTAAAACTATACCATACATTTTGTGTTTACACACATGTATGGATGTATTTAAACTGAAAATAAATGTATATTTATGGAAGTAGGTGGACATGTTGATAACATTTTCGTTTTTAAAAACAAGAGTCCATAGGCATCAAGTTAAATATGGGAATTCAGGTAATTCCTAAAACCCATATGCCAAGCCGATGTCTGTGATAATGCCAATAACAAATAATTGTAACAATATCCTTTTTAATTCCATAATTTACAAAATTTTTGTCATATATCTATGCAAATGTTTATATGTCCAATTTTCATAACTTTACAAAAAGCCGATTACAATTTTTGAAACATGGGCGGCATGTCAACTTTTTGTAGAGCAATTGAATAGACTTTCACCTAAATCAGACAGATCTAAAGTTCATAACAAATAAAAAAAAATGCATTAAAAAACTATCAAATTTTGCTCTAATGGTAGAGATATGCTCTTTGTCCAATTGTTTGCACCAAGTTTTTAAACTGCCACAGCTATATATTTTCAGAAACTATACAATTTTTGTTGAATATTTATAAAATCATTCACCCAAAATTCTATGTTAACGTGGGTTTTAAAACCAAAAGGTTTTCCAAAATCTCATATTACACATCAAATTGCGTTACCAACGTAAACAACATGAAGTGTAACTAACCCCTTTTGTGTCACAAGTGTTGCCAAACAAAACCCACAATTTAATTTTGTATGCCAGTTTAAAACATATAAAAGAGATTTACTTACATGCACATTTGAATGAATAATCACTTCCCGACTGCTCTATGAAATGCTTTGTAAAATATGCAACATTTAAATAATATAAGCACCTTCAAAGTATGCAATGAATTTGTATAATTTATATGTAGCAGCCACCACAACAACAACTAAAATGGAAATAGAAACAAAGTAACAGTAGAAATGACAATAACAGAGGCAAACAAAAAACTAAAACCAAACCAAACATAAACATAAACACCAACATTTACAAACAACATGCAGTCAATGATAGAGAGGCAGCGAGAGAGGGACCAACACAGGACTCACCTATAGAAAAAATAGTATAAAAAAATGCATATAATACAAAACATTTATTCAACACAACACACAGTTACATAACATACAACACTATATCCATATAGGAGACATAGGGACTCTCTTAGATAGGAGACAGGTCCCAAGCAGGACAATAGTGAGACACAGACTTAACTTACCTACTCATGCACTCATGTACAGCCCTACACTCCTCACCACCACTAACACACATGATCATTATTCATACATATGTATGGTTTACTTTATAGATATAAAGCAAAAAGAGAATACATCTCAAAAGAAGCTGAGAAAAAATACAATTTAAATAACTGTTGGTTTTTTTTAATATAAATAAAAACTGACTTGTGCATATAGGTGGGGGAATAGTTAGATGTAACTGAAAAAATAATGAAACAGCACACAGGTATATCCTGACGCCTGACTGTAAAATGTGTTAATATGTATGGGAAAGGGGGAGAGGGAGAGTAAATAAATGAGTGTGACTGTGATTGTATGTAAAGACATTACATCTATGAAATTTTGATATTCTGCATAGACAGGGGCGTAGTTTTAAATATATGTTATAAGATCTTGTAACACTTGTGGCATTAGATGAAAAAATGCTTCAGTCGGGTGCCACTTTTGATGTTAAGGGGCGTAGTTTAAAATAAATATGACAAGACAATGTAAAATTTGTGGTCATTTGATGAAAATGTAGGGTGTTTTTGTAAGACATATAGAAATCAGATAGTTGTTAAACTAATGAAATGTATTTGACTTTATTTACGATATACTTGGCAAATCACCTTTCAAAATAACGCTTACAAGTCGTCAAAATGTATCCTCAAAATTCGCGCCCTTCATCTAGTTTACGGTGCCCATAATCATCCGTTTGAGCAGCTAATACGCAATGCTATGAATCGAATTAAGACCACATTTACTCTCTTGGTTAATATTCATCCAAGAGTGCGTACAGGAGAAGACATTGCCTCTGTAGACTTTAGTGTAACAGTGAACTAGAAATTATTGATCGACCACGTTCTCACCAACTCGGTCTCTGCCCGTCCACTATTTGGAAAATTTTGAGGAATATCCATATAAGCTCCAACTGTTGCAATAACTAAACTTATCGGCCCATTTGTTTTTTATCAATAGTGTAATAGTGTAAATGGACAGAGAATTGAACCATTGAATTTCTGACTAAATGCGTATGTAAACACACAGAATTGTTGTTTTAAGTAAGACAATCCTCATAAGAATCTTGAGACTCTATTATATCCCGAAAAATTACTACTTAGTATGTGTGACCTTCAGTAGCTCAATGGAAGCGATGTAGATTCGCCATCCGAAGGCGCCGGGTTCTATTCTAGGCCGGAGCACTGGTAAAATGGACATCGACGAAAAATAAATTTCGAGTTCTTCAGCCAACAACAGTTTATCCCAGATTCTTTCACTAATAATTCAGAGTATGAGATTGCGAACAAAACTAGAGAAAATGGAAATGATTTATCATCAACATCGCAAAACAAATCAATAAAAACATCTGGCGCCATCTCTCGAAGGAAATTGGCAGTTAAAACTCAAAGCATCATCAACAATCCATTGACAAAAACCTTGCATCTACAAATACGAACAAAAACCGAGTTGCCAAAATTATCGTACGATAAAATTATTTATCACCCCAGCTAATATCTTCAGATGTTACAACAACAACTATCTAGTGCGGTTTACAGGCCGAAGCATCATCGCCCCATTTGTCTATCAATCCAATACCGGGGCCAACAGTACCGTGAATGATGAACTTTACAGGCAAATAATTTGTGATTTTTTATACCTCATGTCATTATAAAAGTTTGGAGATGTAATGGTTGCAACAAGATGGGCAACATGCCTGTGAGTTGGCCACCTCGTTCGTGTGATTTGACACCGTTGGACTACTTTTTGTGGACGCCAATTAATTGTCTGGTCTATGCTGATAAACCAGCAACGATTTATTTAGAAGCCAACATTCAAAGCACTATTGATGAAATAAGAATGGGTATGCTCAAAAAAGTGGTGCAAAATGCAAAACAAATTATTTTTAAACATTAAATGCCATGCTTGTAAAAAACAACCTTCATTTTTAAAAAATACCTCTGTGGTATATTAACCATAATTAGTAATTACATAGTTCAATATATTTTAAATCAATCCCTCTTTAACACAATAAGAAACGAAGAAAATCTTTGAATTTCCACACTATTAAGACAATATGTTGCAATATATTTAAATTAACCCATTACCACACCTAATATTTAACGCCTATGCCTCTGCCTTCTCTTAGTCTCTCGCACCTACTCTTATCTTTGCAACAGATACAAATCTAACACATTTCAATAAAAGACCGGAAATGGAAATGCAAAGACGACTGAATTTTAAAAGAAAACATAACGGAAATTAAAAGTAATGCATCATTTACTATGCAAAGTAACAAGATGACACTAAAGCCTTAAAAGTTTACTTTAAATATATTTCACTAGCTTAAATTAAATGTCTGTCTCTGTTGTTGTTTTAACCAATATCAGTTATCTAAACTTACACAATATGTTCACAGTAAAGCCTTCCCCAAAACTGTAAACCTTTTTTTTTTGTGCAAGGCAAATAGATTTTTGTTTCGATAAAATTAAATTTTATGTTGCCTACTTTTTGGCACTTTGTGTTGTTAATCTCTCTTTCACTGTGCAGTAACACAGTTTCGTTTTTTCGTTTTGCATTTGGCTGCCTATCCAGTGGCTAGCTGCCTGCATGGCTGCCTGGCTGGCAGTGCAGTTGTAGTTTTACTTTGTTTCACTCGAAAACAATTGATTTCATTTTTGTTAACATAAGCTTTTCATCAACAACACAATGACGATGACGACGGCAGCTGCCATACTGCCATGCATGCAGCTGTTGTCGGCTGCACCCATCAGCATCGCCATTCTCTTCGATGACTGATTTCAGCCACCCTAAGGGTATCTGCATCTGTATCACAGTTCTACATCTGGCCATGTCTGGGGCGTGTTACGTGCTGCTACAAACCACGACATGTGTATGGCGTTGTATCCTCTTTTAGCACATCTAAACAAACAATTTTGTCTGAACCCCAAATAAAAATAACAAAACTTGCAAGCACTCTATCCCGCTGTGAAAAACGCCGTGTTGTTACTTTCAGACATTCAAAGCCGGGGCATTAAATCTAACATGCAATCCAATTAAAAGCTATTCCAATACATAGCCACACATAGCTGTACACGAGCAGAGTTCATGGATATGAGAGAAAAATAAACTCGTTCTATTATATTATATTGAACGCTAGGCGAGCTGGCCGTGGGGGAAAAAAATTGCGATAGTATCAATTAAAAGATTGTTGTAGCAAAATAATAGAAAAATCCAAGCGCCAGAATGAAGCTAGAGTGAGTTAACAAAGGATTTCAAAAACTAAAATTCATTAATAAATTTTTATCAAAACACCAATTGGGGAAATATGCTTTATATTATATTCCAATCGAACACCTAAAAGTATGCAATAACTATTGAGGATTTTTTTTTTGTCGACTGTTTTCATACCAACACTTTAGGTAGTGGTATTTTTAAATGAATAAAGTGATAGAACAAATTAAATAAATAACTCGGCCAATGGGGAATGTTAGTGAGTAGCTGGGTGAGTCAGTAAAATAGTCAGACAAGCGGTAGTAAAAAAACGATTTAGGTGTGGGTCAGCCAACGTATCGTAAGTAAAAATTATAGTAAATAGCTATGCCCTGTAAAAATATAAGTTGTTATTGTATCAAAACCAATTCATTTTATGTACAAAACACAAGCGGCCATAAACTTGTCATCGTCAACAACTCAGAAACAAAAAAACTGGGCCTGAGACTCATCGTTGAAAATACTTTGACGATCAATATCTGGTTCAACTTCCACTTGAAACTCAAACCATTTAAAGAAGAAAGGTCTGCTAGCTTGAATTCTAGCACATGCAACAAGAATGTAAGCCAAGATCTTTTCTAAAAAATTTCCAAGTAGTGGACGGACAGCGATCCGGCTGAGTTGCTGATAGCGACGATAGATCGATGAAGTCCACAGTCACACTCAAATCTACAGCGGCGATGTCTTCTTCTGAACACACAGTACGGGCTCGATTTGGATGAACATTATCGAAAAAAGGGTAAATGTGGCCATGAATTGATCCATAGTATTGCATATTAGATGGGCGATTTTGCGCACCATAAACTTTACGTAGTGCTCTATATGTTTGGCGAACAGATCGCTTATTTTGAAAATAAACTACCATGATCTGTAAACGTTGTTTTGGAGTCAGTTCTTGCATGGTGATTTGCTAAAGTATACTAAAAAAATGTCAAACACATTTCATTAGTTTGGCAACTAGTTTTACATTTATTTCTATCGGATAATATATACGCATACAAAAGTCCCATTATATAGTACTACAGATTAAACATAACGAAAATGTTATACCTAGATATCAGCGCCAAAAAAAACAAATACTAAAAAGATATAAGTTCAGGCAGTAACATTGGCATATGCCTACAATACAATATGTTGCTCGTACGTCCTAATGCTTCAGCTATTACTACAACACATAAGACTGACATAACATCAGTTCTTTCTACTTAAAAAATAACTTAATATGTATCCACTATTATATTGTGTATTCCCACTTTAAACGTAACCTCATAATTGAGCGGTATCGCTGTTCTGCTCTCATGCTACATTGTTGCACCATAGCCTTCGCTGCCTTTGCCTTTGTATTCAATCACATAAAAATATTTGAACAAAATTTATTGCTTTTCTTACACTCTAACTATGGTGGCGCACAAAAAAATGCTGCTCATCATTCCCTTTCAAAAGTAACAACATTTACTTTGCTATATATGGGCAGTGATCAGTTGCACCGGGAGCGGTATGAGTTTTTCCCCGTTTTATGACATGAACATTTCACTTTGTTGTTTGCGTTTAATGTCTGCATTTTTTTCACATACCCCAAACCGCAGTACAACTTTCACACAGGCCACGAGGATGACTGCCTTGTTTGATTTTTTTCTAGTACAGGGCTTAAAGGGTGGTGAGTTAGCAAATCTATCGAAAACGTTATATCAAAAAATCAATTGTTCTCTCTATGCTCCGGCAAATTCATTGCACACATAGCTAGCAAAAGGAACAAAATAATAATAATCATGGCATGGTGGCTAACGTCATAGTCCTCGTCTATTCCTAAAGCCAGCGTTGTATGTTATTTTAGGGTTCAAAGGCTCATAGCCATAGATGTTGCATGCCTGTGCTTATGTTTACCGTGTATCGATGATTGTCTATGCAACAATGTGTTGTTTTATTCATTGATTGCCCTTCTTTGTGTTCTCTCTGTTTGCTACCATAGTGGCGCTGGAACACTTTTTGTTGCCACTGTTTGTATTCCTTTTTATACGTCTTTTTGTTTTGGCTGTGTTGCAATTGCCAAAGCAAAAGAAATGGCAAATTAAAATATTCATATGTAGTCTTTTGTTTGGCAATGAATTTAATTGATGTTGCCACATGACTTTCAATCCCATAAAATTAAGACAGCATATGAGTGAGAAGTGGTAGTAGGTAGTAGTACTACTGCAGACAGAGGCAATCCATGAGCGGAAGTCTGTAATTAAAGGTGTCGGTGTGTGAGTAATAACATATACCAGAGAATGCTTAAATTTTAAATGGCTGCTACAGGAAAAGTAAAACTTACTTAACTTACATACTAACTGTAATTAACAACCTATAAATAAAAAAGGACACATATTGACACTTTTGTATTTAGCTGGGACCGGCAGTGGCAAGATGGTTAGAGCACGCGACTACCATGTTGGAGATCCCGGGTTCGATTCCGGTCTCCAGGCAACTACATTTTTCTTCCATTGCCGGCTCCCTCGATGTTGTCGACAGCAACTTTGCAGTATAAATGACGAGGCAATCGGCATGTCGGCCTCTGAAAGAGTGAATCTAAATTGTAAATCTAAAAATAGAAAGCGTGTTAATTCACAACAATGCGAGAATCTATACCATACCTCGCGTTGTAAAGGAAAATTACGGTTTTTTAAGTTTAAGTTGATATGATTCATGAACACAGCAATCATGTACCTTCCTAAATTGATTTTACATAGTGAGCTAGTTTATATAACACATTTTCCCATATTTCAACCATTCATAAATTGTCTTTAGAAAAATAAATAATAAACAAGGAATGATTTTTGTTTGTAAAAAGAAAATTTCCTTCACCACATACTAACTGCTGTCATGCAACTGCCAATTACAGCTAAACTCTGTAGTAAAAGCGAAATCACTTCAGCAAACATTTTTATATGATTTCCAATTGATATTTCAAACCGCAATTACACCAGCAATTACAATTAAATTATGAGAATGTGCCACGAACAATTCATCATAATCACGAAATCTACAAGTGCAACAAGAACAAGGCAGCCATGGCCTTTATACAAACTCGCACATTCACGGAGACAATCAAAACGCTACGCATACACACCGCACCGCACCACACGAAGGACTAACGAAAACATACAGACACTGACATTTGCACACAATGCAGACCATGATTACAAGTGTTAAAATAACATTTACAACAGTCAAGTAAACATGAGATTAAATCAAATAAGAAACTGCAAAATGTAAGCAAAAGGCAACTTGCAAAAGCACGAAGGCAGCCCAAGCGAAGCTCGAGAACACGCTCAACAACAGCACTCACACAGTTAGTGAGAACTTCTCACAATGGCAGCGCACAAATGAAAATAAACGCACACACGTATTGTATTGTACGAAGACACATACGTATCCACTCAAATAGAATTGAAATCTCTTTTCAGTTCATTTTTTTTTTCATTTTTGTTATTCTCAATACGATTATATAGCACGATTTAAGTGGATATAGCCTTCAGTCGAAACTGAAACGAAGGGTTACGGCTGCTCATGAGAGCAACAGCAGCAGCAGCACCAGCGGCTGCCTGAGTAGTGGCAGAGTGTCAGAACCATGTTAAGTGAAGTGAACGCATCTGCAAGCAATATTTATAACTGGTTTTTAACTACATCACTGACACTTCACTCGACGTACAAGGATACGATAACACATTAAAAACCCAAAATAAACATTCACACACACATACAAACTCGCGAGACATCATAAGAACGCATGCATGTAAACAGATGCACACGTAGTCATATGTGTGTGTGAATTTCATAGAGCTGATATAAATTATATATCTTAATGTATTTGTAGAGAAAACTTTACAGCTTCACTTTATTGTGAGAAACTTCAATATTTAATAGACACATGTAACATTGGGCAGTATGAAACGATACATAAAGATTTTAAAGTTTTTTATGCTTAGCACTGATGTATTTTCAGAGAGATAGTTTTGCCTGAAGTGAAGAGAAGGTTTTAATGGAAATTGTTTGAAATTGTGCAAAACATATAAAATATTTGTAATATAAATATTTGTAATATAAATCAAATAAACATGAATCCAATGTGTTTTAGTAAAAAAGTTATCCTCTAACAAAAATGATATGTATTGTAAAGGAAGTTTTTTTAGAAGTATAGAATTTTCGAAAGGTATAACTTGAAAACTAGCTGTCGTACTAATGAAGTGCGATTGACTTTTTTTACTAGACATGCCGATTGACTCGACATTTAACTGCGAAGTTGCTGTCGACAACATTGATCGACAACATCGAGGGGGCCGACAATAAAAGAAAAATGTAGATGACTGGCGACAGGAATCGAACCACTGTTCTCCCGCACGAGGTATTTAGTCATTTATCACTTATATGCGTATTTCCTTTTGCCCTTCTTGCAGAAAACACAATCGTTGTTAAACCCATTGAAACTCTGTTAAGCTGAATCAAAAAACTTTTGAGGTTGCCAATAAACTGCTCTTAGTTTAGTGTTACAGCATATCGTCTTGGATCAGTTATCTATGGTAAATGCAAGAGAGTTTTTGGGGCTTTATTTAACGACAAGTTTAACTTCTATACCTCCAACTTTGACTATTTACGTACCCATTTAGGTGGAATTCAGACACGTCGGAAAAAAAATAAATTTGGTGAGCCTCTGTAGCCTTTCGTGTGTCTACTGGAGCCTGTGAGCATTATCTTGAGGTTTTAATTTTGTAATGATGTAAATGTTAATCTTTGTGAAGAATGCGATTTTAAGAATTTCTGGCCTTTTAAGTGGAGAATCTAAGTTGATTACGAACAGCACTTTCTGGGTTTCCACTATTCCAAATCGATTGCCGATTTAAACAAACTTCGCCTCTAGTCCTTTACAATTCCTGCGGCAATTGTACAATCTCTTAGAGCGTATTCCAATTCATAACTGGGAAAAATATTATAGGAAGTAAAAGTTTCTACCGCAGGATATCGGTTTATTAGAAGACAAAAATAACCCTAAGATCCTTCGGAGGATCAAACAAAACCACCCATATTCGGTAGGCTAGGCAATGAAAGGGTTTCTTTGTTCCTGAATTCTTTCGATTTAGTAAATCGAAATGGTGTTTAGCTTTATAGAGCCAACTTTATTTAACAGCTACATACTAATATTCTCCTTCTGTGGCCTTTCTCAATTGTTATACTACATTTTAAATACCAATACCATTTGGATTTCTTTATAAAACATTCTCTACATAAAAATATATTGTTAAACATGAAATCGATACACACTCAAATTGCTAGCTTTTATCTTTAACTATCAGACAACTTCAATCTAATCAAAATCGATAAAATTTACTTGTACAAATTGTAGTATAACATTCCAGTGCACATCTAAGCGATTAAGAAATGCCATTTAATGTTCAAAGATGGACAGACAGCATGAAATCGATTTAGAAAATTGTACCATCTCAAAATGCTATTAACTAAAAACAGCATTAGCTTTAATGCCATCACTTACACATGCCAATGATGCCATGGCAATGCCGTTGCATTGCCTTTGCAAATTTAAACCGGATGTCTTTAGCGAAAAGCTGCCTTCGTCCTCCTTTGCCCCCATCACTCGCCGGTGTTCACCCACTTACTTGCTCATTCACTTGCTCTCTGCTACTTCCGTTTCCTTCTTTAACTGCCAAAGCCAAAGCCTGTGCTACAACTTGTTTGGGGGTGAGTGTGTACGTGTGTGAGTGTCTTCTGATGCTACGTCTTATATTGTCTTTGATTCATGCAACTGCAGCCATTTAAATTTTATGAATTTCAAACATGTTTTATTCATCAACAACAATATGCTGCTCTCTTCTGTAACACTGCACGGAAGTCACAATCGTCGTCCTGCTGCAATGGGGAATTGGCGAGTGAATAAGCGTATTGTGATGGTCTTCTTAAATATGCCGCGTTATGTTACCATAACAACTTTAACTTCAACTTGAGCCATAACAAGGACGCTGACAATGGCAACAACGGCCAAGTTAAAAACAGGACATTGGAAAAAGAAAAAACTATAAGATGCGCCTGGTGTCTTTGATGCAGTGCCATCGACTGCTGCACAGACATAGTGATATCACGAATTAGCTGGATAGTGTTAGGATGTTAAGGTATCTGTTGAGAGCAGACAGAGATAAAGTCGTTAAATGATATAATATTTTAAATCAAATACCTGAGATTCAAACAACAGACATGAAAATAACACAAGTTAGTGTAAGAAATCGTAAATTTAAATTACAAAACTTATTGAAGTAACAAGAAATTTTTCTTATCAACAATAATAATTTGCCACATTTTAAGTTTTGGGTAAATAAAACCTAATGGCATAAAATCTAAACTATTTTTTAGGTCTGTGGTTATGTTGACATAAGAGAAATTTGTGTACTTTTCATTGCAAGTTGATAACAAAAATATTTTAAAAAAATTAATCAATTTAAAATAATTCCAATAAATAGCAAACGATACTACAAATATTTTAATTTTCTTGAGTAACCAGTTGAAATATAGAATATTTACCTATGCACTCTTAAGTAACGAGGGCATTGTGAAAAGTTCGAATGCCATTAAAATTAAGTCTGTACTTTAACAAGTGGGGAAAGTAAAACAACAATGGAGCACATCAATTATAAGGGGAAGACTTGATAACTCACCATGAAAAGCAGTTTCCGCGACACTGCTTACTAGCAGCCTTTACAGTGATCGATTTGTACTTACCCATCTCTTTTTTACATATTAGAAACTTTCTTCAAAGTTGTCGTATTACAATGATACTATTTGTGTATTTTATTTTGAATTGTGTATGCAAATATAACTAAAATATGCAAAAACACAAAAAAAAAATAATACAAAATGAAATGAAAACAAACATATCAATCAATGATAAGTAACAGCAAAAAGACTGTATTGATAACAAAAATTGTAAATATATATATTTAGAATATATAAGCTAGCTGTATATATACGTGTGTGTAAAAGAGAAAGCGAATTTATTAAAATTTCTACGGACTTAAGAGCTTGTGTTGTTGTGTGTGTGTGCATATAACTATACTATACATATGATTGTCCTTATAGTGTATGCTTGACTGAATACAATTTGTTGAAAATTTAATGCATTACACACAAATGCAGCTGCAAACAATAGCTTACACACAAATACACACACACACCAACACACGCGCACAAACATACAGCATTACATTTAAATACATATGTGCAAGGGATCGTGTTTACTTTGTAAATAATATTTTACAGATACATATGATATATTTGCATATCTTAACTCTTACAAGACGATGATGATGACGACGCCGATGACTACGATGAACAAGGCAGCAATGATGTATTATAGGTTGCAGCAAGACAAAAGCGAGTGTAAACGGCAGCAACGGCTGTATTACAACGAGAAACGACAATCTGTACGGATGTTTGCACCGGAGTTATTGCCTACATTTAGAGGTTGGTATTAGTGCTCACAATTGTTGTCATATGCAAATGTCAAGAGTACGAAATTGCTTTAATATTCCTACTTGTGGTCATTGTTGTCATTGTACATCCTCGTCGTCAGCGACCAAACAGACTGTAAATGTTAGCATACAAGTGAGAGTGTGTCTACGTGTGGTGTGGCTGTCGATAAGATTGATGGTGTAGTGTGTAGTGCTATTTATTTGTGCAGTTATAAATATGTTTGTTCATCAATAAGTTATGAAATTCATTTTGGGTTTATCATGACAGATGCTTGTGAAGAGATATCAATACAAACAAAAATAACAATAACAAATATAATTTAATCAACTGGTAAACAGTGGTTCATTGTCGAAATAACTCATAAGGGAAGTAATTATTAATAACGGCAACTAATTAAAAATATTAATGAAAAATGGGAAATGAAGTAAACACATAGAAGAGACAAGTTATATACGTTTTATTATTATTATTGTTGCATATATTTATAAAATGTATTTCTTTGGTAGATATAAGTTGGAAAAAATATATTATTCGGTTGGACATTCAGACTAGCGTGACTGTGTAGGTTTGTATCTAAAATGTTGCATATGCATAAGGCATTTGAAGCTTAATTCTTAACACTATTTTGTTTCGTAGTAAAAATGTGATTTTCGAAAAAAGTTTTATTAAAAACTGTTCAATAGTTTTCGAGTTTATCCGTTACAAACAATCTTTATAAATCAAATTTTGCAACCAACACTTTACTTACATGCTTTTTTACTTAATTTTGGATACAAGAATGGAAATATAAATGGTCAGAAGGGGAAAAGGAGAGAGAACGAGAAAAAAATAACGATAATTTAAAAAGAGAGAGTGAAAGCAAATAGATGATTATTTAAACGAAAATTTGGCACAATACAACATGGGATTGGCCGTGGCATAATAGTTAGAACACGCGACTACCATGCGGGAGGTCCATGGTTCGATTCCTGTCTCCAGTCATCTACAATTTTCTTTTAACGCCGGCCCTCTTGATGTTGTCGACGGCGACTTCGCAGTATAGTGTCAAGTCAATCGGCATGTCTAGTAAAAGCATCTCAAACAGTGGCGTTCGCATACGTCGATAAACAAGTAGTTAGATGTGAATCTAAAAATTGAAAGCGTGTTAGTTCACAACAGCGCGAGAAGCCATCCCTTAGCTCATTCATGGGTTGTAAAGGGAAATTAAGTTTATTTTATTTTGATGGCACAATATTTTACCACCAGAACTATAAAGAATTTGAATACAAAAGTAACAGCTTTAGAAAATATCTTCCTATTAATCCCTTTAGCCTACTTTGCGCTTTTTAACATCTCCGTAAACGTTATTTCAAAAAGTAATTTACACAACGGTATATAAAATTGCGTTCTCTATTGCCGAGACAGGACATTAATGTTATAATAATGGTACAGTTCGAATTAATACCAACTGCAAGATAAGATTCTTCGTGTTATTCCCACACTTATATGCTTACCTAGTTGGCATCCCCTCTCCTATGGCTTCTTGTAAAAAACTGAGTACTTAAATCATTTAAAAAGGATAGTTTGTGGCATTTGAGGACGACGAGGTCGTTGTAATGGGTGAGAAATGCTTATGCTTTTGCAAACTTCGCTTGGAAAGCTGCTACCCTCAAAACACGCAGTTGGTTCTATTTACTTGTAGACTCAGCCCGAAGGTGATAATGTGGCTGTACACTACGGTAGTACGACCAATAATTACATATGGATGTCTGGTTTGGTGGTAGGGCAAAAATAAGAGTAACTTACTGAAAATGCTCGTCAAGGTTCAAAGGATGTCTGTAATGTGGATTACTGGGGTTAGAAAGAGCACACTTCAAGTGGCTTTGGATGTGTACCTGTGCTTTCCATCCCTAAGCCATTTTTTCGGCTACATTATCAATACAAAGATTTTCCAGCTGAAGTTCTGGCCATTCAAAAAGCCGCTGAGGCAGTTATGGGATGTGAATCGATACTAGCAGGCGGATAATCGTCTGTGTGGATAGCCAAGCTACAATAATGCTATCAATTTTACATGGTGTCAATCAAAGAGGGGGAGAAACTGTGAGGAGAACTTGGATGGGCTAAAGCCTCTGGATGTCAGCATCTGATGGGACCAAAAACTTTGCGATGTCTGTGGGAACGAATCAGCACACTTATTGGCTAGAGGAGGTTACACTACACCTGATCATGACTCTCTGATAGATGTTCACCCGCCCATATGTTACCGTTTTTTTCAGTGGAGGACTGGATGTGAAAAACAGCCTGCAGACTTTGGATCTGCAGAACCGACTGTATCACTACGCTGTGGTACGAATATAGCAGACCCCGTATGGAATACATGGAGTAACTTGAAACTACTTTGTGGAATTCTAACTGGCCATTACAATATCAGGCACCTAACGGGCAAATGGGATAGATCCATACCAGGTTATTGCCGTGTGTGTAAGGACGAAGAGGAGTTCAAAGCGGTGGAGCACCTTCATTGTAGATGTCCCACTTTGGTGCCTAGGGGTTAAGATACTTAGTTAAGGTTATATAGAGGACGTAGAGTCTCTCACCTTCGTCGGTGTTAGTAGGTTTCAGGCGGTAACTGGGTGAAGATGATCGACTAAGGTACATCCTCTATTTCTCCATTATCTGCACCTAAACCATTCTACTCGTACATCTGGTCCTTAGAAATTTAAGATACTTAGGGCAATGTTATTTAGAGGATCTTAAGTCCATATCCTTAGTCGGAGTAAATAAATTAATAAGTTTCATGTGGTGCCTTCCATGGTTAACTAGGTGAAGATGATCGAATTAGGTACATCTTCTCTTCTTTCTTTATCAATACCTAGGCCATTCTCCTTGTATCTCTATACTCCTTGTTTTATTTTCATCTTCCCTTCTCCCTTCGGATCATCACAACAGATCAGTTGTCTCCTCAAAGACAATGGTAATCGCTCTATTAAGATGTGTTTGTTCCTTTGCATTTTAATATGACACCTAGGAGATCCTCTCCCCTGAGCTTATTTTATAAACTTTTAGCTTATAAATAATTGTGCTTGCATAGTTTTAGATAGGTTAGGTATATTGTTATCTTCAAACGCTTAAGTCCCTTACATTCCTCTCTCTTGCCTATAAATATTGGAGGTAAATATCTTTCAACTTAATCGCTTTATTTAGATGCGTTTGATCAAACCATTGCATTTTAGATATGACATCTAGGAGAGCCACTTTTTTGTGCTTATTTTAATACTTTAATACGTTTAGAATTTCTTTCTAAACTGTCACACCAAGCTTATATAATATCTCCTCAAACTATGTCCTCGTGTAAAAATTTGTGCTTAAAATTCTTCACCTGGATGCGATTAATCATTCCTTTGCATTTTAGGAATGCCATCTAGGAAAAACTCTCTCCCGCTTTTAGTTTGCAAAGATTTGTTATATACGAACATAACAATGTTGAGTTTGTTTAGTCATAAGAACTCTCCTACGCTCTATGTAATAAAATCATATGCATATGACTGCTATCAGTTTTTCGACCGTTGCTTTTTTAATCATTTTAAAATTTACTCAGCATCCGCTGTTTGATTTCATTAACCACTTGTCATTGCAGTATCAATGCCACCACCAACACCACCTATAGCTTTAGACTGCGAACTATTTACACAACGCACGCCTTTGTGGTCACAAATTGTGATTAGAGTCCTTTAGATGTATTTCAAAATATTTCGCCACTAGAAATATCTCATTACAAAGGAAACAAAACAGAATTTGTTGCGAGACTCCTTATAAAGGTTGATGCCGTACGGGTACCCGAAAAGTCAATGCCATTAACTATCGGACGCAATGCAGAAGAGCGATTGTGTTGTTGACTTAAACTGCTAATTTCCATATAGAGCCAATAAATCAACTTAGGAATCAATGGCAGTAAATACTAGCACATTTACACAGGCATTCGCCCTGCTCATAGTACATTGGCTACATTTACGTCGTGCCGGCCTTTGTTATGTGATGATGAACGCCCAGATCCGGTTACACGCGCCGGTCTGTTCCCAAGTACACGTACACAGCAACCGGACATCAAGTGGTGATGGCGGTAGTAGAAGCCTCTTGACATTACGCCTGAGGCCTATGCAAAAGTGTTGGATTGGGTGATGTAACTGTACCCATAATTAGCTTCGATGAGAACGACATATCAAGTTCACTACAGCATTCGCACACACACACACACACTCACGTACGCTCTGTCATTCACAAAGGACCCAAATGAAATTTTGAATTAGATCCGACTATGGGATGGTTACCATTCTTCTAACACTTGATGGCCCTAAAATATGTGCACAAATGAAAGCTTTCGAAGCTGAAGTCTCAGTGCGAAAATTCCCACATGAGCGATAATTCAACAACAACGAAACTAACAGCAGCAGCAGCAACAACCAAGATAACAACAACTACGACAAGGATAACAGCAACAACTAGTGAAATCTTTACTGGCTTGTAATTTATGGACACAAACAAGTGGAAAAAATAAACAATATATACAGAACAATCCGGACCAAAACACAAGCCAAACATGATGAAATGATATATGGACTCACAGTAACAACAACAACAACAGCAGCAGCAACAGCAAAACTATCAGCAACAATTGACTGCTGGTTGCTAAGAGACGAGAATTTGTTAAAATTTCCTTTCTACCAATGCCGACAATAATTTAAAAATGCTTTAAAAATTTATTATAATAACAAAATATTTAAATTGCTGTTGAAAATAGTCCTTCAAAATATTTCTATGGTTGGTTGGAAATAAAGCCAATTTCATTTTGTACAAATTAAAATTAATATTAAAGAGAATCATGAATGAAATTTTAAAGTTATTTAATGTAGATGGCTGGATTTGCAATGAAGTCTGTTTTAGTTTGTGTCTTATTAGTAATATTAAGTGTATAAGCAGTTTTATTCTGTGTTGCATGATAATACTGAGGAAGAAATAATTTGTGAAATCAACTCATATGAAAAGCTTAGATTTCTAATTTAGTTTTATAGTTTTCTTAACTCAAAATATGTTTTAATAATATTTGATAAGGAGTTTCGGTATACCAGCTGATTATTTGTAATAACGTTTTGTATCCATTGCGAGCTACGTCAAGTTAGCAGAACTTTCTTGTAATAATGCAAACATTTTCGGGGTATTTGATTGGGGGAAGTGTGAAATGTTGGGTTTAAGGTACTAGGCTAGTATAGTAAAACCCGCCAAGTGTTTGTCGTTCTCAGTCCAAACTTTTTTTATGACTTTTTCTATTTCTTGCTAATCTTGATGTTATTTTCTTAGTTTTTCATATATAATTCAAGAACCTTTGATGATTTCTCATTTTATTCATCGGCAGAAATGTAGAATGCCAAATACTTTGGGGGGTTTTACCTTACTGATCTAATACTTTCACCCTGACATGGAATATCTCACCGCCCAGATTGACTGTTGCACTGTGTTATCAAACCATAAATCGACATTTTTAAAGCAACATGCGTATGATTAATATAAAATCCGCAACACAATAATATTGCTCATACGTTACACCCACACGAATACACGAGTACCATAGGCAAACTCGCTACATTTGTACAATAAGGTACTTGGGCCAGGATCATCATTCAATATGATAAACAATGACCATTATTTATCTTATCACACATCAGACAGCCTATATATAACCACAAATTTAGAGAAATTGGAGAAAATTTATGAAAAATGCGATAAATGAAGGTTTTATTCGATGAAATTAGTCCAACTTGTTTATTACTATTAATAAGGAAAGTATCCGTATCTTTTCGAATATCGTAAATAAACTATTAAGAAACAAATATGTTCATTTTCAATTGTTCAAATCTTCTTTGGCCTGCACTATATTCGAAAAAATTTAAATGTGCAAAGCTAAATTACTCCAGTTTTACTCGCACAAAAAAGAAGAAACAAAAAAAATCACAACAAATAGAATACATTGGAATTCAATCTTGACTTTGTGGCAACAAAAGTCATTAGCTCTGTGCTCGCGTTTCATGTCGGAAAAACACCTTGAGGCAAATGAATATGCCACGATGTACCCCTACACACACATACACACACAGGCATGCACACATCGCAAGGTAATTCATTGCATGTATATTAGGGTGGGGCGATTAGTATGGAAGGAAAAAAATCTTAATGGGCGCTTCGTGTTTCTGATTCTTGGTATTGTACTGAGCAAAAAAGTCCACTAGACCATATGTCTACGGTGAAAATCGAGCCTCCCCATTTTGACTTGAAGTTTTTTCTCAAACCTTATTTTTTTGAAAAATTTGCAAATGTTCTTCGGCTCATATTTCGTAAACTACTTAAAATTTTGACTTATTTTCAAAAGCCAAGTTATAGCTATTATCTCGGACTACAATTTCTCTGAACATATTATTTAGAAAAAACTTCGTTTGCATGGTGAAATAGTCGTAAATGTGGAAAATTCACCACTTTTTGTCACGTTTTTTTAGATATTTTGGCCTATAATAGCCAAACCATTGCGATTTTTGATCCAATACTAACACAAAAATGGTAGCCAAGACAATAGTTAAGAACTCTCTAGTACATCGCAAAAGCATTGGAACACTCCTTCTAGTAGTTTTGGCCTTGTGAAAGTGCATATTTTTCATGAAAATATTGATAAATTACCATTTTCAGTTGTTCATAGTTCAAAATCATAAAAATGTTCTATTTCTTATTTTTATTCTATTTTATTATTTTATTCTATTTATCTTATTTCTTATTTTTTAGTCTTCTATTGGTTTCAGTTCATTTGATACATTTTTGTTAGTTTATTGTAAACGATCACAGCATCATATACAAATAAAATTAAATACGCATTTTTAAATATTTGCCGCAAATGTAAGTTTTATATATAATTGTTTCGTGTATTAACTGTGCAGTGCTATTAAAAAACATTTTTTTTATTTAAGAAATAAAACATTTTTATGATTTTGCGCTATGAACAACTGAAAATGGTAATTTATCAATATTTTCATGAAAAATATGCACTTTCACAAGGCCAAAACTAGTGTTCCAATGCTTTTGCGATGTACTAGAGAGTTCTTAACTATTGTCTTGGCTACCATTTTTGTGTTAGTATTGGATCAAAAATCTCAATGGTTTGGCTATTATAGGCCAAAATTTCTAAAAAAAAACGTGACAAAAAGTGGTTAATTTTCCACATTTTCGACTATTTCACCATGCAAACGAAGTTTTTTCTAAATAATATGTTCAGAGAAATTGTAGCCCGAGATAATAGCTATAACTTTACTATTGAAAATAAGTCAAAATTTTAAGTAGTTTACGAAATATGAGCCGAAGAACATTTGCAAATTTTTCAAAAAAAAAAGGTTTGAGAAAAAACTTCAAGTCGAAATGGGGAGGCTCGATTTTCACCGTAGACATATGGTCTAGTGGACTTTTTTGCTCAGTACAATCCCAAGAATCAGAAACGCGAAGCGCCCATTAAGACGTTCAAATCGCCCCACCCTAATGTATATATCATGCATACTATCAGTAAAGCTCTTGCCATTCTCACGCACATACTACATGTAATCACTCATACCAACCTACATACATACATATGTACACTGAATACACCGGCACACATAGAGGATTAAAGATATATGTGGCAGAGTAGTAAAGGAAATTTGATTCCAGCTAACCAGCGAACTTTGAACGTGAAACATGTAGGTACATATACAAAAGTGATTTACGAGTATTTGACATTTTAACCTGTGGCTAAATATACATAATTAGTCAGAGTATTAGAAATTTTATTATTTTAGAAAATAACGTAGAAACACACACACATACACAACAGAGAAGCACACCCATACACACACGCAAAAATTCTATCAACCGTACAACCGTACTAGTCATACGTTACTACGCTTGTAATCATACACACATCATAGTCATACATTTCTGGAAACATAGACAACACTGAATGCTCAAAATAAATGAAATTTTAAAAACAAGAATGCATGAATAGAAAGTCTATGACAGAGATTGTATGAAACAGTGATAGACTGTTGTATATTCCTGGTAATAACCAGGATAACTAGAGCACGGATACTAGTGTAAGCATCTATACATACATACATACATAACACAAACCTTAATTTAGTTCTACTAATACTTATAGGCTACAAGTACAACAACAACGAATAGTATCCTTGTTGTACAAGTTTATGTTCTGAAATTAACAGAATTTTTTGTTTTTGTTATTGAATTCTCATGTGCTTAGTGCGTGTGTGTGTGTGTGTGTGTGTGTGTGTGTACATTGGTATTATTACTATTTGATATGTTTGGGCTGTGTTGGAGAGAGTGTGTGTTTGTGTGCAAGAGTTGAACTGTATCCATTTGTTTTATGAGAATGTATAGAATTTTATGCTTTTGCCTTTAACGTTTGAATAAATTTTACGTTAATAGAAAATTTTGCCAAAAGCCACAAAATGAAAATGAATGGCAACCTATACATATTTACTCGGCACCCATACCCTTACTCGTTTATTCATACTGTCATACGGTTACAAAGTTTACACAAAACAGTCGGTGTTGGAAGATGGTAGGCATATGACTGCAAAAACAAAGGAAAAAACGAAGAAATAAACCGCAAAAAACGGATCTACACCAATCTATATATGAATTCGATATTTGATCCTTTTTTTGCATAACTACATAAATGTTTCAAAAAAATTATTGGGGAAGATCAACCGATCTTCCCAAAACCGATGTTTCCTATTTTACACTCAGGTTGATATGTGAAGTGGGCTTGACACCTCCCATTACTACTAGAGTGAGTAATAGAGGATTATGAAGGTAAGACCTACATTAATGTAACTGGCCAACTAATGAGCGTGATCACATTGTGGGGCGTGGCACCTCACATACAAATGCAAAGTTGTCAACGTATATATTTAAAGTACTATGAGATTGAGAGCGTGGAAACTTTCTTCACTAATGTGTCTAGCCGACCGAAAAATAGGCGTATTCTCTTTGGTAGAGGTGGCACATGCCATACAAGGTATATAGGTTGCATAAATATAAAAGTGAGAGCTTTACAACTTAATGGGGGTTATTTTATCATTAATAATGAAACTGAGCGTCGTATGAAGAGTAAGCGTGGCACATGATTTACAATATAAATATTACTCAGCAAATAATTGTATCACAGTAAGAATCTTAAAAAAATGGGAGGGGTTAAAACAGTAGGCATGGCGCTCCCTAAATAATGTTTAGCAATTTTTAATAAACTCCTCAGTTATGAGCGAATTCGATGTCACTCCCTACTGTGGAGTATCACTACGAACTAGGTATAAATTACCTTTAGCCTTCATATCCTCCAAAAAAAGTAATAGTTCTTTCTAAATTGTATACATATTGTCAGAAAACAGCCCAACATGATTTCATCATTGTTTTTGTGTACCGGCACAATTACAATCTCATGTATTTTAGTGTCACACAAATTACAACTTTCGTAATAACGTAGGTAAAGGGAATGAATATTTACACATGTATAGATATAAAATGTGTGCGTGTCAGGATGTTTTGAGTGTGTGCAAATTAGAAAACGAGTCGCTTGATTGTAATACATCCATAGACAAATGTTACAGGAATTGTTTTTGTTGCTGCCTTCAATTAATATTATGTGACAATCTCATTCATTTTAGCCCAAAAAAAAATGTTCACTAAAATCTCAGCAAATTGTACGAGGGATGGAATGTAAAGAAATAACGCACACGTTAAATTTTCATTCTGAAGATTGTAAAAACTAACTTAGGATAGCTTTACATTTTTGTGTATAGAAGGGAAT
This sequence comes from Muscina levida, assembly GCA_964034835.1. Classification (NCBI taxonomy): domain Eukaryota; kingdom Metazoa; phylum Arthropoda; class Insecta; order Diptera; family Muscidae; genus Muscina; species Muscina levida. Next base: position 147,839,942 of record OZ035883.1, on the reverse strand, counting down.
AATAATTGTGGGTAAACTTTTCAATGCACTAGAAGTCAATTTGCGTAGCTTATCAAGTCAGTGGCACATGTTTTTGAAAAATGAATACTACCTTAAATAGAGATATAGAGATAAATCGTATTATATAGCTTACAATGAATTTGATTACAGAATTGCAGTATTCACCTAAAGAATTTTAGATAATTTTGGATTGAAAACCGAACTATGTTTTTAACTTTTACCATGCGCAAGAACGTACAGAAGAGTATATTTTGTTGTTTCTTCCATGGTAACGCCCATATAAGGAGGCGTGGTAGGTATGTCAATGTTTATATGTATACATATATATTAATAATCAGCGTCGAATTCTGAATCAATTTAAAGGTGTCCGTCAGTTCGTCTGCCGCGATTACAGCAGCAGTTTAAAAGCAATCAAAGTGTCCTCTATTATAAAATGAGCAAGATCGGACAAAAAGCAGTCCAGCCCCTAATACTTATGGTCGTGAATACCCCTAATATTTGTATCACCGTTCCTACAAATGGTAATGGGTATCAGAGCTTTATTTCATGTCAAAGACAATATGCAAAAATATTTTTCATCAATAAAACCTTATAACATTTTCTTTTACCTAAAAACTATTTCTTTTGTCTTCCCAAATTTCACACACCACCTCGAAAATTCATTATTCCTGCAACTATTTGCTCATTCTCTCCTATTAATTTCATAGCACAAATGATGTACCCCCCGCCCATAACCCACAGTTTCATAAATTTCGTCTGTTGTCTGCGCTACCCGTCTATCTGTACACATCAGTCGGAAACGGAAGTTCATTAATTTTGTGCGTATGTTTTATACTGGTACTCTCACACATGGCATGTTGTGTCAGTGTGGGTGAGTCAACAATCTGAGAGTATGTGACTACGTTGCGAGTGTGTGTGTGTGTGTATGATAATCTCTGATTGTATATTTGCTTTAAATGTGTGCTTAAGTGTTATTCTATGTGTCTATGTGTCCATGTGCGTGAGTGTGGAATTCTCCTAAAAGTTTGTCATTGAGTCATTTTGCCCACAGCTTAACAATGATTAGTATGCGATTTTTTGCTTTGTTTATCTGATGACAAAAATATTGGTTTGCCCAAAAGTGTCTTATTTGGAACCGTAAATTGATTAATTTGGTTTTGGATTTTTTGTTTTTTGTTTTTCATTCTTTCAAGGCAAGCGCTGCTGCTACTGCTGCTCCTTTTCATTGTTGTTATCTATACTGGAGGCGCAGAAGAAGAATTTCCTTTACGTGTATGTGTGCGTGTGTGTTGTGGTAATGAAGGTAATGACAATCTAAATTAAAGTTAATTTGGAGAGAAGTGATTCTGAGAGGATATGGTGGAGATTTGTCTAACAACAGACAGGATATGGTGTGGTAAAAGAATGTCACTGACATTATAAGGGTAGGATTTTTAAAAGAATTCTCAAAATTTTAAGGTTAGAGGCTATACAGAGAAATTGTGTGAAAAGTTTTGAGTTATGCCCTCGAATGAATGTATATTAATTATGGATTTGTTGCCATTAGGAAAAGGGGTATTATGCAGGAAGATTCATTGAGGAATTGTCTTTGCAAGTTGGTTTTTGCAATATAAGAAGCAGGGGCAATGTGATGGATGGTTTAACCTATATATAGTTGCATACTAATGGCGATTTATAACTATGGTATGGGACTTCAGAGGGAATTGTGTATTAGTTATAAAAGCATCTTTAAGAGATAATAACAAATCAATAAAAATTGTTTTGATGCTGATAAGTTTAAAGTTATTTTTAACACAAAAATATATAATGGTAAACGATATAGAAAGTAGGAAATTGAATTTCATATTAGTAGCCACTTGTTTAGGTCTCAATTACGACGCTATAGAACTTCTGAAATGTCACAACACTTCCCATATGGGTACTTACTACGAAACAATAACATAAATCATATTCATATATATTTTATTCACATCATTTTCGAACCTTTATCACCCACTCACTAAAACAACTTGGGCACAAACAACACATACAAACGATTTATTGGTCAATTGCCTTCTTACAGTTTAACGAGAACATTGAGAATACGACGTACTTTGTATGCTATCAAATAAATGTTATTCTGCCATAAAATTCCCATAATTCTTCCCATTAAATCATCAATAAAATACCAATAATTCATTCCCATTTCTCACACAGCCACACAAATGACGAATTATTTAATTTAATTTCATTTGTGGTTAATAGTAGCTGATAAATGAATCCCTCTGTCCAAGAAAAAGACAAAGGGAAACTCACACATACAAGGCTAAATAAGGCAATCTGCCAAATACATCGATAAATTGCATATATACAATGACTTTCTTAAAGTCGCATGCAAACACACACACACACACACACAAAGGCTTACACTTACTTGTACACAAACACATACGAGCTAAAGTGTCAAGGGAATCTTCTTCCACAGCGTGAAAAAAATGCCCCAACTAAAAGAGCAATCACAGGAGGCATACAAGATTACAAACAAAAGATAAGAAATATTACCGAGCTCGGTACAACACTCTTAAATGTGGCAGTCAGACAACAAGACACTTACAACTACATACACACACAAGACTTATCCCTGTAGAGTGGAGTGGAACAGAGAGAGAGAGAGCGCGAGGGAGCGGGCAATACTCATAGGCATTATGTATCATGTCATTTTGTGCCGGAAGTGAATTATAACTTAATGGCTAAGATTATAAAAACCCCACTGCTGCCACACACAGCAACACACACCAACTAGATTCATAGCTGTATATAAAATGTTGTGGCTGACATGACGTAGACGTTGTTTAAGATAGGACCTCACGAAGACGGGGCAACGTAAAGTGCTTTGCAGTAAACGAAAACACAAAGTAGGAGCAGAGACGATAGGTGCAGCTTCTGGTTTTTCATTTTTTTTTTGGCTTTAACAGTGAAGATGACAACGATAAATTTAACAATTGACAGGACTATTGTTTGACAATGCTACAGTGGACCAATGGAAAAAGTAATTTAAAAGAAAACAATTCTATACAAAAGAGTATCAAATAGAACTAAGATGAAATATATGTGTGTAAAACACGAAACTGAGTTTTTCCTTAATTCTACTGTATTTGACTCGTTTTTATTTCGGAAAAGTTTTATCTTGATAATTTAAAAATTAAGATGGATGCAAAATCATTTTTTCTACCATAGGCACCGTCGGTTAAGTCTTAGACAGGGTGAACCAAAAGTTCGTTTACGACTAATTCGATAGCTGCGCCAAGCAGCCACGGCGAATGTGGGGAAGGGATTACGAAATGCAAGAGCAGCTAATATAAGCACAGTGTCATGACGTCATTCAGCTTAGCACAACGGGCATTCTGCATACTCTATACAAATGCAGCTTAAGCGATTCAGTTGATTAGAAAATGGGTGCAGAAGTTTGAGAGGACAGGGTTAACATTTTATCAAAGAATACAAATTTGCCAGCAAAACTTATAAGAGCGGTATATCGCCTTACTACAAGACTTTTTGCTCCAGCGCTAATGGTTTTTATCAACGGTCGTGGTTTCAGCAAGATACAGGCAACATATGTTACCTATAATGACTCATTGGGTGCAGTTAGTGAAATTTTTGGACAAAATATGATATCTCGATGAAGTGACTTTAACTGTCCATCTCGTAGGCCAAACTTGTCCCCAGTGAACTTTTTTCATTGGAGGTGCCTTATAAGAAAATTGTCAACAGCAACCCATTGCCTCTTAAGGAATTAAAGAAAGGTGGGACGCAAGGTAAAACTTCTTATGGGTTTAACTTGGCAACCCATTACATGGTGATGCCTGGAAATGCTACTTTCGACTCCCGTCAGAGCACCGACAGAGGCAAAACTCAAAATTCATTCACTGCGACTCAGAGTGAGCGGTATCCTGGTCAGCGTTTGACCCAGTATGGGCTGATGCAGTAAAATTCTGGCTGAATGAGAAAACTGTGATGTTGTGGCTTGGGTTTGAAACCTGCCACCGACGTTTGAACTATTGCGAAAATGTTGACGACCACCGCAAACGAATTAAGGACAATGAATTGATGATATGCACCTGGATTATTGGAATGTTTTATGGGCCAGCTATCTCTGGCGGATGTCTTCGAAAGATACAAGGCTGGCATAACCGCTATACAGGAAATCCGGTGGACAGGACACGTCTGCTCGCGCATAAAGACGTGCGATATATACAATAATGATCATGGGGACAAGCACGAAATTAGAAGTGGGTTTGTGACTGTGATGTCTAGTGTCACGGTTCAACCCATTATGTGAACAAATAGCCATTATAAGATTCAAGACAAAGTTTCTCCACATTACACTTGTATGTGCCCATACTACTACAGAAGGGAAAAGCGGTGACGACAAAGACGTAGTTCCATGCGAGACTATGGAATGTATATGACCGTAGCCCGAGCCATGATATCGAAAACGAACTTGGTGATTTTAATGGTAAAATAGGCTGGGAGACGATACTTGGGCTTACTATTGGCAAATAAGGCCTGCACAACGAAACGTCAAACAATAGCATCAGGCTGATTGATTTCTCTGCGGCAAGAAATGTGGTAGTTACGATTGACCTCAGAAAAATTCATATAATATCATGGGACCGGCCGTGGCATAGTGGTTAGAACACGCGACTACCATGCGGGAGATCGCAGGTTCAAACCTGGCTTCAGTCATCTTAAAAGAAAAAAAAAAGAAAAAATAAAATTTTCTTTCATTGTCGGCTCCCCTCGAATGTTGTTGACAGCAACTTCGCTGTATTAAGCGTCGATTTGATCGTCGTGTCTAGTAAGAGCTTCTCAAACTGTGACGTTCGCATTCGTCGATAAACAAGTAGGTACCGTTAGTTGTGAATCTAAAAATAGAAAGCGTGTTAATTCACAACAACGCGAGATGCTATCCCATACCTCAATCATGGGGTGCAAAGGGAAATTAAGTTTTTTTTTTATCTTAAGATCAAATGGAGAAGAATCAGATAGATCGAGTGGTAGCCAATAAAAGGTACGCATCGAGTGTCATGGGCGTACGTGTGATCAGTACCACGAACCTTGACTCCGATCACTACCCTACTACAGGTTAGGTACGAAAAAGGCTAAGGTTAGTGAATAATATACGTAACCAGACACAACGAAAGCTGGACATCGGTAAACTGCAGGCCATAGAGGTAGCGGACTCAATACTCCAATCCCTGAAAATACTATCTCGCAGTGGCACTAAATAGCCGACCCTTTAGAACGGACTGCAAGCACAGACTGTCCCAACACAAAAACTGGTACAATGATGAATGTCGCAATGCCACCAGAGAGATATGCTGCATACGGGCGCAGCTCTAGCCTATGGCGACGCAAACAATTCGGGAGCATCTCAGGTAAAAGAGGCGAGAGTCAACTCATCTCTGTAGCTGGAAAAAGCAAGAGCTGAAGAAGCGACAGAATGAGTACATAGAATTGCACCGAAGAAGAGGGGAATTCCGAAAATTCTACCAGTGAATTAATACAAAAATGCGTGTAACAGGACTGCCCTCCTGCAAAGACAGCTTTGGTCAGCTAGTTAAGAACGCGGATAACGTATTAATGATATGGAGAGAAAATTTTAGCAATTTACTGGATAAAGGCCACCTCCAGGACGATGGTATAAGTAATCCACCTTCGAGTCAGGGCGAGCTACGTGTGGCAATATCCCGCCTTAAAAAGGTCAAAGCAGCTAGAGCCGTTGGTTAACCGGCAGAATTGTTAAAGGCACGTGGGGAGGAGCTGGTTGGAAGGATGCATCAGCTCATAGAGAACATCTGGCAATAGGAGAGGATTGGAGTCTCAGTCTGTTATATCCTGTATGTAGTGAGTATAAAAACTACCGTGGAATAAGGGAAAATAAAATATATATTTTCCATCAAGCAACACTACTTTCCAATGTAATTTCCAATATATTGCATATTTAACAAACCTGATATGTGTACCCAACTAGTGGTTTATAGTTTCACTGTCTTCACACATACATCGAATTGTATTGTCTACGGAGCTTACCAATAAATTGGTATTAAACGCACACAAAGCCAGACACAAACACACATTAATAAATGCTTTCATTTGTCGCTGTGTAAACAATCAACCACTCGCACTAGTTACACTCTGTCGCCAGCACACATCCACTACAACCATGTGAGTGGAGGATATGCGCGTATACACATTACTCAAATGTATTGTTTGTACAAGATACGCACATGATACCCCAGTTGTACGCATATGTTTATTTGCGAAAATAATAATGATTTTAAAATGGTTCATATTTCACTTAAATCACATACAATACAAAATGAATAAATACCATGAAATTATTATTAAACAAAAAGCTCTTCTTCACAATAGGATTATTTAAATGGTTGGGCTATGGGAAAGCCAATTTTTTAATTTATTACTCCGAGAACTGAAAAAAACATAACAACAACACATAACTACGAGTGCCATGTAGCTGTACATTGTGGCAGTCAGCATACGGTAGCGTATAATTTAAAGCTACTTATTTATCTTTATTTTAAATCTTATCATCAAAATAATATTGATGGCTTTTAACGTTGGAGTTGGGGGTAAAAATCCTTAACCACTTTGGGAAATATTGAAAGCCAAATTATTATGTAAAGCCTTTTGATTTGACAGCTGTTTCATTATTGAAATTACAAAACATTTTAGATAATCTTGCGTCTGAGTAGCGCGAGCTATCTTTTCATATTTTTCGCTCTGTATCTCGATGTATGCCTGTAGTGGTAAATGGCATAAAAGGAATTAGAAAGTACATCAACCAAAATGATAGATACTTTGTCAAGGATACGGTATGGTGGAGTTATAGGTTTATGACGACATTCGATGACACAGATTCAAAGACAGCGATTTAAAACGATGATTTTTTAATGTTATTGCTATTGCATTAAAGACTGAGAGCATTCGATATTTTATTCGAAACACAAAATGAATAACAATGGTTTAGGTTAAAAGAATGAAGTGAAGTCAAATGCAAAGACATTGACAGACTGTTTATTTATTTGGTTTTATTTAAAAGTAGCAAAAGTTAAGCGGATCAAGTTGTACTATGGTAACAGAGGACGTTTAGAGACACTTTTTTTCTATGAATACTAAAGGAGTACTTTGCATGCCTTAGTGCAGTGGATTTTGTACAATTTATTCGTTAAGTTTGTAATAAGCTATAAAAAATATACCAAAAACTTACGGTCTAGTTCTATTCATACTTTGTGTATGAATAAAACACAATAATAATTATACCAGTTGTTTTGCATGATTGAGATAATCCGGCATTGAAGTGAGATAACATGCTTCCGTTGTTGTACAAATTACATCGGTATTCTTTTCTTTAAAACTCTTTTGATTTTCTTAAATGTTCAACTTTATAACTATTTTTCATTCTATAAATTACGATCTTGGTAACATCAATGCTTCTTGATGCCTTTCAAATTTGAAAAACGCTGTCCGCTTTCCTACTAACATCCAATTCTCATCTACGAGTTACCACAAAAAAGTGTCAGTATTTAATACTCTTTAGAATTTCCAAGTGTTGAAAATATCGTTTCATTAAATTCATTTAGCCAAGCAATTTTTTTCCTTCATTCCATTTTCAGTAATTCTATAGAGTCCTTTTTTCCGCAAATTTCATTTGCAGCCAATATTTTACGTATGTGTGAAAGTGTTTTTGAACAACGCGAATGTGTCACAAGCTCCCATAGACCTATAAGTGTGGGTGTATATGTCTGCAATGTGGCAATGATAGTTGCATTGCTATTGCTGCTGCTGCTCTTGCTCTTCATAGTAATAATAGTTGATATACACTGCTGTACTTTTTGACTGAATAGCAAGTGTTGCTGGTTGCTTGTTTTTTTGTACATCCGTACTCGCTTTTCTTTTCAAAACCGTATTCATTGCAATCATTATTTATTTTATGGTGCTACTTTTTCATTTTCTTTTCAGCGTATACTTTTTTCACTATTTGTCGTTTTACTCTCTATTTGACTTTATTTTTTCACTGCTATTCATTTGCCTTTGTTGAAAAAACTACTAAATTGTATTCTTTTCAACTATGACTGAGGTTTTTTCCCAGTTTTTTTTGTTGTTTAGCTACAGAAAAGCTTTCGCTGAAAAGAGGAACATTTCAAATGTCAGCAAATTTTATAAGTTAATTTGTTTAAAAGGAAATTTGCTCTGGCAAATGAAGAAAAATAAGTTGAAATTGTTGGAGGGGGCGGAGTGCAGAAAAAAGACAAATAATGGCTACAAAAAGGAGCATTTATATGGCATTTAGTTTTATGTTTAGGTTTAAAGCACATCTTAAGAGGGCAATTTGTTTGGCAAAGGCAGCCAATGGCGTAATTGAAACGCACTTAAAAGAGATATTTCAAAACAAAAGCTAGTCAATAATAGGCATTTATGGTTAACCTTTACTAGTAGCGTAAATTTGCTGATAATGTTTCAGTTACCCCTTAAACTTTGTCGAACTTGCATTTTCGGCAATTTTTTTAAAACTTATTTAACATTCTGCTGAATTTTTCTAACTTGTATTAATGACACTTTTCTAGTTGCAACAAACTAAAATTTTAAAAATAATTGCTATATATATAAATAAATTTCATTTTAGGTACTCCTAAGGAAGAACCCAGATTATTGCGGACATGGGATAATTTGTGCCTATCGGTAAGTCTTACAATAGGTAGAATTTACTTTATGGAAATCTTTTCATCAATTTTAAAACTTAAACAAAACATTTAGACATAACTAAGAAAATTTTTAATATAGGCCGTATAGGGTGAATGCGTAATGTTAAGTATTTATTATTTATTTTAAAACAATCATACGTCATATTCTGTTTCGTTGCTTTCCATTAATTCAGGCATGCACACACCTTTATTTGACTATGTGTGAGTAAAATATATAAGGAGAAATGTTATTTGTTTGATTTTAAACAAAAACCAATCTCTCATGTTTTATCAACCTAATACATAGCCCCAGTGTACATAGAATCCACATCGTCGCTTTGACGACTACATCAATCGTTAACAAATTAAACACATTGTAACTTAATAATCTGACTCGTTGGCTGATCGCGCAAGCAGAGAAATCAGTGCGCGTATACAAAAACTCTGCTACGTTTTTGTGGATGCCTGCATTATTTAGATATCAGAGAGCATCTTGAATTTGTGTAAGTTTATGACGAATCTGTAGATTCAGCTTTTTGCGAAACTTTTGCTAGATTTCCTATAGCCACTTAATCCAATGTGATCTTATTCAGAGTACAGACCGTTTCAATTTCTATGGCATCTAAATTCTGCCGAATCAGTACCATTTACATAAACATGAATATGGGCGGCAGTGTCATAATGATTAGATCGCGCGAGTATTATGGGGGAGATCCATGGATCAAATTCTTTCTCAGTCATCTACATTTTCTATCATCGGCGGCACCCTCAGTGTTATCGGCAGCAATTTCGCAGTAAAAGTCCAGCAAAAGATTCTCAAACAACTTACGTTCGCATTCGTCTACAAACAGTAGGTGCCGTTGTATTGTGAATCTAATAATACAAAGCTTGTTAATTCACAATATCGCGAAAAGCTATCCTACACCTCAATCAGGGAATGTGAAGAGGAATTACCTTTTGTATTTTAATATAAAATTACCTATGTATAAAAATGTCAGTTCATAGTACACTGATTTCTGAGAAAATGTTCTTAACGATTCTAAGTTTGCAATAATATAAAAGCACATATTTTCAGTGTTTGCTGAGAATAAAAATATTTTTTTTTATAATTTTTACATTTATTATAACTTTATATATATTATAACTTTATTATATATTATAAAATCATATCCTTCTCCTAAAAGTTCAAGTGAAGTGATTCAAAATAAGCTCTTCATCGCAGATTTTTTTAAATATTTGGACATTTACCCAAGTCCAATTTCTAAGTTAGGAATTTGTTAGACGATTAGTTAAATTGCGAGAGATTGTTGCACATTCTCAATATGACTAGGACGGATGTATTAATGACAATAAGTAACACATTCAATAAAATGCATACCATAGCATAAAATGTACTAATTTAAAGCCAACTATCTGGTCTGCAATTTTTCTAAAAAAAAAGTTTTTAAATCGGCGCAATAGATTTATTATTTTATGAGCAAAACCTTACATACAAATGTTTTCTGCCTTTTTGTATTTTTATGTTTTGTGTTATTACCCTTTTGGGACCGGCCGGCTTTTTAAACAGTGACGTTCGCATTCGTCGATAAACAAGTAGGTGCCGTTAGTTGTGAATCTAAAAATAGAAAGCGTGTTAGTTCACAACAACGCGAGAAGCTATCCCATACCTCATTCATTGGGTGCAAAAGAAAATTAAGTTTTTTTAAGTTTAAGTTATTACCCTTTTACAATTATAAGGCGGTTGCAACTATTGTATTGTAGGCCCAGGCAAATTAGGAGTAAATTATACATAAAACAACCAGTTGGCATTCCGTGATTAGTTAAAATATGAGACCACTTTTTAAAAGTTTCTTGTCCCCTTGTCGCAGATATTCAGGTGAAATCTCACAAAAAAAAATCATATGTCATTCATTATAAAAAATATCGAAATATTTAATATCCATAAGTTCACACAAATTCTTTTGCAGTTTATTTAAAACTAATTAACATATATTAATGTATTTGTTTTGGAAATTTCCATATAAAGATTTAACCTTGATACATAGAAAAATATTTGTTAACATATCTCCATAATTTAAAATTTATCGCCTTTTACAGTGTGACCATCCATTCTGATGTGAAATATTTAGCCACTTCTGAAAAAAGGATCATAGATACAGGGATTAATTTACTTCGTCATAAATACCTCACCATGACCATAATTAGAACAACTCTGCCACATATAACTGTCAAAATCTCTTTGTAACGCACTCTGGAAGAGTTATATTAAATACAATATGACACAATTTGAGCGTCATTGTTCTGGGGGTTAACCAAACCAATATCAAACGATAGCATTTGACCTCAGTAACAAAACCCTTCACTTCATTTTGCTCCACTACGTCACAAATATGTTTTACAGTGGTTTGAAGTTTGATTTTTTGGTCAAAAGTCGATTCAAAGAATATGAAAAATCATCCATAAAAGTATATTGGGGTATTTCATGTCTTTTAAGACTTATATTAATGCATTCAGGGGAATATTTTCACGGAACATTTGAACCGTCTAGCTCCCACCCGTATGGGACATTTTTGGCCCAATTTTGAAAACAAAAATCAAACTGTAAAAAAAATTTGTGACGTAGTGGAGCAAAATGGAGTTTAGAGGTTTGTTACTGAGGTAAAATGCTATCGTTTGATATTGGTTTAGTTCACCCCCGATAAAGTGTGTTGCACTGTGATATTCAAATACAGGTTTAAAAAATATCAAACTTAATATTACAACTAATACTAAAATGATAATTACATTTAAATTTCATAAGAATTATATAAGCAAATGAACATTCCAAATCTATATATAAAAAATTAATTAAAAGCAACGTCTACTTACACAGTACAACACATGATTTTGGGACTCAAGTTAAAGAACTGCACGTGCAAGTAGCCCCAAAAAGAAGAAGTTCTGCATAATTGGTTTTGTCAAGTTACATTCCATAATAATTTAATATCGATTTGATGTTAGTAAGTATCGCATAGGGGAATTTGTCACGTTTTATGCTCTTTTGTTTAGCATAACATAAATACTATATAGTGGCGTATGATTGTCATAAGTGATATTCCACGTCAATCATACCCCACGGAGTACAACAGTTTTATTGTAACTGCTACAAAATAAACCCAGTTCAAAATCATTTGATGAATGAAAACGTGAAACTGTTGCTTATGTAGGGAACAGATTAAGGGAATTGTAATTCTTAATTTTTTTTTAATTAGTTTCAGCTAAACTGGAGTACTGGTTCCCGAGTTATGTCAAAAAAAAGAGCCTAAAACGTGACAAATTCTCCTATACGATACTTACTAACTTTAAATCTATATTAAATTATTGTGGCATGTAACTTGACATAACGAATAATGCAGAACTTCTTCTTTTTGGGCCTACTTTCACGTGCAGTTCTCAGAATTAAGTCCCAAATCAAAGAGCTAAATTATTTTGTACTGTGCAAATTATCTTTAGAAGAACACTCTGGCGAATGAGTGATATTAATTATCTTAACACCATATTGAGTACACGTTCCTTGTACTGCGACAATAGAAAAACCAATTTGCAAAAATTTGCTGTTCTGCAGCAATGAATTTGATACCACATTTAGCAGTAAATGTATACCTAACTTACCACCCGCCTAGACTAGAATATTCCTTTAGTATTTTCCCAGGAATTTTTGATAACGGCATTTTACTTAAGGAAATATTTTCATAAACTCTTAAATACACATTTCGATTGATATTTATTAGGATTTTTAAAATCCTTTTGTACCTTTTCCTAGTCAATAATCCTTTCTTTATAATTCCATATCTCTCTCCTCCTCCAATATATAATTTCACGGCAGTCCCTTCCGTCTACTAGTTGCTCTAAGTAATGTATTTTACTACGGCTCTTTAAGCAGTACTTAACTTCACCCACAATTTAATCAAAACTTGCAACGCTACCCACCATAACAAACAACTAATTAGAGTTTCCATGGAAAATCCAATACCTTAAAGTTTCCTACATTTCCTTGCTGTTGTTGGATATTTTTTTTTTTTTTTGTTTTGTTTCGTTCTTATTTGGTTATACTTTGTGTGCGTATAATTAAGAACTAGATATCTAATATTACCAACTGAAACTGAAAGGAAAATTAGAACGAAAACAAAAATAAACAAAAACAAAAAAAAACAGCACACAGTATATGGAAAAGAAGCACAACGTGCTTAGCACGTTAATCTAAAGCTTATATGCACCTGATTAGCGGAATCCTTGAAGCTGTAGATGAAAACAACGCACGCAGGCACCGACACCTGGTGGCAATGGAGCTAAGAAGAATCAACATATTTATGCTAAAACATGTTTGTTTATCGTGTTTCGTAATACACTTGAAGAAGAGACAGACATACGTACCGACGTGCATACGCAGCATATGTGAGACTTTCCATGGCAGATTACTATTACACAAAAGGTTAGCAAGCAAATACGGAAGTGGAAGTTTTATATCAATTGGAATTGTTATATGGCGTAATAACTTTATTCAGATATATCTGGTTTTAATGTGCTAGTGGTTATAAAAATTTAAAATATACTTTAAAAAAATTTAAAATATACATTAGGTATTGCTTGCCTAAAAAATTAGCATTAAGACAGAACAAACTGTTTTATTTTATTAATTTATAGTATAGTAAATTTTTCTAGTCAATTTTTATTCAGAGACTGTTAATAACCTATTTGACTAATTCTTTACGGAATGCCTCGCAATGCAAATGATGCAAAATACTACCACACAAGTGAAACTAATCCTCCAGCTGAGGTGAACTGAAACCGAACACACACACACACACACACTGACCCACCCCACCATCATAAACGAAAAAGCTAAGCCACGCCAGCAATATCCACGTCTGCAAACAGCATCGCAAGCAAAAGTCAACAGCCCACAACTGAACCAAACAACATCAATCCCGAAAAATACGGTTTAATGAACTTTTAGGTGGCATTTACGCACACGTAATCGCACAAACTCTTACGCTACGCTGCCACCTCAACACTCTCACAAGAGTTTCTTTTGGCCCATTATAATTGTGTTAAATTGCCGAGCACGTGTATGGTGCGTATAAGGTAGGAATGTGTAAGTGCAAAGTGCCCACTTAGTTCCCAATGGGGCCACACTACAATTTGTTGACTTCAACGGGCTGAGTTGTATGGAGATAGTCTTTGTAGGGAAAACCAGTCATAAGATTAAGGTATTTTAAATAACTTCCGACAAAATGTTCTTTGACGCTTGTTCCTATATATTAATAGAATTGCTAGATACCGAGTGGACCAAAAGTCTTTTTACTTCCGAAACAATGATAAAACAAACTCAATGAATGAGATTAATGCCGTTTATTTATTATGTAATATGCTATAATTTTTAATTATTCGCATGCATTCCTAGGTTATTATGACACTGCTGCAACTTGAATCGAAAATTTTCTATAATGACCACAGGTGTTTCATGGCATTTTCCCCATTTCCTTTAATTCCTCAAAAAGACTGGGTTGCTAACTTTTGCTGCTCGAAAATTTTTTTTTAAAGGTATCCTTTACAGCAAAGATCTATTAGGGATGAGTCTGGTCTACGATGTAGCTTGCAAATATCATTTCTTTTTAATAACACTTTTTGCCTAACTGCACCTAATAAGTCACTGGGGGTGTGACATGTTGCCTCACCTTCCTAAAACCACGACCGTTGATTAAAACCAATAAAATTCTGTAGCATGGCTGTATACTGCTCTGATTTGTCTGTAACAGCATGTCCTTTTTCCTGATTTCCTAAAAGTAGGGACTAATAACACAGCGGAACATTTTCGGTGTCATTGTCTGGGGGATGACAAATTCAAAGTCAGGGTGAAGGCACTAGGTCAGTATAGTAAGACCCCCATAGATTTTAGCGTTCTTAACGTTTTTTTACTTATATTGATATTTCCGCTTAGTTTGCCAGCTATAACTCATGAACAATTATATGCTTCTGCAGCAGAATTGTAGCTTAGGCTTAAATACATAATTTATATTAATTTATCCATGTTAAAAAATCAAGTTGGACTAATTTTATCGAATGAAATCTTTTTTAATGTTCACTATAGTTAATCCACAATATTGGAATGACGTGCGTATGATTAATATAAAATCCGTATAATATGTATATTACTCATACGTTGCACATATGGAAACTCACTACACATGTACTTATACAATACAGTACTTCGGTCAATATCATCAGCAATGATCAGTTTTCAACACATCACAAATGAGCCAGCACCGAAACTTGGAGTTATGGGGGACATTTTATAGAAAAGGTGATAAATGACAACTTTTTGAAACTCTCATTTGATAAAATTTAATCCAAGTTGGACTAAAGTTGGACCCACCCTTGGAGTTATGGGGGACATTATATAGAAAAAGGCGATAAATGACAACTTTTTGAAAACCTCAACCCAGATTGACTGTTGCAATGCAATGTTATGCCTGACAATATCTGCAGTCTTGCCTGTTTACTTGCCTATTTAGATGAAAGCAAACTGGAGCCTGCGAGTATGATCTTCTAGAGGCTTTAAGTCCTATACCAATGTCATTTTGTTAGGATGTAAATTTAAGGTGCTAGATAGCTTTCGAAAAGAGAGTCTATAGTTGTTGATTTATTGTCGAACCTTTACTTCTCGTACTTCTACATCAATTTTATAATCAATTGAATCGATGGAGCTTCATTTCTCTGCCGTAATGAGGTCAACATTTTTGTTGCCTTATACTCGAGCAATCGTTGTTTCGTTACTAGTACTTGCATATGCATAAAGCACATTGTGTTCCACTTAATGATGCCATGTCAGTAAATTCCCATTGGCTCATCTGCCATATTTTAACCCTTCCGCCCAAACCGAAGTCGCTGCTCGACGCAACTAACGCTTTAAAAGTAAACGGAGTTTTGGTTCACCCTAAATTAAAATTAATCAGGAATTTATTTCAGTTCATTCGGAAATTATTTAAATTACTATAATGTTGTTAATTTACTAAAATCTAGTTTATTTATTATCTGTATCAATTTACAATCGTACAATAGTTCGGGCCGATCGCGGCTTGAGGGTAAGAGTACGCGGTTATAGTCGAGTGTTTGATATGTCATGAGAGTGACATGGCTCTGTCTCAGCCATCTACATTTCTTTGGTCGGCGGCCCCCTCTAAATGTCGTCAGCAACTTCTGAGTACCCAAGCCAATCGGCATGTCTAGAAATTGCTTCTCAATCAATTAACGTTCGGGTTCGTCGTTAAACTGTAGATTCCGTTGTGGGAGTTTACAAACGTGTTAACTTACACAAGAAGCGAAAAGCTCTGCCATATCAGAGCACTCATTAGAAGAAAAATGAAAATGAGTAAGTAATTAAGTTCGGACTTTAAGTTTAAATTGGTAGAAAACATTAAAAAAAAATAAATTTTCGTATTTTTTTTTCTGATTTTGCTTGTAACGCATGAAGAAACCGTTCTTCATTAATAAAAAGGAATCCCTCCTAAGAGTTTTTGCTACTCAAAAGCGATTTTAGAAAAATCGCTACGGCCCACAGTGGCACCGCCCCATACATTTCTTGGAAAAAAATAGAAGGAGTGGTCGTACAGCAATGAAATTTTGCAGAAACACTTCTCTGGGCTAATTTAAGAAATTTTGAAAAAATCATGGAAAACCGCCTACTGCCACACCCACCCTCCATATAACTGCACTTGCCAAAATTTGTATTTTTAGACCTAGGGACTCGAAATTCGGGAGACTTCTTAATTGAGTTCTCCTCATGAAAAAAAATTCAACATATTGGGGATGCAACGCCTACTTTAGATTTCACGCCCATTGAAAGTTGTAGATTTTAGGTGTTTTTCTTCCCTGTCTAGAATCATATGAAAATATCATATAAGTTAAACAATTTTAATTTTTATTCAAAAGTTAAACATGTGTTGTCTCTATACAAAAGAAGAGAATATCCCCAACAACCTACCGCGAAAGATATTAGCCTTCAAATACACCGAAAATATCGCACAAATGCATGCATTAAAGTCGATGTTACTAAAAGGGACGGTATTTGGCGGTTATTTTTTTTTTTTCTTAATTGAAAGTACAGACTCGGACCTTTCATTTTTTTATAGTTAGAGGGCTAAGCAAGGCAAAGCACATAAAGTTTTTTTCCATCAAAAAGTGAAAAGTTGATATTTTTTAGTATAATTTTTGATAAATTATAATAATTAATTTACTTTTCCAATTTCAATAATTTTTTTTCTTATAATAAAGTAAGTGCTATATTTTCATTAAAAAATAAAACAAAAGCCATAGCTATAAACTTACACACAAAAAATGTTATTTATTTGGACAATAATTTTAATCTAATTTCATTGAATAAATTTCCGTTGACTTCTGTCAGTTTTTTTAACTACAAAATTTCACTTTTCATAAAAAACTTTGTTGAATTATTCTTATCCAAATATTTCTTTACAAAACCACATCATTAAAATTTTGAAATTGCATAGTTGAAAAACACTATTTTTTCCACAGAAATGCCACTGTGCGGCCTCCTTTGCAAGACCTAATTTCGCCCCTGAACTGCCGCATATGTATGACCAATATATATATACGCTTTCACTGTATATATACCATAGTGCGTATGTGTTTTTTAATAAAACTGCAGCGTTGGCTTAAGTGCTAAGTTCGTTAACGCTCTTGTGCTGCTAAACTTATTTTCTGGCAAATATGAGTTTGTTTTCTTGGCGTCATAATATATGCATAAATTCTAAGTTGTATCATGATATAACTAATACGAAGTTGTCTCAGATTTTCAACTTAAACGTCATCAAGTCACTTGAGAAACTTAAAGCCTTTGAGTTTTAGATGACGTTAAGTAAAGTTAGACAAAAGCAACACCTAAGTTAGCTAAATTTGGTTTGAAAAAATGTTCGTACCTCCAAAAAAAAAAACTAACATTTAATACATATCAAAAAAATAGTTAATTTTCAAAAATTAGAAATGTATTTTTTATTATCCCATCATAGTGTTTTATTTGGCCTCAGTATACTTAATTGCTTCTTTACGACCTTGCTGTTCATTATTATCTCTAATTGAATGCTTTAATTTGATTTACTTAAACGTCAAATTTGATCTTCTATTAATCTCCTTGCTGTCCACTCGTATTTCCCAATTTAATAATTTTATCAACTTCCGGTGATTAATTTGAACATTTTTCAAATAGTTGTTTTTTGTTTCCGCATTTTCCCCTGAAAGCTGATTACAAACTAGTGCTCTGACAAAAAAAAAGAACTAGTACTCAACAAAAACCTTGCACTTTTTTCTGAAGAAGTTGTTGCTGTTTACTTTCATTGGCAAAATAAATATGCCAATAACATCAAAAGCAATTTATATGAAACGGAAGTTACACTTGGCTACGAAATTGTTTACCGCTCTACACATGTAAAGGGATTTTTTTGGTGTCTCCTCCCCCTCGGTGAGATTTTGCATTGTGGGAAAAAAAACTCTCTGGCACAAGGTACTGACAACTAGTTGAAACAAAATGCATACTCAATATACCAATTTTTAAGTTTTCAATAATTCGAACGTTGAATGCAAATGGCAACTCTTTGCGATGGTCGGGTGGGGGAGGAAAAGGAGTTTCGGATGGTTGTCGTTAAGAAAAAATAACAAATGCAATAGCAAGTATACAAAAATTGTTAACAGAATTTGCATAAGACAGGATATAATTATCAAAATTTTCTTATATCTACTTATGTATAAAAACAATTTATTTAGTTCCCATTATATGAAAAAATCTATGAGTTACATAAACTATATTAGAATTCGTACATGAATTTTTGTATAATCATAATATTGGACTCGAGACTAAAATCTACTCAACATATTCCTACAAATAAAACTTATCCCATCCGACCCATGTCGTCAAACTCTTGCCAATACCCTCGCAAATGCTGGCATAAACGATTTTTTATTTTTTGCTAAAACTTCATAAGTATTCACATGGGCTGTGTATGTGTAAATGTGCTGACGATTACAGTGAAATACGTGTGACGATGCACAGACACAGACACACGTGCAAACATAAACACTCACCCGCGTATATGTATGAAAGCTGTGCTGGTTAATTGAGGGTGGTAGGGAGACGAAGGCTACTCCCTACTGTTAGGTTCGTCGCTGTATTACGCGTTGCTATTCACATGAGTAAGTGTGTGTGTGTGTGCGTGAGTGCCTCAAATGTCTACATGTGTGAGTGAGTGTTTGTAAGTGAGTTTATGCGCTAATAACATTTTGCTCGTTTAATTTTGATTCATTTCCATTTACGTATTGGAAAATTGTAATTTGATTTTTGCGCATTGATTCACTTATAATGTTATTTTCTGTTAAATTTAGTGTGTACGTGAAACAAGCGGCGCGCGAATATGCAGATTTTTCACATTGATATGGCCGTGTTTTTCAACTCAAATCAACAGACGTACACACACACGCGAATACATACAATTATACAAAGGTTTGTCGTACTCAAAGCGTTAAAATACATTACCATAATATCGATCATGAGATTTATATTGATAATAATTGTTTGTTGGTGTACTTGTACTCACACACTCACTCACTCACTCACTCACACACACAAATGTATTTGTGTATCCTTTGAATACATTTAACACTTGTTTTAATATGTTGTTTGTTTGCAGGCCAACGCGCAAACTTTTTTATGTTATCGTGTCTTACTTATTTCCATGTGTCATTCATATGTTTATTTAATGAAAACTAAATTAGCATCTATGCCAATTAACGTGATTTGTTTCATGTGATATCAAAGCCAATAAAGTCCATGTTTTAAATTAGTGCCTTCCCTTTGGGTGCGAACACAAAAAACCCCGCCAAAAAAATTATAAACATGACAAAGAGAAGCAAATAAGCGCATTTGCGAAATTATGACATCGTTATTGTATTGATGATAGGGATTTGCAATCCCTGCAGCAACACAAACGATGATTGATGGTAAATTTTTCGATGGGTGCTTGGCAAAAGGATTAAAGGGTACCATTTAAAATTTACCAAATTGTGGTATTTGTAAAGTATCCTTTGCAATTCAAATCAATCAAACTGGTTTTACGGAAGAGGGAAATAATCAACGAACAATAGTAAAGCATACTTTTAGTATGGAAATGCCTTAACCATTGCATTCTTTTGGGGAGGTGGAAAATAAACCTTATTTGCAGTGATCATTATACACATTTGTTAAACTGTAATACGGCATATTATTAGGCGCCTTAATTAAAGGCTAGTAGAACTTTAATTTGATTATAGATTATTTTGAAGTGTAATCTTAAATTTTCATTTAAATTTTTATGACTAAAAATTAATTGATAGTAAACTTTAGAAAAGGATAGATATACTCTATAGCCTTAATATACAGCAACATATGTATATACTTTGAATACATTCAAATTTTGTGCGTAGAAAAACTTAAAAAAAAAACAAATATTTTTCACTATTAAGATTTTTGTAATTATGTCATACTGTTGAACCTAATTGTTGTATTTAATTGATAACAATGGAAGCATTGCGAGAAGAAACAATAAAAGTAAAGCCAATCCACTAGTTTGATGGCAAGTAGATCACACCAACGCGAAGTTTCCAGTAGGAAATTGTCATACTAGATCAAAAAAATTATAAATTACTTATCTACTAGTAACGAAATTCCTCAAGCATAGGACATATTCATGTTTATTAAAACTATTATTTGTAGGGATTGCGAACTGTTCTATATGTATTCTATAGATGTACACAACCAGTTTCGAACTAGTATTATTCCCTAAAGGTGAATCCAAATTGTTTCGCTCCAGTCTGGATTTGATGGCAATGGATTTTTATGAAACATAGCACTTTTATTATTGTTGGTGCCATTACCTTGGCGTTTGTTTAAGGTCAAAACTTTTCAAGGTTCAGGTGTTATAGCTGCCTAGAGTTTGTCATTTGCTGCATTTTGGTGAGGAAATAACTGTATTAAATTTGGAACATCTTCTGAATGCGACATCAGATTGTAACGTATGTAACGTTGAGTCTATCAAGAGTGAATTCTCAACCAGCTCTTTTAAAAATAAACGTGCAAAGAGTATGTTCTTGTAGGCTAAAGACTTCACAATTTGGAAAATGTCACACTATACTAACAAAAAATTAAAAATTGTATGGGACTTTGAACATAACTGTATATTTTGCAAAAAACGAATATGTATTACATTATATGTTTTAGAATAGCACATGTATATGGCCCATCTAGATTTTGTAGCCCAGTTTGTTATTTCGTGACCTATCTAAACAAAACGCATGTCATGGTCATGTTTTGTAATTAGCTTAATTTTTCCATTTGCTCTTTTTTGAATATATGTGTGAAATTTAATTTTAAATTAATTTAATTTGAAATTACCTCTACTGTGAGGTTGTTTTTATACAAATGTATCACCTAACGATATGCAACAGTTCTTGTTTCGTTTTCTTTGCATTGCTGTGGTAAGGAAACCTTTGTATAAGCTAAATTAACAGCATTAAATATCAATAAAAATGTAGATTAATGAGGGAAAATTTTTATAAATCTAACCCTTTAACAAAGTGTTCAATTTCAAGTTGATCTTTTTGTATAGCATACTTTTCAGAGCAAATCAATGTACCTTAGTGTAAATAATGAAATAATCCCCGTATACCGCAAAATGTTTATGCTGCACAAACTAATAATAAATCGCATTTGTGTATATTTACGTCATAGGAGAAAGCATATTATCAGCCACCAGCTACTAAATATATGCCCAGGACTTTATGCTGGTATAGGTTTTTATAAATTTCTTCTACTTATACGCTACAGCATACTTTTAAAGTATTTTCTTAAAATTTTAATTAAACATAAGCATTCGTATACCTCTCACTCCTCCACAACCCCTTTCCCACTCGCCCGCCTACCTAGCCAGTTAAGCACTGCCAACCCTTTCGAGTCGTCATATCTAACATAATTTTCAACACATTTAATTCCATTTTTCCCGTAACCATTTGCACTCGTATTTATTTAAATAACTTTTCGACTTTTGCCAACTGATTTCATTTCATTTCATTGCTTCGTAACTCGTATTTAGGAACGAACTTTACGATACATATGTCCTCCAGTCTGTCTGCCAGTCTATGTATTTGTCAGCCAATATGTCTGCCTGTGTTGGTGTTCACGTGTGTGCCTGCGAACGTAAATGTCTTTTATGCTAATTAAGTTATTTTAACTTAACATACATCAAACAAACATTTATCTTACACTTCAGGCTTTAACGCGTCCTTCATTTTAACCAGACGCTATGAACGTAAGAAAGGAACACTGTGGTAGTAGTCGTAGTAGCAGCATCGTCAGACCCCGTTACCAACACACATAGGCTCAGACATACTTGTGCGAATTTATGGAAGATGAAATGCACGGTTGAAAGCTTTTTCGTCCTCGTAATACCGAATACACAGTTATGGTGTGACAGTTTTTAAGCCTTTAATGAAAACACACAATCTCTAGTACAAGCTTTTGTGAAACGACTTAAAGGCCGGTAATGGGCGCAGTGTGGGAAACATTATTAAAGGTCATTTGGGAAAATTTCGTATAAATAACAGATGTGTCCGCAAGGGTGGTTTCCTACTAACTGCGGTGGCAATGTTAATGTTTTGTTGAAATTCTAGCATCATTAGTAAGTGTTAATTGTTTAAAATATATTGCATACTTCTGGGATGAACGAAAGTTAATTAGGAAGTTTCACATGTGTTTCAAAAAGAAATGAAAGCACGCGGTCGCCACAATGAAAGCAATTTACATCATTGTTTTGTACACAGTTATACACAGAATTATATAACAAATAAACACAGAATTGTATAACAATAACTTAAAAGGCCCCGCAAAAGTAACGTGGGATTGTAACAGCCGTCCTAAATAACACCATGGAAACTTTCTAACTTTCGTATCCTATATGCTAATTGTTTATAAATTCTTTTATTGCAGTATCGGGCATCCCATAGCCTCGCGAACTGGCAATAATAGTTTTTTTCACACAGACACGATCGGCAATTTACACGTACTCGTAGTTTTGTTTGATTCAAAGCTGTCAGACTCTGCTTGAGTGTTATGACAGCAAAATTACACACGGTTGTTTCGCATTCGCATTTACTCAAAAAACAGACACAACTGCAGACCGAGATACAACTTTCAACAATTGTTGAAAAAACACAACATTTTGATTGTGTTCAATGCGACAGCGCCGTTGTGGGCGTGCGTTCGGGTTTGCCTGCCACTGTTCTATAGTCTCAATGTGTTTATTACAAATGCATGTAGATTAAATTAATTTTAACTTCCATTCCAATAAAGACATTCAGTCGGCCATTTAAACACCTCAATTCGATGTTGGGCGTATTGGAGAACTTAAGTCTCGTATTTGTCTACGATATCGTCCTAGATCTAATTGTAACACAATGCTAAACTTTTGGAAGATGACCAATACTTCTGAGAAAACCAGCCAGTGGTCGATATTTCTATTTAACAAAAAACATCTCTACTCTTGGCTATACACTTTTGAGTAAAATATTTTTCGTAATTATATTTCTGAAGAGAACATAAAATAAAAATTCATCAGCATTTTTTTACAATTATCTAAACATAATTGAGGACTTTGCCTTCTTCAGTTTATGTTTAAAGATTATGTTTAAAGAGTTGTACAAAAACTACGTTGAGCAAAATATGAACCAGTAGCATAGATAGACCCTACTTAATTTTATACGAAATTCGCTGACTTCCCTTTTAAATAATAATAGACACTGGGTCCGTCCATGGCATGATGTTAAAACACACTACTGGACCAATGTTCGATCCCTGTCTTACATATCTTTGATCGATGGCCTTTCGATGCTGTTGACAGCAACTTCGCAGTAGTTGAGTTCAGTAAACGCTTCTCACGCAACTATGTGTGAATCCTCAAATAGAAGCGTGTTATAGAACATTTCCGATAAAACTTTTGGTCTAATATGACAATATACAAAATCGTGAAGTTTTATACGAAATGTGGATCATGCTATTGGTCGAGTATATATGGGATAGTTATTTTCGACAAATCCGGACTTCATCTGTTTAAATGACTTTTCTGCGAAGCTGCTGCCGCCAACACCAAAGCAGTTGCCAATGTAGTAATTGCAGATGACTTAAACATAAATTGAACCTTGGTCTCTCAACATGATAGTGTTCTAACCATCATTGCGCGTTTTTAATAAAATGTCATAGCCAATCTTCTTCTTAGCAGCTTCCACTGCCATTAACGCCCTCGAATTCATTGTTTAGTAAAAGCTTTATAAATCAACGCATTGTTTTCACACAAAATCTAAAATTCGATAAAAGTTGTAAGACAACTCCTACAATACAGCTCCTCTGTTAACTCCTATCAAAATCCTATTGCAACCCCTTCCAGCTCCACCACCTTCTGGCAATCTTCAGCAATTTTAAACACATAAAGTACAAAGCTTAATTTAACTAAGTGATATGATAGCCCCATAACATCTCCGCCATCAGCAACACTAAATACAAATTCAAATTACCGCTAAGAACTTATTTACGCTCATGATGGAATAATTTTTAAATTAATTTTGCCAAGCGTTACATCTATAATTGTCCTTTTGTTAGCGAACATAAATCACACTTGAGTTTAATAAGAGCTACAAAAGCTGTAAGTTTGTGTGTCTTTGTAGTCCAAATCTTTGTATAACTTCCTCGTTCTCTCTCTCCCTTTCCTCCTCTTACACGTTTACTTTTCTCTGAGCGTGTGCATAAGTGTTTGTTGTGTATCTGTAATCTGACTTTAAATCTAAAGTAATAAGACGATTAAGTTTCCTTAATTCTTTGTTAAATATCCTTACAAATGTCTTTGGTTTAGAGCCCTCAAACCAGACCACCCACAATTCAACCGTAAGAATAGACTAACAAGTTTCACGCACACACACAGATGCACCCACATAGAAAGACTTATGCCAAGGCACCGACACAGACTTTAAAACCACTACATACAGGCAAAGACTGTGAGGACACGGAAAAGACATCATGCACAGACTTTGGAGGAGACGCTTCACTGAGCCATTGACCGTAAAAACAATGACAACAGTTTAAGGCCACTGAGTATAATGGCCAAGTGGCTAGAGAAAGAAAGGGGCAACGCAGCCAACAAATAGAAGATTA
Source organism: Muscina levida (assembly GCA_964034835.1). Lineage (NCBI taxonomy): Eukaryota > Metazoa > Arthropoda > Insecta > Diptera > Muscidae > Muscina > Muscina levida. Next base: position 147,814,916 of record OZ035883.1, on the reverse strand, counting down.
AAAGTCAAAATGATTAATTGTTAAACGTCAAATTAAGGAAAACATAAGACTGTCACCGAGGTTTCGGTCGTAGCATTCGGACACCGTCACGTCAGATCACGTTGTTGGGTGTTTGACTTCTTAAGGGAAACTTAATTTCCTCTTAAAACTTTGAGCTGCTAGTTTATCATAAGGTTTGTAGTCATCTTTTTTTGCACACCATTTTGTATACAATTTCATGAGGACACCCTCCCCACACCTCTTCTTCTAGCCAGGGCCAATCTTGTTGGGTATTTTACTGCTATGCCACCCAATATTAAAGGCAGCAACAGCCGCCACAACGTCTCAACCTCAAACTCCCACAGCGTTAAGCCACAAAAGTCTTATAATGTAATTGCTGACTTATGCGTGCGGCATGAAATATAAAATTTGTTACGTTCATTCATGCACTTTCGCATTCATTCATTCAATTTTGCATTTAACCGCAAACTTTGGCATCCTCCCTGCCCGCCGGTTGTATGAACTCACTTTTGCATTTGCCACACTTTGCAGCTTTTCAAAGTTTTCTTTTGGCTTCTGTGGGTGAGGAGCACGTTATTGTGCTGTAGCAAAGTTTTCTTAACGCTTTCGTTCGTTTTACTTCTTTTAAGTTCTTTAGCGTCGCTTTATTTTACACTTTTTGTATGTTGCAATTTATGTCTAATTGTGAAATATATTGAGGAACACAAAAAGTCATGAATAAATGTTTGGAGGAAAAGTTAGGAGCTCTTTCGGTGGCAAAACGAAAATAGGTTGCAGCAGATATGGATGATGAAAAATTGAAGGTAAGACCATACTGGAAAATGAAATCTCCATAAAGGAGTGGCAAACTGTTACTATCAATAACTTAAAACAAAAACTGAATTTCGCTTTACACCCCATGAATGAGGTATGGAATAACTTCTCGCGTTGTTGTGAATTAACACGCTTACTATTTTTAGATTCACAACAAACAGCACCTACTTGTTTATCAACAAATGCGAACGTCACTGTTTAAAAGCTTTTACTAGGTATGGTGAGGAGGGCCGACAATGAAAGCACATTTTTTTTATGTGTCTGGTGCCATGAATTAAACCTGTGATCTCCCGTATGGTAGTCGCGTGTTCTAACCATCATGTCACGGCCCGAATTATAGTTACTTGTATATAAATTAAGTATATGAAACGGCCAAAGGAGTAGAAGCTACCTCAGTCATATCTTGGCAGCCAAAAGAGATATCAGAAATAAATAAATAAATATAAAATACCACTGTAACGGTAAAAGGGCCAAAATAGGTTAAGAAATCGTAGGTTTATTAAATTTGATACTGTCGAATGCCTTTCTACACATTTGCCTTCATAATCCAGTTTCTATCATTTACTACCAACTCACCCTATTTTTTTCAAACTTTGGTAATATTTCAAAAGTAAATACGTGTAATTAGAAGTATTCTTCACCGTAAATATTGAAAATCACATATTTTATTGTAACTAATTACAAGCGAACGTATACTGAAGCTACTCTAACAGCTATGTCTGAAAATAGGCCACAGTTGTTAATTGTAATCGAAGGACACACACTTTGAGCAGAATAACACCAAAAAACTCAAACACATACAAATAATAGAATAAAATATAGATATAATGAATCTACAGAAATATTGTATTAATAAAATAGTTAATTTAGTTTTTATTTAAATACATTTAATATAGAAATTCCAACAAATACAGAAATAGAAAATGTTTTACTATAAACATAGGTTGGTCTTTTTAAAGCGACACAAATCTGTAATTTGTGTCAGTGGTCTTCATGTATATTATTTAGAGTACGAAGTTTTTCGAATATTTATTTGTTATCTTCGTGAATATTACATGTAAGGTTGCTAATGGTGATAAATTCACAGATCTTTCATAAAAAAATTCATACGCTTTGTTTTTGCAAAAAAAAAACATGTGTGGGAAAAAAATGTTTCATTTAGTAGCTACTTAGCTTTAAATAGAGTAGGAGAATAGGATGTTTTCATGTTTTAAAATTTTTAAAGAGATTTCTAATTTGTTGTCCTTTTTTGTATTGTACTCTGTGAAAACAACTGGTTTATACCCTACTTAAATCTCCGTTATCTATATACGAAATGGACTTGTATCATATATCCTGGAAAAATTAGGCCTTTCATAACAGTTCTCTACCCAGCTAAATATTTTGTTGCAAAGAAACAATTACAGAATAGCTTTTACTGATAAGTAACAAGTTCCACTTTCGGTTGCACAATATATTATATTTGTTTGAAATTGTCCCAAAACCAACATGTTCTCCTGGAACCTGTTATGAAATGATTGCTACATAACTGAATTACATATGCTGTTTTTTGAAATTTAATTGGTTTTCAATTGGGTGCTAGTTCGAAATATATTTTAACTCAGATGTTTGAGTTTTTCTTACTAAATACCCTCTAAAAAATACTTATTTTGAATACGAATATTCATTTTCTGTTCTAAGGAATCTGTGGTGCAACATGTTGTACATAATCGGTTATATGGAACCAGAAACAGAATAGAAAGTCGATTAAAAAAGAAACGATTCTAGTATCAATACCATTCGCAACAAGTTCTGAAAAATGTTCCTGGGTAGTTCAATTTAATACACAGTTGACCAATCTTCTGTTCTTTTGCATACTTTGTGACCACAGTCGTCTGAGTCCTAATCTTCTTTCTACTGACATAACAATTACGTATATGCCAAGGGATGTGGCAAATTAATGTCACCTCTTTTAGATATCATTTTTCCCCCATCTCTTGCACTGTGCACCAATCCTCTACAAATATGTTGGCCATCGTCTGTACACTATATGGAACACCTTGTGATATCTCTCTCATAACATATGATTCACATTACTTTTAAAAGCTCCCGTGTCTTAAACACGTATTACATACCATGTTATAATTTTCATTTAATTAAATTTGATATTGCTTAGAATATTAATGAAACCAGCAATATTTTGCAATGTTTAATATTCCTCAGAAAAATAAAAGAATTTCAATTATGTGTCATTTCCTACTATTACTGACAAATCAAAAAATGTTCAACAATTTTCTATTCATTGCCATATACATAAATTACATACATTCTACACAATGCTTTTGAATTGAAAATACTATGTACTTCATTATAATTTATTAATATTAAGATAATGGACACATATTGATATCCAGTCTTAAAAACTGACGAAATGAACACAAACAGCTTTTCTGGCATCAATGGAAAAGAACAAGCAATTTTCTGCAAACATTTCTAAAACAATTTTCACATGCTTTATGAGTTGACTGTGGATATCAACAGAACACATGCATACATACATTTTATTATATGAACCATTCTAGTAGTCTTTTGTACAACAATCGACAGAGAGAAAGAGATAGAGAGGGAGAGCACGTGCACCAATCACAAATCCTTCATGCTTTTATTCCCTTTGAAATATTCTTGCAAACTAAGCTGATTCTGTTTTCTTTTGAGTTGTTTGTTTGATTTTCTTCTATTTCACATCATTACTCCATATGATGATGGTCAATCAGCCACACAAGAAAAATGTTGGTGCAAAGAGAAAAAAAAAACTCTTGATGTAAGAAAAGATATTTTTTGCTAGTTTGTAAGTATGTGTGTTAGTTTAGCAGGATAATGTGCTCAGAATTGAGTTTAATATTTCTTAGTCGTAATATGTTGATAATTCAACCAAAAAAAAAACCAACAAAAAAACTCACAGTACTTTAATGACTTTGGCCAGTAAAAATAGTCAGTAAAAAGTTTTTTTGTGTTACTTTCCAAGGGGAAAAAAAGTTGCAAATTTGCAACGTTAGTATAATGAATGGGATATTTAGGCAATTCAGGTTAGTTCAATTGATAAACCTTACAAATTGATAAGCTGCTGAAAGTAGGCTAGGGATTTATTTGCTAACGTTGCCTAAAAGTATACTACATGTTAGCAGATAGTGAATGTATCACATTTTCGAACGGTTTTTATACGTGCATTTCTGAGATACACAATTGCATAATATTTTATTTAAAAGGACAGTATCAGTGTTTTACTTTAAATATTAAAAAGTGAACTGTGTCAATTTATGGGCTTAAATATACTTTATATGGTTTAAAATAGTTTATTCTTTACCAATATTGCACAATATTTAAAGTTGGTAGGGTGAACGGATTTCTTCAAATTAAGCTCAAACTTACAGGCGTTAAATATTTCAAACGATAGCAGAAAAAGTTGTAAATTCGCACCAGATCTATTTTACAAAAAAAAACTATTTTACATTTGCGATGTAAACAACAGCAACTATAGGTCCAGTATATGTAAGTCTCAAAATAGAAACGTGTTATTGACAAAATATGAGAATCTCTCTCATGACTTATTCATGGAATGAAAAGGGAAAATAAATAAGTATATATTTTCCCTTTGCACGACATGAACGATGGAACTTGCATCTATTTGTAGTCTCACAATACTGGACATATAGTTTACGACGAATCCAAACTTCAGCTTTTTGAAAATCTTTTACTAGATATGTCAATTGACTTGACTAGTCTGCAGATGAAATTGATAACATAGACAGGGTAGACAATCAAAGAATTGTAGATTAGGGTGGATCCAAAAGGTTATTTTCAACTAATTCGCCTTACAAACAACTTTTTCAGTTAACATAGAGTTCTCCTAATATTCGTGAAATTATCGCTATTTGTAGTAGTGTAGAACTAGTACAGACATTTTTTAACCAGCACTAAAATTCCTTGCTGGCTGGTTATCTCTTTAAGTCACAGCGATAATTGTTTTACAAAATGTTATTATCCTCGGGCATGGTTTAGTATGTATTCTTGAGGTTTCGTCGTACCGGGAAGTCCTTTCCTTAAATTCTTCAAAGTGATAATATTTCTTTAAGAAATGGTAAATGAAATGGTATCTTCATAACCGAAATTTGTTGATGCAAGTGAAAGAATCAAGCTACTTTATAGAAAAATTTTTTTTGGAACCTTTGATTTTAGAAACTTAGAACTTTTGATTCGAGCAATCTATTTGCAGCAACTTCACAGCAATTATATTCGCAATTGTATTTGGAATCCAAGCATACAAATTAATTGAAAATATGCTACAGACCAAGACCAAGATCGATTCACTGACCAATGCAATTAATAGCTCTTCAAATTACTCACAATTTTTCATTCGTTAATTGCTGTAAATATAATTAGTTTTTCTTATGCCTGCACAATAACAGTACACCCCTCAACACACATTTACTCTGTGTTATTAAACTTCCTTCCTAAACAGCAACTTATATTCCCTCACAACAGGCCATGCTTTTTGTTTAAGACATACCCCCAAAAGTATACCTCACATTTGTGTAGTTTGTGCTTACTCCAAAAGTCTGACTTTAATTTCTTTACGAAATCTTAATCATATTCTGTACACATAATCGAAAACTCTAATTTGATTTCATTCTGCCAATAATTGCTATCAATGATGCGGCCACTAACAGTCAACAGCAACAGCAACACCACCACCAATACAATGCCGATGATTCCTGTTATCCCTTAGCGCCAGCGAGTAAAGGATAATGGGCTAACATTTAAGCACTTTATAATAAAATTAAATAAAACTCATTACATAAATGTCAAAAACATTTCTTTGCTCTCTCAGCTCTCTTCCACAAACCAAACCATTTTCGATTCTGTTCAATTACAAAACAAATAAACTGTCAAATTTTTCAAAAGACCCCATTGAGTGGTCCTCAAATAATGTATGGAGTCTTCAAAGCGTGTGGGCGACCATGGGGGGAGCACACAAAGAAGTGTGAAAAAGAAACAGGAATCTATTGTGCGACTTGAACATGAGAAAAAGGATCATATTAAATCTTGTTTTCTGCAAATTTTGCAAAAGGACAAAAATGAAGTTCTGCTCAATAGATGCGGGTTGGGGGTATATCACTGAAAAAAAAAACAGGGAACAGGGAATACATAAAAATAGCAATTGTGGAAAATTTGTAATGATGAAAATAAGCAATTTTCTAAATGGTTTCATTTAATAAAAGTTCAATTGTGGTTCTATTTTTTTTCCAATAGCGAAAAAGGGTCAATGGCAATTGTTGTAGTATATCTAAAATTCAAATAAAGGTTATGACTCTAAAGGAAAAGAGTTAACAAAATAATGCTAAATAAAAGGTTTAGCAATGACAAATCGAAAACCAACCATGCATTGTTGATTTTCTGTTCAAGCCAAAAAAAGGATAAGAGGAAGTCGTTAAAGAATAAAGGAATGAAAATCATTACCACACAAATAGACGTCAGGCGAGAAAAAGATAAAATACAGTATGAAATCTGATTATATAAAACTGTGAAGAGAAAAATAACTTTCAATCAAATTAATCGAATAACGTCAAAGGATTTTTTAAAATGTGTTTCCTTAAGAACTACAAACTCAATGGTGTTATGTAATTATGAATATTACGAAGCAGAATTTACTTAACATTGTGAAAAAAAGCACAAAAAAATCATTGATTCTGCCATCAAGAAAAAAATTGTCTGCTAAATTTGAGGAAAAAAGTTACTTTTGGTCTGATTAGAAAATACAAAGGATATGTATAAAATCTTTTTAACGAACTTATGCTATCAATCGTGCGAACTTTCATCGAAATCAGTGTAAATAGAAGTCTTAAGCAAATTTCGGAAAAACCTAAAGTAGATAATTCAAATATAATTTATGTATTTCTCAAGATACACAAAAAAAAACTATAAAATCGCCACACTTTGTGCCGAAAATATTTGTCACCTACTGTTATTTATGAACTGTTTGTCTTTATTTCAATTAAAAGACATACCAATCACTGTTTAAACCACATACAGCCATGTCCTAGTTTTTTGTACATATCTAAAATAATTACAATTATCTTGAAATTAAATTCGATCCACTCCATCAATTGACATATCATGTCATTTTTGTACTCAATACAAAAACAAGCAAATTGAAAGATTTAGTCACATATAATTATGACCAAATTGTCTGCAATAATCCAGTGGCAAAAGGGTGAATTAAAATGGAAGGATAGAAGTTGCAATGTTATTGAGAATTGTGTTCGTTATTTCAACCCACATACCCAATGTAAAAATACTTTAAAATCATGCTTCAAGGTGCAGGATTTTGAAAAAATCTTGCTTAAATTACGTCTGCAATAAAGGTGAAACCAATACTCTTTTCATGTTGTAGAGCCCTGAACCATTACACATTTTCGCATATCCGAAAATAGATTTAATGGGCAGAGGTGTCCATATTTTTAATTTTCAGGTGCAATGAAAGTACTTTTTGGAAGAAAAAATTTATTCATACAATAAAAATAAGATTTGGGAATAATAAAAGTATATTTGTGTACAACAAAAGTACTTTTGAGTACAATAAAAGTACTTTTTGTGTACAATAAAAGTGATTTTGGGTACAATAAAAGTACTTTTTGTGTACAATAAAAGTACTTTTGGGTAGAATAAAAGTACTTTGAGTGCAGCATAAGTATTTATTGGGTACAATAAAAGTACTTTTTAGTACAGTAAGAGTACTCATACAATAAAAGAACTTGTAAAAGAACTTTTTGGGTAAAACAAAAGTGCTTTTGGGTACAATAAAAGTACTTTTGGGTACAATAAAAGTACTTTGGGTGTAATTAAAGTATTTTTTGGCTGCAAAAAAAGTACATGTTGGGTACAATAAAAGTACTTTTTGGTACAATAAATGTACTTTTGGGCGCAGTTAAAGTACTTTTTGGTACAATAAAAGTACTAATAGAATAGAATTACTTTTTGGGCAAAGCAAAAGTGCTTTTGGGTACAATAAAAATACTTTTTGGATACAATAAAAGTACTTTTGGGTACAATAAAAGTATTTTGGGTGCAATTCAAGTATGATTTAGATGTAATAACAATATTTTTGGGTACAATGAAATTATTTTTTAGATACAATAGAAGTACTGACAAAAGAAAAGTACTTTTTGGGTACAATAAAACTGCTTTTGGTACAATGAAAGTACATATAAAATTAAAGTACTTTTTGGTAACAATAAACAAAAAAAGTTTTTTTTGGGTATAATAAATGTACCTTTAAGCAAATTAAAAATAAATTTTTGAGCAATGAAAGTACTTTTTGGGTGCAATCAAAGTACTTTTTGGGTACAACAACATTGTTGTTGGGTGATATAAAAGTACTTTATGGGTACAATAAATAGTTTTGGGTGCAGTAAAAGTAAGTTTTGAATACAAAGCCAGTAAGAAAGTTTCAGCCGAGAAAACCGACTTACATATACCCTCACCCTCAGTAAAACATAAAATTTTCTAGTATATCGATATTATTACTCGATTTCTAAAGTGAGCGGAATGGTACATTTGTGTAAGAGGTACCAAAAGGGGCGTGGCTAGACTTCCGGTTTTTTCTCCAAAACTTTATCCTGCCATAGTTTTACTAAATATAGGATTTGTGCACGTTTGCGTTGGAAGTATTGATATTACTACTCGATTTCTAAAGTGGGAGGAGTGGTACATTTGCATGTGACGTACCAGAAGGGGCGTGGCTAGATATTCAGTTTTTTCCCCAAAATTTTATCCTGATTTAGCTTTACTAAATATAGAATTTGGGAACCTTCGCGTTGTATTATATTATTATTAATAATATTAATCGATTTCTAAAGTGGGCGGAGTAGTACATTTGTATTTTAGGTACCAGAAGAGGCGTGGCCATGTAGCCCATTTTCAATACCGTAAGTAGTTTTGGGGTAGTATTAACCCATGCATAGTTTCAAAACAATTAGTTGAGTCTTTCGAATGTTATCGTGTTCACCAGCCGGACAGACAGGCAGACGGACATGGCTCAAACGACTAAAAAAAATCATGCATCGAATTTAGTTCAAAGAAACCTAAGGTCTAAAGTGACGCCTTCTATGTGTTAAACTTTCGATTCGTATCAAATGATATCCTCCCCGTAGGGTTGAGGGTATAAAAATTATTTGCGTACAATAAATGTGTTTTTTATACAGAAAGTATATCAGTGTATCAACAATAATGACACCTTTATTAAGTTACACCTACACCTGGTTTTAAATATCGCCCACCCTTAGTGATGCTTGATGACTCTTAGTTGAAATTTCGAATAACACCAAACTTTTTCCAATGACATTTATGTTTTTCCCCCAAAATCTGTTCACTCCATTTGTATGTTCATATCTTATTAACGTTATATATTTTTCATGTACATTTTGAAAGTCTAACAAAAGGATTTAATATGCTAATTTAATACTTCAACGTAGACACTTATGCTTACCCATGCTTCGTCAAGAAGTCTTTGCACAGATATACCCAATACTTAACACTATAGAGCACCTACGTGATTTTCACACAAACACACCCCCACACACTTATGTATTTGTAACATGCTATACTTTATACGAATACTGTAAATTTAGACATCATTAGGATATAGTTCAATAATGATTTCATATAATAAAAGCTTCATATGCTAATCAACTAACCAAATCAATAACTACGTACGTTGCCTATGCGTCATGTGAATGTGTGATTACGATTGAATATATCCATGTTGTGTGTCATGCACACTTATGCATTGACAATAGCAACAGCAATGGCACAGACAACAGGTGAGGACAAATTAGTTAACCATCTGGCAATTTAACAATACATGTCATATGTCATGCTGAGCTGTTTCGAAGCATAATAATAATAATATTTTCCTAAGAACTACTAGTGTACCAGTGAACTATCCTACGACGTATATGTATTTACGTGCCTTTATGTGTGTGTGTGTGTGTGTGTGTGCTAGTGTCGGCTTATGACATCAGGTCTTTGGCATAAGTTTAGGTTAAAGTATACAATTGTGTAAAATAAATTGTGGTCAAGTCATATGAGCAGTTTATGTTAATTAGATATTATTCGAAATGGCCCCGACAACAGAAGAACCCTTGGTTGTCTTTTCAATGGGATGTATTATACACAGAGTATTGCATTCTTTGAGGAAGTCATTATGATGTGACATGTTATGACATACTTAAAGATAGTTTGTAACAAAGGAGAATAAATGCGCCTTAATATAACACAATGATAAATATAGAAACAAGTGGTTGCCAAATTATACTTCAACGACAATGTTATTTAAATTAAACATTAACTAATTAGGTGTAAGATATGGATGAGGCTCGATTTAAGAAAAACACTAATGATCATAAACTGGAGGTAATTTTATATTAAAATGTAGATTTTGAAATTGTATGGCATACCTTAAAGGCATAAAAATTGAGGCAAACTTGAGACGGCCGTGGCATAATGGTTAGAACATGCGACTATCAGGCGAGACATCTAAGCTTTGATTCCTATTTCAGCAATTTACATTGTTGGTCTCCTCGATGTTATAGACATAAACTTCGCAGTACAAGTTTAGTAAAAGCCTTTCAAATGCCTTAGATTCATATTCTTCTGTTATCAGTAGGTGGCGTTGTGTTAGTCTAAAACTAGAAATCATGTTTATTTACAATATCTCAAGTAGCTGCCTCATACCTCACTCATGGGGTAAAAAAAGGAAATTTAAGTAATATAGTTACCGGATTCTAAAGTATATTCTAAGTATACAAATTATAAATTGATGCCTTTTTTCCAATTTTTTACAAAATCACTTACTCAATCTTAACACTTACCTTTGTACCACTTTATATAGATGCCTGTACCAGATAAATAAATATAGCCTATTTTAAGGGTTTGTGTAGTTAAAAAATGATTGCCTAGCTATTAAAATTTAAGTTTTCCCATGTGAAGAGGGTTGATGACAACAATCACAATATGAGCCTGATAAGGGTATGGCCGATGACACTTAAAAAACCTCACATATATATGTTATAGCACTGTTTTGGGCTTTTGTTATTACCAAGGGGCAGTTAAGCTTATACAAACCGTTGAAAAATGACAAAACTTTAAAAACAAAATCATGTTATACCGGTTAGTTCTTTTTTTGGTCTGTTCCATTTTAATTTCATTTTGTGAGTGTCGGTGGTAATGGTTACTGTCTAAACCTGTGCCTAATTAACATTTTGTTTTCATTTTAAAAATGCTTTAATCTATCTTAAAAACTTTTATGTTTTTGCCACACATAACCCTTTTCTATTTGGGTTAACATTTTATTGTCTCTAACACAACATATGGGACCATAAGGGAGTGAAGTTAAATACGTTTTTTAAATACGTTTTTAGCGAAGACACAAACCCCAAATATGGAATCCATCAAAACGAGTTTGTAATGAAAAAATGTATTTCAACTTGAAAATAGTTAATAATTATTGAAAAATAGTGAATAATACTGATATATAAAGCAATAAATAAATACATTTGTTAAATTTGTAATAAATAATTTCCTTTCTAAATACATGTGGTATAAAAGATACTTAGCATTACCATATTCGGGGGCCCAGATTGGGCACTAGGGACAGAGAGGAATGAAAGTCCTTTGCATCACGTCGTAGCCCCATGGGAGTAGGTCACTCCCATATCCAAGATATATCAATCGTCTGTTTCAGATCAGAGATATATCACAGAGTATATGCGATATAAATGATAATTAGTATTGGCGTTTTTGGGGGCCCAGATTGGGCACTAGGGGCAGAGAGGAATGAAAGTCCTTTGCATCACGTCGTAGCCCCATGGGAGTAGGTCACTCCCATATCCAAGATATATCAATCGTCTGTTTCAGATCAGAGATATATCACAAAGTATATGCGATATAAATGATATTTAGTATTGGCGTCTTTGGGGGCCAGATTGGGCACTATGGGCAGGGAGGAATGAAAGTCCTTTGCATCACGTCATAGCCCCATGGGAGTAGGTCACTCCCATATCCAAGATATATCAATCGTCTGTTTCAGATCAGAGATATATCACAAAGTATATGCGATATAAATGATATGTGATAGTAGCGTATTCGGGGGCCCAGATTGGGCACTAGGGGCAGAGAGGAATGAAAGTCCTTTGCATCACGTCGTAGCCCCATGGGAGTAGGTCACTCCCATATCCAAGATATATCAATCGTCTGTTTCAGATCAGAGATATATCACAGAGTATATGCGATATAAATGATAATTAGTATTGGCGTCTTTAGGGGCCCAGATTGGGCACTAGGGGCAGAGAGGAATGAAAGTCCTTTGCATCACGTCTTGGCCCCATGGGAGTAGGTCACTCCCATATCCACGATATATCAATCGTCTGTTTCAGATCAGAGATATATCACAAAGTATATGCGATATAAATGATATTTAGTATTGGCGTCTTTGGGGGCCAGATTGGGCACTATGGGCAGGGAGGAATGAAAGTCCTTTGCATCACGTCATAGCCCCATGGGAGTAGGTCACTCCCATATCCAAGATATATCAATCGTCTGTTTCAGATCAGAGATATATCACAGAGTATATGCGATATAAATGATAATTAGTATTGGCGTTTTTGGGGGCCCAGATTGGGCACTAGGGGCAGAGAGGAATGAAAGTCCTTTGCATCACGTCTTGGCCCCATGGGAGTAGGTCACTCCCATATCCACGATATATCAATCGTCTGTTTCAGATCAGAGATATATCACAAAGTATATGCGATATAAATGATATGTGATAGTAGCGTATTCGGGGGCCCAGATTGGGCACTAGGGGCAGAGAGGAATGAAAGTCCTTTGCATCACGTCGTAGCCCCATGGGAGTAGGTCACTCCCATATCCAAGATATATCAATCGTCTGTTTCAGATCAGAGATATATCACAGAGTATATGCGATATAAATGATAATTAGTATTGGCGTCTTTAGGGGCCCAGATTGGGCACTAGGGGCAGAGAGGAATGAAAGTCCTTTGCATCACGTCTTGGCCCCATGGGAGTAGGTCACTCCCATATCCACGATATATCAATCGTCTGTTTCAGATCAGAGATATATCACAAAGTATATGCGATATAAATGATATGTGATAGTAGCGTATTCGGGGGCCCAGATTGGGCACTAGGGGCAGAGAGGAATGAAAGTCCTTTGCATCACGTCGTAGCCCCATGGGAGTAGGTCACTCCCATATCCAAGATATATCAATCGTCTGTTTCAGATCAGAGATATATCACAAAGTATATGCGATATAAATGATATGTGATAGTAGCGTATTCGGGGGCCCAGATTGGGCACTAGGGGCAGAGAGGAATGAAAGTCCTTTGCATCACGTCGTAGCCCCATGGGAGTAGGTCACTCCCATATTCAAGATATATCAATCGTCTGTTTCAGATCAGAGATATATCACAAAGTATATGCGATATAAATGATATGTGTTAGTAGCATATTCGGGGGCCCAGATTGGGCACTAGGGGCAGAGAGGAATGAAAGTCCTTTGCATCACGTCGTAGCCCCATGGGAGTAGGTCACTCCCATATCCAAGATATATCAATCGTCTGTTTCAGATCAGAGATATATCACAGAGTATATGCGATATAAATGATAATTAGTATTGGCGTTTTTGGGGGCCCAGATTGGGCACTAGGGGCAGAGAGGAATGAAAGTCCTTTGCATCACGTCGTAGCCCCATGGGAGTAGGTCACTCCCATATCCAAGATATATCAATCGTCTGTTTCAGATCAGAGATATATCACAAAGTATATGCGATATAAATGATATTTAGTATTGGCGTCTTTGGGGGCCAGATTGGGCACTATGGGCAGGGAGGAATGAAAGTCCTTTGCATCACGTCATAGCCCCATGGGAGTAGGTCACTCCCATATCCAAGATATATCAATCGTCTGTTTCAGATCAGAGATATATCACAAAGTATATGCGATATAAATGATATGTGATAGTAGCGTATTCGGGGGCCCAGATTGGGCACTAGGGGCAGAGAGGAATGAAAGTCCTTTGCATCACGTCGTAGCCCCATGGGAGTAGGTCACTCCCATATCCAAGATATATCAATCGTCTGTTTCAGATCAGAGATATATCACAGAGTATATGCGATATAAATGATAATTAGTATTGGCGTCTTTGGGGGCCCAGATTGGGCACTAGGGGCAGAGAGGAATGAAAGTCCTTTGCATCACGTCATAGCCCCATGGGAGTAGGTCACTCCCATATCCAAGATATATCAATCGTCTGTTTCAGATTTCCTTGTACTTTTCTTAAATAATTTTTTTTAATTGCCTTTGTATCTACATTTACTTTTTGCAGAGCTACGTTTAATTACTAGAATAACAATAAAAAGCATACTTGGGAAGACATATTTGTTAGTGGTGTTTTTGTTTTTAATTTCTTATTATTGACAGACATAGCTGAATGCACATCACAATGCCGTGTATACAAGAGTGACTGCATACAATTTTGGTCGGCAACACATTTCTGCTTCCCTTCACGGTGGGGTAACTGGTAACGGCATGCGCATAGCAACATTGTATTCAAGGTTTTTTTTCTGTTGATAGATGTCATATATAAAAGTACCGCATGCGCACATACACATGACCGAGTAAATATGGTGTAAGTTGGAAGTAAGTGGGAGAAAAATGTAATTATTTTTTTTGTAACCCAGGTTCAATTCCCGGTGGGGGTAGACCTTTTTTTTATTTTTTTTTTTTTTTTGAATTTTGGTAAAATAATATTTGTAGTTCAATCGAAATGTCCTTGAATTTAATTAACTTAACAATACAATGCATACTAAAAAACCTTAAATATTCTAGTACCAATTTCATATTATTGGCAGGAAGAGTGATTGTTTGGCAACATATTTCAACTTCAGTATCTTTAACCAAATATTGATACCTGTTATGAGGGGACGTTGGGGTAACTGGTAGCGACGAGCGCCTGCTAAATTACGGTCACGGTTCGAATTCGCGACAGGTCAAAATACATTTTTTTTTTTAAATAAAATTGTTTTTTTCATAGCAAAATCATTTACACCACTTACACTTTGTGATATATCTCCGATCTGAAACAGACGATTGTTATATCTTGGATATGGGAGTGACCTACTCCCATGGGGCTATGACGTGATGCAAAGGACTTTCATTCCTCTCTGCCCCTAGTGCCCAATCTGGGCCCCCAAAGACGCCAATACTAATTATCATTTATATCGCATATACTTTGTGATATATCTCTGATCTGAAACAGACGATTGATATATCTTGGATATGGGAGTGACCTACTCCCATGGGGCTATGACGTGATGCAAAGGACTTTCATTCCTCTCTGCCCCTAGTGCCCAATCTGGGCCCCCAAAGACGCCAATACTAATTATCATTTATATCGCATATACTCTGTGATATATCTCTGATCTGAAACAGACGATTGATATATCTTGGATATGGGAGTGACCTACTCCCATGGGGCTATGACGTGATGAAAAGGACTTTCATTCCTCTCTGCCCCTAGTGCCCAATCTGGGCCCCCGAATACGCTACTATCACATACCATTTATATCGCATATACTTTGTGATATATCTCTGATCTGAAACAGACGATTGCTATATCTTGGATATGGGAGTGACCTACTCCCATGGGGCTATGACGTGATGCAAAGGACTTTCATTCCTCTCTGCCCCTAGTGCCCAATCTGGGCCCCCGAATACGCTACTATCACATACCATTTATATCGCATATACTTTGTGATATATCTCTGATCTGAAACAGACGATTGATATATCTTGGATATGGGAGTGACCTACTCCCATGGGGCTATGACGTGATGCAAAGGACTTTCATTCCTCTCTGCCCCTAGTGCCCAATCTGGGCCCCCAAAGACGCCAATACTAATTATCATTTATATCGCATATACTCTGTGATATATCTCTGATCTGAAACAGACGATTGATATATCTTGGATATGGGAGTGACCTACTCCCATGGGGCTACGACGTGATGCAAAGGACTTTCATTCCTCTCTGCCCCTAGTGCCCAATCTGGGCCCCCGAATATGCTACTATCACATATCATTTATATCGCATACACTTTGTGATATATCTCTGATCTGAAACAGACGATTGATATATCTTGGATATGGGAGTGACCTACTCCCATGGGGCTATGACGTGATGCAAAGGACTTTCATTCCTCTCTGCCCCTAGTGCCCAATCTGGGCCCCCAAAGACGCCAATACTAATTATCATTTATATCGCATATACTCTGTGATATATCTCTGATCTGAAACAGACGATTGATATATCTTGGATATGGGAGTGACCTACTCCCATGGGGCTATGACGTGATGCAAAGGACTTTCATTCCTCTCTGTCCCTAGTGCCCAATCTGGGCCCCCGAATATGGTAATGCTAAGTATCTTTTATACCACATGTATTTAGAAAGGAAATTATTTATTACAAATTTAACAAATGTATTTATTTATTGCTTTATATATCAGTATTATTCACTATTTTTCAATAATTATTAACTATTTTCAAGTTGAAATACATTTTTTCATTACAAACTCGTTTTGATGGATTCCATATTTGGGGTTTGTGTCTTCGCTAAAAACGTATTTAAAAAACGTATTTAACTTCACTCCCTTTGGGACCATAAATCCTTTCTTATTTTATGGGTGAGCGCAGAGTTACACTAAACTGTTAAATGGATTCAACTTCTACTCCAATTCCTCCTACCCCGGCAATGCAAACAAATAACAGCAATCCAACATTAACACTCTGAGCTGGCGTGTAATAATAATAGAAATTGCAACGAATCGAGAATGGGAACAGCATCATTTATGCTTCATACCCATGGCAAAGATGCGCTCCATTGATGCATACTTTAGAAGTCAGCGTTGCAATACCTAGCACCCCCACCATCCACTGCCTGGAGTAACAAAACGCTGATATGTATGCATGCAATTGAAAAATGCTGTCAGCAAAAATTCTATTTTATTATTCACTTTTTCATCTACCACCATCTCATCCACTATTGAGATTTAGTATTCAATGTATATCCTCGTTTTTTTTTTATTTTTGTTAAATTGGAAGCTCTTTATCCAAAACTGTAAAACTATTGAAATGTGTAACAATATTACAAACAACGAGTGATTGGTTATAGAACAATAAGAAGAGTTAGTTACTCTTGGTGGTTCTTTAGTCAAGCAGCAGCAAACAGCAAAATCAGTTGAGGAAAGCCAAATAATGGAAGTTAGAAACATTTAACCCTCCGTAATATGTATCATAGGGATTGAATGAAGTATGTTCTCTAAATTTAATAATAAACTCAATGATGGCAAAAACAGTTGAGGAAGGCCAAAGAATGGAAGTTAGAAACATTTAATCCTCCGATATGTATCATATAGGTTAAATGAAGTATTTTCTGTATATTAAATAATCCAAATGCACAAAATTATATCAGTGGATTGCTCAAGAGATAAGTTGATTATATGTTAAATGCAAGCAATCGTCGTTAATGCAACTTTTATATGTAGACAATTGCTCGTTATGTAGTGAGGATAGGGGGTACACTATCTATATCATCCATACCACCAATATGAGCTAAACTTTTTGGTTGACACTACACTTGCTGTCAGACATACAAACTATACTTTACTCTATGTCACAGTTTACAAAAAAACCACGCTTAAAACTATTTTATAATGTTTATTTTATCACCTAGTTTTAATTAAATTTGACTTTCAGATTAAAACTTCCTGCGCAAAGAATAACCTTTTTAATTTAAATAAAGTTCCTACGATAAACATCGCTAAACGTCGACTGTTAGCTTTTCGATTTTTAAAATGATTTTAACCCTTTTTTAAATATTCGACATTTTCTAACAAACACCTACACCTTCGTTACCAAACACCAGCCCACTAAGCAATAGGGAAATGAACACAGGCCGTCGTAGTAATTGTTTATGCTGTTGTTACTCTTCGAGTCTATACAACAATTTATTCATTATTTAAGCAACTTTTATTATACAAAATGCTTAATTAACTAACGAATAACTAATTAGTTTTCTTATCAGTGTTAGACATTGAATTCCATAGAAGACAAATACAAACACAAACACACACACATACACATACCCTGATATACTGACATTAACGCAATAATAACACGACAGCTTCGTATTGTAAAGCATATCATTGGGCTGAACACATCGCCAAATACTTTGTGAATATCGTCGTACAGCAGTAGTTAGAGAGAGAATTGTGTCGGTACGTCTGTGTGTGTGTGTGTCTGTTGTTTGCGTAATTTTGCATAAATTAAATAAGAACAAACAAACAAAAATTACAAGAAATATTTTTGTCGTTTCTTAAGCAGTGTGAGTGTTAAGATAAAGTTATTGTCTGTCAAAAAAAAATAATTACTGCGTAAATTGATTGTTCCCCTCCGAACAGTGCGATGAGAGTAGTATTGTTTGTAGAGAGTCGGATAATTAAGCCCAACACCTAAAAATAGGCAACATTGCCAAGTATGCCATGAAAGAAAAAGTATGCCATGAATTTTGTATGTGTTTGCGTAAATAATTTATAGCGAATTAACGCAAAATAAACCATTAGAGAAAAGTAGACAGCGGTCATTCGTGAAGGTTAAGCAAAACGGAATATTTAAGTTTTGAAGTTTCTCAAGAAATAGACTGATATTGTTTGAGGATTGGATAAAGTGTTATACTGAAACATATTGGTAAAAGCAAAGTTTGCAAAGCAAAAAGTTGTCTAGGCATGTACTTTAGGACAGTGTGTCTGAAAAACTAGCACCTCATATTAGTATTTCACTCATATAAATCGTTTTAAAAAACCTTTTATTCTTTATTAATACAGTCGAAACTCTCTATAACGAACTCCTATATAACGAAGTTTTCTTTATTGCGAAGCTATTATAAGAACACTATGTTTTGGGTCTACTTTGAGTGTATTATAATCTCCATAATCTCCTATAGCGAATATTTCCTTATAACGAAGCATTTTTGCGATCGTAACCTCAAAATTGATGCGTTTTCAATCTCCATATAACGAATTTAGGCAAAACCGAACGCACGCACACAAAAAAGAAATCGACGTCGCTTTGTTGTGTGTTATTGGTGTTGTTATTGTTGCTCTGTGTGTACTTTGTTGCTTTTACAAAGCACAAAGCACAAGCGTTTTTTTACCATAAAATTGAAAGTGTATTTTGGGGAACTACCGAACTATGCAAGTGATAACTGGAATCATTACCATCTCTCACATTTATTGCAGTCTCTATCAGTTTGCCTTTGCATATCGCGATATGTACTGTGTTTAATACTCTAAATGTATTAGAAAATTATATTGAAGAAGAAAAGTGGAAAAATTTACTTCTACCTAAAATAATGACTATATAACGAATTTTCTTTATAGCGAAGTAAATATACAGTCCCTTGGAATTCCTTTTAGAGGGTTTCGACTGTATTTTTAAAATGAAATGATTAAACTTTCCTGGAAATATGCTGCAGCGTATTGGGTCCCACATACTACCCACTTTATAAATATACTATATCTCGAATCCGACCATTAGAGCAAACAAAGTTTGTTATAAAGAATAACATATGTCATCACTTGCTTCTATTATTTTGTCCAAATACTTTAAAACATTAGGGAGTCTTCACATAATTTCTACTATTTCAGCTTGGTGTAAATTTAAGTAAAGTTCTGCTTTGCTATTGAATACATTTTTCGTCTTATGCGCCAATGCCCAACATCTTCCATATCTATATACAGTCAATTTCATACTTCATTACAGCAACACACCGCCTGCCTGATTTTCGTAGATTTATACAACATTTTGAATAATTATTGATTAACGATATAATTTTCACACATAACGCGTTCCCATTCAAACCATTAGTTCCATTCATGGCATTACATTCCTTTCCATGGCACACACACACACACACATGCACACACTGCCCGACCCATTCAAATGCCACAAACAGTTCTCATGCTTGCAGATTAGCCAACAACAATGCGTGCGAGGGATGTGAAATTTATGAAATGTTTTCAATTCCATTTGAATCCTTTCCGCTTAATGTTTAGGCCGATTTATACACCAATACATATAATTCCATTTTGCATGTGTAAGTGAGTGTGTGTTTGTGTACGGGTAAATGGACTTGTGTCTGCTGTAGTGCACAAAACTAATCGCATAAAATTGTCCAAAGTGATTTTCCAATATTTTATAAATCTATTGCAAATGTTTGTAAACGTGTGAGTGAGTGTTCGTCGAGTATATGTTTAAGAGTCAATGAGTGTGTATGAGTGCGGCTATATAAGTGAGTGCGACTATATGTGTGCAAGTGATGAATTTATAGGATTATAATCAAAATGGCCAATGTAAATATACGGAGGATAAATCGTGGGCATGTCTACACTCATATATATTTTTGGGCACATGTGTTCATAAGTAGATGTGTGTGTGTGTGTTCGCACATAAATATGCTGATTGTATGAGCTGATATGTGTGTGTGTGTGCGCTGTATTTAGCGGAAATTGTATTATGGCTACAAAGGAAATTAATAAGAAAATAAATCATACAAAGAAGCGTAAATTCGCATGGTCAAGCATAAATTCGTTGATGAAATGACCAATGCAGGCTACCAGCGGAAATTTTGTGCTGGGGGTGGGGGAGAAGGGTATGAGATTGAGTATACTTAAGAAATCTTAAGTAAACTATCAGTATAAATATCTTCATGGGTACATTGCTTGAAAATTTAGTACTTTAAAGCAATAAAGTCATTAAACTGTTAGGTTTATTACTGCAGGTATTAAAATGTAATAATGATAAACATTGTTTAACGAATAATTAAAAATTCTTTACCAAAATACAACAAAGAATATTTTTAAGTAACCATAAGGCCACAATAACTCTTATGAAGTTTGGTCGGAAAATTAACATAGTTATGCACCCCATTGTCGAATGGTAGAACAAACTACACTTCTAGTCCTTGTAGGACTTAAACGAATTATTTAAGAGTTTTTATATTTTACAGGTGGACCCTGCAATGTTTCGCTATTACATATTTAACGAATACTTATAACTTATTTGGCTTGCTTACTTAAAGGGCTAAGTTTAAGCGTCGATCTTGTACTCTCTGTAAACAATTCGTTAGCTTAAGTTACACCGTAAACTGATAAAACTAACAACGTCACACTAAACAAAATTAAAAAATTCGTCTCTAAATTCATATCTATAGCGCCAAGTACTAACTGCATACCAATATTACCATATATAGTCCTAAAAACATTTTTCCAACGTTCGTATTTATATACCCGCTGACCAAAAATAATTTTTTGGGTGATATATTCATGTCTGCATTGCCGAGTACTATAAAGGCTTATTTATACTACTGACATCATTGTCAGTATTTCCCTTCAAAATGTTTCAGTATCGTAAGAAATGTTGTCGCCAAATTTTGTAAAAAACAAACTGTTGTTAGTCCTCAAACTTTAGTGACAAACTTCTGGAGAACATGTTGTCAAAATACTGAAAAAGTTTCAGCAAAATAAAACTTAAAAGTATTTTGAAGTTAAGAAAACATTGTAGTCCTTGCCTTTTCTTTCAACAATAGTACTTTTTGATAAAATAAGAGTATTTTTTGATACAATAGAAATTATGTTTGGCACAAATAAATAACTTTTTGGTACAATAAAAGTACTTTAATTGTGTGCAAAAAAAGTACTTATAAGTACATTTAAAGTACTTTTTGTTGCAATAAAGGCACTCTGTGTTACAATTCTTCTTTTTGTGTACAATAAAAGTCATTTTTAATACAATAAATTGTACTTTTTATGTCAATAAATTGTACATTTTGGTACCAATTAAGTACTTTTTACTGTACTTTTTTCTACAATACTTTTTAGTACAATAAATGTGTATCAAATATTATCGCTCTATAGCTAAGAGAAAGTTTTGCCACGCCCCCTTCGCCCACTGTTTGAGAATATCAATGTTGTTTGCACATTTTAACCTGAAGTACAGTGTACTATCTTTGTACAAAATTTTATCTCTCTAGGGCTAAAATAAAGTTTTGCCACGCCCACTCCGTTTACTTTTCAAAATGTAAATTTCATCTGCATGTTTATAATCGTGTTGCCATGTACAATCTGAGTGACAAATATTATCTCTCTAATGCTAATAAATAGTTTTGTCACGCCCACTCCGCCCACTTATCTGAAATGTAAATTTCGTCTGCATATTCATATTCGTGTTGTCGAGTACTATCTGTGTACCAAATTTTATATCTTTAGAGCTAAAATATAGTTTTACCACGCCCACTTCGCCTACTGATCCGAAATTAAAATGTCGTCTTACTATTCATATTCGTATTGTCGAGTACTATCTGTGTACCAAATAAAATACAGTTTTGCCAAATACAGTTTTGCCTCAATAACTATAATATATTTGTTTGTACGGAGATACCAAAATGGGCAGCATATGTTTGAATGCTTGACAGTTTTACTATGCCCCAATGTCACTTAGATCACTCTGATTCCAATGTCGTCTATTATAATATTTGTCATTGTTTTTAAGAAGAACATAATGTTCGTGTTTGCACAACAATACCAAAATGGGCGGCTTACGTTTAAAATGAGTGGTAGTTTTATAAGCCTCAATGTTACTTAGATCCTTCTGATTCCAATGTCGTCTAATATAATATTTGTCGCAATCGAAGTTACCCTAGGTTATGACCTGGTGGAAAGTCACTTATTGTCTTTGTCATGGGAATGATCACAAAGATTCCTCTGGTGCACAGTACAAGCAATGGCTCTAGAGCAACCGCTTAAAAGCTAGCTAGAGTTAGAAGGCATTAAAATTATATATCCTGAATGGTTCTGAGACGTCACTCCCATGGAAACATAGGGCGTCTCAACAATTCGTTTAGAGAAACACATATATTTATATTAGACTGGTCGCATCTTGTATGGGAAATTTTTTTTTTAAATTTGATTGTGTGCTCTGCTTAAAATATGAGGTTTGGTGTAAGAAATCATGTCCTATATATATTTATATGTATATGTATAAGGCCCCCTTGTGCCAACTTTTTTTTATTAAAACAATTTTAACCTATTGACGTCTTTATAAACTATACGTTTCTATTATTTCATATTTTAATTTCATAATTTGAAAAATCATTACCTTGACCCTTCCCAAACCCTGTGCATATTGATTATCTTATCTTGCGATGGATTAAAGACACCAGTTTCATAGTTTATTTGTTTGTATTACCAAAAAAATCACTTAATTAAAAATTATACCCAACTTTGTTTACCAACTTAATTAAATCATTAATTTGTTTGAAAGCTGCAGTGAAAAATCTTTAAATAAATCAAACAAATGTTGTTTGATCTTCTACACAAAATCCAATCATAATTAAAAGTAAATAATAAACTTAAGTAAATGTATAAACATTACATACACACATATATGCGCACACACACACACTGATACTCACCAACACTCGCCACAATCAATCAATCGAATTGTATATCGAAAATCAAATGTTACAGTGAGCGAAAGACTCAAAATTGTTTGCTCTCATTGGAGTATAATGAAAAGGAAATTAATTAAGTGAATAGAAAATTGAAAATAACATGGGAATTGTAACAAGTGTTTACCTTGATTAACACCTGATGCCTGGCACTGGCAAGGACGTCTGTCTGTACAAAGCAAGCAGATCTTACCATAACATGTCATGTCGTCAACAACATCATCATCATCATCGTTGTTGGCATCGTCGACAGCTGCAATCGTTGTTTGCTGCACAGCAATTGTGAAAATTTATAGAAACAACAGTAATTAACAATAAATCCTATTTACAAACAATAGAAAATCACACAATTTTCCATAAGATTAAATAAAACAATTGTCTGTAAATGGAAACCCTGTGCTGACTAAGTAATACCATTTGTCTGTCCTAACAGTCGTGTGTAGCTGTCTGTCCATCCCTTGCCTTAATGCCTCTGTGAATGTGTGTGTGTGTGTGTGTGTGTGCAACTCTCTCGTGTACAAGACAATGAAAATTTACATGAAATCATGTTATGAATCTTGCATATGGCTCTGGGAATTTGAAGGTGGCTGAGTTGGCACAGCTGCATAAGGGACGGCTGTAGGTGTTGATATAATTCTCAAAATATTTGAATATGTTACAGGCGACAGCTCCTTAGCATGTTAATTTCCGTACACTTTGGTCTATACACAGACGCCATTGCCTCCATTATCCTTGCCGGGTTGTTACAACTATGACAACCAGCTAAACTTTCACTGCAAATATGTTTGCCCGTCCCCGTTGCTCTGTCTAGGCTAAGGACAACTGCACAAGGAAATTATCCTCTTAGCAAATGATGACAGCCAAAACGAATTCAAATATTGAGCTATGTATATGCACTCGTTTGTCCATATGTTTGTACGTACATATGTCTATATAACACTATTTGGTATTAAGTGATTACAAGGTCCCATAGGCCAGACAAGTGTCAGCTTCTGATGTCATACAAACATCTTACAATGCCAAACTATTTATAGCCAGTGCAGCCAGCAACAAAAAAATGGAATATTTTGAAATTGGTTTCAATTCCATTTCATAAAGTTGACAACTACATTAATCTCTAAGGACGGCAATTCATTAAGCACTAACTGTAATGCTGCTCAGGGCATACCCGGTAACTAGTCACAACAGCAGAAGCAGCATTATGTTAGCCAAAAACCTCAACCGGTTTGGCTTTTTAATAATTATGTTTAACATGACCAGAAATAAGTAAATACAAGAGATTTGTACACAAATTGTAATTTCTACCCAAAGTGAGAGGAAGGAGAAATGCTCAAGCAATACAACAGGGTCCGCTTGTACAAATTCATATACACACACATACACGCATTTATATGTATGTCTGTTAGCAAGGGTTATACATCCGCTTCCTGTTAACCATCTTGGGATTTGTTTACATTTTGTTTGCATTTTGAATTCAAATAAAAATTCATTAAAACTGTTTGTTTTTCTGAGGCTACCAGGAGGCCAACTGAAGGCAAACATTATCAACATACATAAAATGTTTTCCAAAGCTTTGTCTTTTGCAAAGCATAGTAAAAGTAACTGGTGAGGGAAATGCATAAACATTCGTGTAAGTTAATGTAAAGTAATTTAAGTAAATTCTTTACAATTTATTGTAACGCATTTAGGATTTTCACTCAAGCGTTTAAAAGTAGCCATAAGTCTGTTAAAGAGGTAAACTTGTATGAAATATAAGTAATAAGTTCGATGGGAGATTTGAAGAGGAATATGATTATTTGTAATTTGGTTTCATTTCTTAGAATTCAAATTGAATTAATACTATGTGGTTCAGCAGTTGCTGTTATATGAACTGCTTTACATATACACATATGCCCTGCAACATACTAGCAAACTAGAAAATTGGTATAAATACACAAATTGAAAACTAATACATATTAACATAAAGCTGTATTTTCTTTAAAAATATAAGTCATACAATTCATATCCCTATTAATATTATAAATGTTAATGTTTTTTTGTGCCTCTATCACGTCGGCTAAACCAATTTCAATGAAATTTGGTAGGCAGTTAGGGTACTGTATGGAAATCACCGTAGGCTATATATTTTTTTAATTTTTTTACCTAATCGGTCGTATGTGCGTGGTAAAGCCTTTTTCAGCATTTAGTTTTCGGTAACATCTATATGAATATGCAGACGTTTATATGAATATGTCGATCAGTGGGCGTAAGGTGCGTGGTCATATTGTATTTTATCCCCAGAGGAATACAATTTGGTATGCAAACAATACTTCGCACTATAGGTTCAAATTTGGAAACGAAATTTGTATTTTCGTTCAGTGGACTGTGTGTGTGTAGCGTGGCAAAACTTTATATTAATCGTAGAGAGATAAGATTTAGTATATAGATAGTATTCGACACTACAATTACACACTTGCAGACGAAATTGTTATTTTCAATTAGTGGACGGAAGGGGCGTAGCCCCAGAGAGATACAATTTGGTATACAGATAGTACTTGGCACTTTAGGTTCAAATTTGTAGACGAAATTTTTCGTTCAATGGGCGTAAAGGCAAGGCAAACTCTTTTTTTGTTCTACAGAGATAAAATAAGATATATTGGAAGTACTCGACAATACAATTACATATTTGCAGACGAAGTCATTATATTCTATTAGTGGACGGAATAGGCGTGACAACACTGTAATTTAGCCCCAGAGGGATAAAATTCGGTATACAAATAGTACTTGTCACTATAGGTTCAAATTTGGAGACAAAATTTTTATTTTCGTTCAGTGGGCGGAGGGCCGTGACAAAACTCTATTTTAGTCCCAGAGAGATAAAATTTGATATGTAGATCTAACTCGGCACTACAATTTCGTATTTGCAGACGAAGTAATTATTTTCGATCAGTGGGCGGAATCGGCGTGACAACAATGTATTTTAGAACCAGCAGGTTAAAATTTTGTATACAGATCATTCGATTAAAAATTTTAAGTTTCGTTCAGTGGGCGGAGAGGGCTGGGCAAAATTCTATTTCAGTTCTAGAGAGATAAAATTTGATATAAAGAAAGTACTCGGCACTACAATTACACATTTTCAGACGACATTTTTATTTGCGATTACTGGGCGTAGTGGGTGTGTCCAAAATACATTGTTCTACACTTATAACAGTGTACTTCATAAATTCTGTTCATATGCTAACTGTACTAAAGGCGGTTTTTATTGTTTTATGTGGCTTTGGTTTCGAATTATAACAAACAACTTTACTAATACCCATGTACTGAACTCAGAATCGATTTGAAATCATTTTGTGTACATTACAAACCAATTTCTGTCCAGATTTATAAATGTAGAAAAAACTCTTAGTAATTGGTTTACTAGGCAATCTACTTTTACTTTAATTTGATCAAAAATTTTTCGGTTCTGGACTCGTAATACAATTAAAATCATTCGTTACGAAAATTTTATTTTTGTACGTCACAAACCACATTCTGCCCAGATTTATAGATGTAGAAAGTACTCTGAGTAATTGGTAAACTAAACAAACAACTAATTCTTCAATTTGTTTAAAATTGTCTTTACATGTACAAATCTTAACACAAAAGAGTAAGAACGAGAGAGAGAGAGAGAGAGAGTTCCATCCAAGAAACAGTAATTGCGAGTGTAATATAACTTACTTACATTGCATCTGTCTCAAAGGTCTAATTTTTCAAAGGTACACAAACGTATACGTTATTTCATGAAATTGTATATTCATCATACGTATTCATGCATTCAAATCACATACAAGTCGTCTATCTTCACTAATTGGTACTATTTAGTGTTGAAATTGAGACATAGTTATGACGATATTTAAAAAAAATCTAATTAAATATACAGTATGGACCAAAAAAGCTAGATAACTGAGTTAAAAGCTGTTTGTTTATTAGGAATGTACACACATAGTGATTCTATTTTTAAAAATTACCTCATCCAAATGTGATCATTGATTATGTTGACACTGCTGCAAACTGAAGCCTAAATTTGGTTCAGGTGTTTCGTGAAATGATCTAAATTTCTTCGCGAAGTACGTTCAATAATTTCTGAAGCGAGCCTCGGTTGCTGTTGAAATTTTTCATTCATTTGAAGCTTCAATTTGGAATTAGCAACTTAAATACCTCCCCTTGCCTATTTAAGTGGAAAGAGTAAGGAAAAGAAAGAATGTTATGCCCAAGATATAGTAATTGCGATTGTAATAGTTTTGCATTTTTATTTATATGACCTTTAAGAAGCCAATAGCTGTTAACCTACATATAGTAAGATCTAAAATTTCAAATACAACAAGTAAAGGTACACCAGCGTATACGTTATTTCTTGAAATTGCACATTAGATGCATCCAAAACACACCCAAACCATCTATCTTCATTCATTGGTACTATTCAGTATAGAATTTTCTCTCTACCGGGCAATCTCTCATTTAAACTGCAATCTTATAATATTACTTAATAAAAAATTATAAATATATTAATACTTATAATTATGTTGTTTATTATCATATATGTAACATATACGTAATTGTTCTTTCAAATCAAATTCAACTAAATATTACTATCTTTAACCAAGTTTAAGGGTATTAGAATTATTTCTTTCCCTTAGAGATGTATATATAGGACATTTAAAATTCAAAGTTATCTGTATGCTACTTTAATATTTAATTATCCCTTAATTATGCTACATTTTATCAGCTATGTTAAAAAAAAGTTAATATATAAAGCATTTTTACCAATGTTCTGTGTTTAAAACTAAATTCCATTCATTAAAAAATACAATTTAATTCGATACAGTTTTCCTTTTTTATTAATAACTAAATTTAAACTTTGCACAATAGTTTGACACAACATATTCTATTGAATTCTAAACCCATGTTGGCTTAAAATTACAAATTCAAACTAACATTCAATATACGCTTTTTACTCGTAATCCCCTGCGATTGTAACAAATTTCGCCACAAAATTTAACACAATATATTCTATTTAGTACAGCAACACATTTAATTAAATTAAAGTAATAAAAGCATACAAAAAAATATTGTAAACAAAGTTAAATATGTTTTCTCTTCACTTTTTTTTAACAACATAATATTGACTTACAATTGTAACTTTGGGATGTATAATTTCATTTGTTGATATAGTCCCAAATGTATTATTGTCTTTTCATGGATCACTACCTCCAAAACACACATACACACACACATCAACAATATCTGTTAACAAATATGTTTATAATTTGTTGCTGCACATCAAGTGTTAATGTGGAAAAAGAAACTAAAAGTATGCTTTAAAAGTTGTTTTCTCTATGTTTTATTTGTTTTATATTTTTGGTTATTTTGTATGCATACACACACACATTCTCTGAAAATCATTGTTAACTTTGGTGTATAAATATATGAAATATTTATTATTTGCAAAAAAACAAATGCAATGAATTGTAAATATTTCATCTGTGGAGAAAAGCAGCCAAGGCGTGTGGGAGACAGCTCACATAACACACGAAATGTCAGTTATGATATTGTGTGACAGCATAAATTTGAAATATTTTGACAAATGAATTTCTGTTACAGTTTTCATTGTCAGACATACACAAAAATAAACAAAAATAAGCGGCGACTGGCTGAGGCAGGTGTTTTTTTAATTCTCTCGGTTACGGTTTTGGTTTCCTTGTTGCTGTACTGTCAAATTGCACCTGAATGTATGCAATAGAAAATGTTTTTAGTTACAATAATATACTTTAAATATTTAACACTAACTATGAGTATTTATTTAAAAAAAACGGCAGGGTGGTGGAAAATTTGACTAACATATGAAATGATGCACAATGACATGTAAAAATTAAAACGTGTTGTATTAAGAGTTCATTATATACAGTATTTGTTTGACTTATGCTCTGATATTTTATTATTTTGCACTACAATTAGTGACGTTATTATGTGAAATACTTAGACAAATTTATTAAAAATGAAGAATGTTGTTGTGGTATAACAACACAACTCTTGAAGTGGAGAACATTTACATAAGACACTCTTTTCTTCTGCTTCACCAGCCAAACTACTCAGATTTTAATACATGCGATAGTTGTTGTCTATTGCTGTTGTATCAGCATGACCATCCAAAATAGTTAGATGACTTTGACAATTATCTAAGCTACTACAACAATATTAATAAATCACCATGTCACATTACTTATACTCCCAAAATAAGTCATTGAATTGCTTGTTTCCTTGTATTTACACTCCATTAACAATAATTACTTAAATTTTATTAAAATTCCTTAATTATATTATTATCTATTGTTGTGGATGGAACTTGTAACATCATTATGTGCATTACATAAATAACAGAGAAAATTAAAAAGTATACGAGGGTAGCTTAATGACTAACTAGTTGCGAAGTTAAATTGTATCTGTAGGCGATTTTCTCTTTTTCTTATCACTGTTATTTTTATTCGACCTTTTTTAGCTATCAATTAATGAACTTAAACTTTAAAAAAAACTTAATTTCCCTTTACACAAAATGAATGAGGTATGGGTTAGCTTCTCGCGTTGTTGTGAATTAACACGCTTTCTATTTTTAGATTCACAACTAACGGCACCTACTTGTTTATCGACGAATGCGAAAGCCACTGTTTGAGAAGCTCTTACTAGACATGCCGATTGACTCGAAACTGATACTGTGAAGTTGTTGTCGACAACATTCGAGGGGAGCCGACAATGAACATTTTTTTTTTTAAGATGAATGGCGCCAGGATTTGAACCAACGATCTCCCGCTAGTAGTCGCCTGTTCGAACCACTATGCCACGGCCGGTCCCTATTAATGAAACTTTCGAATATTTAACTTGAGGTCATGTTTGTATCTTTAACATTATTATTATCCAATATTACAAACATGTTGAAAACATCTTACTTAAATTCACGGATATCCACAATATTCAAGATCCAAGATCCTTTTTTAATTTTTGCACTAGGATATTATTTAGAATCACTATCAGCAGTAAGCCAATAATCGCTTTTATTCGTATGTAAAATGGGGAGAACACAGCAATTGACGACGTTGAAATCAGAAAAATCTAATCTATTGCCAATTATGAGATTATTACACAACGCTATAGAAAAATCATAAATCTTTCTTGCCACACTGATAAAAGAGCTCGGCAGTGCTTCCTTTCTAAAGGGATCACAACATTTCATTGCCTAGATATATGTAATGAGGTTCCCTCTTGTGTCCTAGATCACTCTGCGTTCAAGGTCACCAATGTCTGCACGCACCGCAGATCTATCCAAAGTCATTTCTATACTCTATATGAAAAACAAAGTTATATTTAGTGTCCTCGTAATTTTTGATCAGAGCACAAAATAATTGTCGGTTCGCCTTAAGTAGTATATTATAAGGGCATTTTAAGTCACAAAGTATCATTTTACTAAAGGAGTCACACAAATTCATAAAAATTTGCCAGTTTACTTCGACTCCGAGTGCATTATCATTATCATTCATCATACTAATCTCCCTATCTCTCACACAAGATTATTTTAAGCCCAAAAGTGTTCTTTTCTATAGTAATCATACAAAGAATGACTCTTCAATCTGCCTCCTAATTCGACGACAGTTTACTTCGACTCCGAGTGCATTATCAATATCATTAACTATTCTCATACAAGATTATTTTAAGCCCAATAGTATTCTTTTCTATAGTTATCATACAAAGAATGACTCTTCTGCCTGGCTCCTAATTTGACAGTTTACTTCGAATCCGAGTGCATTGCCAATAACCTCATTTTCTCGCCCATACTTCTCATAGAACCCTCGTTGACTGCATTACAACGTAATGCCCACACTGCAGTCCTCGATTGGATAATTTTTGCCAGTAACTAATACATATGCATAACAGAATAATAGTTGTTTAATATGATTAAGCAAATCCTTTTGCCATAATCGTACTGAATAAACAAAATAAATTAATGTGATAGATTTGCCCTATCCTTTTTGCTACGGTAGCTGAGAGCTAAGAGCTGATAGCTTCAAGTGCCATAAATTATCCATAGATTTCAAAAGTCATTGTGGTCAGAGTAAATTAATTGACTGTCTCTACACACACACACACACACACACAGGTCGATGCTGAATTATTGTAATGAATTGTTGTTTGTGCACACAATAACAATTGTAATAAATAATAAAACGTTCAATAGAATTTCATTTTAAATACATTATTTCCATTATAATTATTAACGTAGCACGACTACAGGGCATCTCGGGCAACTGGGTCGAAGTAAAAGATTTCAACAATTCCATAAAATGTTTGAATTCATTATGCTGTAATGTTTTGTATGTGAGTAGTTCGCTTTTATTATTTGCTTATGTATTTGCCTCTTTGGTATAAGTATGGACATGGGTATATTAAAAGATTTATTTACTTAAGGGGGTTATGCCGTGTATGTCTGCGATTGTTCAATGTGTGTGAGTGTAAGATTTACAAACACACATGTTCAGTAGTATTGACATTTCGTACAAACATAATACGATAAACATAAAACATTTCACAATGCAAGCCTACATATGTCTCTGTGTGTGTGCGTGTGAAGCATTTGACTGTGTTTATAGTTTAGTGGGTGTTTATTTTCATACACGTATGCGTATGTAAGCACACGGATATGTTTATTATTTACTTATACATACATGTATAAATATAGTATGAATGTCAGTGTGCGTGTGGGTTTGTGTTTGCTTGTAACCATCTGCATATGTTTATGCCTCTACCACCGTATTGTTGTTATTTTTGTAGGCCTTTAATTGATTTCCAGTTTGGTGTTTTTCAATTCAAAATTGTTCTTCCCCGGGCGGCTGTGCATTAGCATAAAGTTACCCGCTCGCTTGGTTTTACGCTGACATTTCATTGTTTTTATTGTCAAAATAATTACAAAATGGTGTGGCCGCGGGCCATGTTAAATACAAATACACAAAAGTTTTATTAAATTGCAGCCATTGCGCCTATAATCGTAAATGTTAAGACTAATGAAATTAAACTTAATTGTTGTAATGTTTACTTTTTACATGCCATGTAAATAATAAAGAGGCCAGAGTTGGAAATTTAATGAATGCAAATGGTTAAAATATATGTATAAGAAATAGCGTAATGTTTTATGTTAATGCAATCAAATTACAATAAGCTTGGTGGCTATAATGGTAATTGTGACCTTAAGAGAATATCATAAAACTTTTCATTTTCATAAAAACATATTTTATTGGAGGGCAAAAAAGGGGAAGATGGCAAGATATTGATAACTTTGTTGCAGCTTAAACAATTTATTATGATTATTTTCGAGTTCTAGTAAGCTTTTAAGTGCAGCTATTGGAAAGCTATGGAGTAATTCCATTAGTCAAACCGGCACAAAAATGTTGATCGGTATCTAAGAAATGGAATAAAATTCATACGAGGTGGTAGGCGGTGCTAACTTGATAAGGACCATTTGAGTTTTTTAGGGATTTAAATAAAATTATTTTAGAAAATTTTATTTTAAACTGTTCTGGGTACATTTGAGACTCTAGACTGACAATAGACTCTATTAGTAGAATGTCTTGTGTGTTTGAGTAGAGAAGCTCTTACACACTTTAAGTTTTTAGGTTCACTTGAAATTCTAGGTAGACCGAATTGTTGTTGATTCATTGATTTTTTGAACTTCTGCATTAATTTTCTAATCAATTGAATCGATAGAGCTTTATTTCTAATCAATTGAGAAATTTATTTCTATACCGTATGTTGTTAAAGTTCACAATGTGAGTTTAGCTTTAGTCGAAGAATCGTGGCTGCTCTTGTAAAGCATAATTTTCGAAAAATGTTTAGTCTAATATCTTTTGCATTTAAATTTAACAACTAAATACATTTTATTTCACAATCCATAACTCGTCATACAGGAATTAATATAGGATGACCGATCGACCGGCTTTGAAATTATTTGTCGTAGGTTTTAGCAACATCGAAAGACATGCCCCATTTTTAAGCACTGTTTACTTAAAAATGTTCCTTTAACTGCTAACAAGTGTCATACTTATGAACTATTCCTGTTCGTATAAGTTCTCTCTAGTTTAAACACTCAAAGACGTATGAGCAGTGGAAAATTTCATAACAATCATACGTTCAATTAAAGTGAATGATGACCCCCAACCATGTACAGTGTACATATTTTTATGATGTGAAATCATCGATAGACAATGTGCGAGACTTTTACACGCTAAAACACCTTAAACGTCGTACCCGGTGGTACAACGATGAGGTATTTCTTCGCCGGGATGAATAGGTTATCCAACCTCCGCTAAAGCCGTCTAGGCTCCATTGAGTTCTAGAAGAACGCGTCAGATGTAGTTTGCTATATTACCCCAACTTGTAGGTGAATTCATATATTTGCGACAGCTACTTCGGTGCCCAACTGTCGTTGTAGGTGCTCCCTCTGAGCTGAATCTCCCACTGTTCAGTATCTTAAATCACATTTTGACAACACGACAATATCGACAATTCTGAAACGTTGAAGACACGTTGTCCGATCAGGAATTGGGTCATGTTATGTTCAATATCCCCATGTTTCCTATCCAATCAGCTATTTAGTTCAGGTAATAGCTTAAATGTCTACTTTCCTTTTGTCGTGCTAGACCATATTCTTTTCCAGGTGTACATGGTTTTCGCTCCGGCTTTTGCTTTCGTAGTGACGTTTTTATGTATGCACGCGTATTCTTTTGCTAACAGGTCCACTGGTATCATTCCTGCCATGACGAACGCAGATTCATCGGTTACGGTTCTGTAAGCATAGCATACTCTCAGTGCTGTCAGTCTTTATACCGAGTTAAGTTTACCGCAATATGAAATTAATTTCATACAGTTATCCCATATAGGTGATGGATACAATATGGTGCTCTTAACTACCTCCGCTGGAATCTTCCTTCTCTGGTATTTGGACCTCTCTTATTCGGCATCAACCTGCAAAGAGACGCTGCAGACGGTGTGGCCTATGTAACGACGTAGTTTATATGTCTGATAAAGGACGATTTACTGTCTATAATCATGCCCAAATACTTTAATGGATCGTTTGAAATTATTTTGCAGTCTCCAACGTTTCTATTTATACATTCTTTAACTTGTCGGCAGGATATAACGACAACTTCCGTCTTGTAGCTTATTGAAGCGAGCCATGATTTCACTAGACTTATACTGGAATTTTTGCGGAATTTTTAAAGTACCCTACCGGAATATCGTGCCACTTGATGTAAAACATACATGATGCAAATTTGAGTAAGATTGGACAATCGTTTCCCTTGCCCCAAAAAGGTCAAAGGTTAGGTTTTAAGTAAATTCCATATTTGTTACCAATGTTCGATTAAGGAATTGTATTTTTCTCCCGTAAATATGTAATAGTCAAATTTTGACGTGTGTGGGTGGCTTCTCTGCTCTTTATGCCTACTTGTTTTTAAATAGCTTTGGTTATCTCTATTATTATGGCAGTGTTAACGGTTTCTTTGAAATGGGGTGTGTTACTGTCCACTTCTACCCTTGCTATAATTTATACTGTACACAAACATACAACATATACCAAATATCAGCTTTATGCCTGATATAGTTTAAAACACCCACTGATCCGATCCCGCCCACTTTTTGTTGGGTCACGAACTTTGCTACCAAATGCATGCACACAAATTTCCAAGGCAATTGGAGAAACAGATCCTCAGATAGGGGTATAATGGGCGGGGCCACGACCACTTGATATATCAAAAATGAAGATCCCTATTTTCACTACCGACTACACATCTACATTTCAAACCGTTTTCGAGTCTATGAAGTACTAAAAAATTCAAACAAACAAAAACAAACTCATTTTCTAATATATTGTTTTGACCTTTGAACTCTTTGGATTTTCGCCGCAAACCTTATGTATGTATTTAAATATGTAAAACGTGTGAGAAACATGAACTTTTACTCTAATCATACGAACATAGTTCCAATATTGTAAAATTATGGAATAATTGAAGTTTTAATTCGATAAGATTAGTCCAACTTGATTGTTCATATAAGTGTTGGCCTGAGATCGCTACACCCTTTGGGTGGCCACACCCACTTGATATATCACAAATTAAAGTACTCTATTTTAGATAAAGACAAACAAATAAAGACAAACTTCATATACATTGATTTGACCTTTGACCTCTTTGGAGCACAGCTTGAAGTTATCCGGTTTTGCTCATATTTCTATAACAACTGACACAATGTTACACTCGAACATTACCGATAATCTAAAGTTGAACATTCGCTGTCACTCTAGTATGTTTGTAAGTATGTACATAACAACTTTATGAGGATTTTATACTAATCATACGCACAACGTTCCAATATTGTGGAATTATGGTATAATTGAAAATTTAAATCCATAAAATTAGTCCAACTTGATTTTTCACAACAGTTTTGGCCTGAGTTCGGTGGTTTTACAATACTGACCCAGGACCTTCAACATGACTTGGAATTTACCATTCCACTCCCTTCTACAATATTGGCTGTTTCGCTGCCTTATTGTCAAGCCCTTGTATAACAGCCCAACACAATTCTTTCATTCCACTTCACTGCTGCCAGCCATAAGAATTAATCGAAACGCTTTATGTAAGAGTATTTGTTGTGGAAAACCTAACTTTTTACTTGATGAGTGTTTAATAAACACTACCCTTCTATTTAAACTATTTCAAAAACTTTAAACAAACACTAGTTATGTGAAAGAGTTTCCCCAAAACTGTGCTGTGTATAAGCATTTTTGTAATATAGAAATATCACCAAAAGTAGTAAATTTTCTTGAAAATTGTTTATTCCTCTTCCTCTCTCCCTCTCCCTCTCCCTTGCTGTACCTTGTCTGACTCTTGTCCGATGTCTCCCTTTTCGATTCAAGTGCCATAAAACTTAACACTCAAGTTAAGTTTGTTAAACTAAGCAATTTTTCATCAACCAAAAATGGCCTATACCCATGACACAGTGAAAAAAAACCTTACAAAAAGCTGGTCAAGAACTTTTCTCAACTACTCCAGAAATGGAATTTCTAGTTCACTCTCCAGAAATATAGGAAGCCATCCTCAAAGTCTAAGGCTTTTGTGGCCAGTTGGAGGAGCAGCAGAGAAAAAAAAAACAGCAGCGACCGCTACAAGCTACAAATGGAATAAATGTTCATTTGCAATATTTTTTTTTATACATCTTTGATGTCTGTTGGTTCTTTTTTTTGGTTCGTTATTTTTTTTCTTCTTTTTTTTATATATATTTCTAAAGAACTATATTTTATCTAAAGTATGGGGTCAAAGAGAGGGAGGCGCCCAGAGTATGGGAAGTTCTTAACAGAATTATAACCACATCATGGAATATGGTCAGGCCATAAGCAATGCAATGGTTATCTTATTACAAAAGTCTATGTGTATGTGAACGAGAGAGGACCCCGGAGTGTGTGTGTGTGTATTAAAGACTGATTTGAATTTGTAAGTGTTTGTGTGCATACTTTTGTATGTGTGTGTGTGTGCGTGCAGATGTGTGTAACGAAGTGGGTCCATGTTTGACCATATCTCAGTTGCAGAGTGCATTCATAATTCTCTTGTAAATTTATGTACACTGATGTGTTATTTACGATGCTCAAAGGCATTTAGTGTAATGTAATATTCTTCATCAGGTTTTGCTGTTGTTGTTGTGGGACTTGTCCACGTTGTTGATGTGGCTATTGCTGTTGCTGTTGCTGTTGCCATTGCTGCTACTGCTGTTGAATTACGTTTATTGCTCCTTTGACCGTTTGTCGGTGTGGTGGAAAAAGAACTCGCACACAAGCAGGAAATGAACGTTTCATATATAAATTTCTTATATGAATGTTACAACTTAAAATTCATCTCTTGAGATGAAGTAATCAAATTACTTAGCTTTGAATACACTGCAACATGGACAGCAGCAGCAGAAACAGCAACAACAACACCACGATGACAACATGAACATTTGCAGCAACAACTTCACTGGACTCATCTCCATCATCGTCATTATCTTCTTCAACAGCATCTACTTGCAATACAAAATATTTACTAAAGACTACAAAATTATTGTACGGTTGCATACTTTGCTCTTCTCCAATGTGTTTGGTTAGGTTTGTCCTGTGCATCCTGTATATGTCGTGTTCTAAATTCTCTGTGCACCAGGGTATTTTGTTGTCTTAGGGTCTATTTGTTTTATGGGATTTTGCTCTCTTTCTTGTCCATTGAAATGCATTGCAGAGTTGTTGAAAGATGTTGTTGACATACCCGAGTGTAGTAAAATATAACACCGTTTTATATAAGAATTCCCATTCATTTTGCTCTGGACATTCATTCATCCATCCATCCGTCCATTCATTCACTCATCATTTTTTTGCTGGTGCTTCTTCAACTCCAGTTGCTCTAGTCCAACTCCTTTAGCCATAATGTGTTTATAATTCTAATGATGATGAGCTAAATGAATATGATTATTTGTGCTCATAATTTTTTTTTTGTGTTTTTGTAATGCCGTTGTTGTTTTTCCGGTCCAGAGCTATTCTAGAGCCTTTTGAAATTGCATCTGTGAGGGGTTTGTTTTGTGTAAATAAATACCAAACGTACTTTACGTAATGAAATATAACACCTGGGGTTAGGGGGTGGCTGTGATGGCATGGGCTGCATGATGTGGCCACAAAGTCGAAGGAGGTAACTTGAGGTTTGTCAACAGTCATTGAAGATGACGGCAAATGTGTTTAATTTTTGCCAAATGGGTAAAAAAACATCATTCATATTAGAAAATGTTTAAAGCAAATAGAAAATTGACATAGAATTTGAAAGTGATTATACTAAGGGAATGACTTTGAGAGTGAACGTTAGGTTTATTAGTAAGATTTGTTAATGTTTTGCAAAGAGAAAAGGATTATTGTGAAGTAGAAGAATTAATAGTTATCTTTTTTCGAGCTTATTTATATGTTTATTTTAAGCTTGATGCAGTTGAAGTTGTCTAGACGACATTACTTAAAATAAAGTATCACATTACGGAAGGAATCAGTACGTATGAGTAAGATGGATATTAATATTAAGCAATCGTTTTTATTTTAATATATAGTAGACCCAGTCCAACTGAGGCCGAATGTGGAATAAACAGGTGCAGCAACATTACTTCTCTCGTGAATTCTTTTCATAGTTTAAAAATTTAGTTTAAATTCATTTCAACGCGATTTTTGTGTTCAACTTCATTCCCTACAAACTTTTTAAACATCATCAAGAGTCCGACTGCGGAAATAGATGAAACAATCATAGTACCTACGTAGTTTCTTCTTATATATCTGTATTACGTTACTTAAGTTAGTTAAAAATCAAACTGTTTAACCTTTTTTGGGGTCGTTGTCTGCGGGTGAGAAATTTAATGTCAGGCTAAAGGTTCTAGACCAGTATAGTTAAACTTCCAAAGGGTTAGGTGTTCTTAGGCCAAATGAACTTTTATTTTTTTTACTTATCTTAATGTTTCTTCGATTAGCTTTTCAGCTATAATTCCAGAACGCCAAACCCTTTGGAGTTTTACTATACTGACCAAGTACCTTCACCCTGACTTGGAATTTCTCACGTCTCGGATTGGCTCTTGGACAATGTTATTAAACCATAAATCCAAAATATTGAAACTATATGCGTATGATTAATATAAAATTCGAATAACATTAATATTGCTTATACGTTGTACATACATATGTAGCGAGTATCATATGCAAACTCGCTACATATGTACAGTTTAATTCTTAGATCAGGGTCGTCATTCAGTATCATCAGCAATGACCAGTTTTCTACTTAACACAGATGAGACAATCTATATAAGTCCAGAAATTTGGATTAATTGGCGAAAATTTATGAAAAGACGAGGCAAATTAAATTTTTTGAAGATTTCATTCGATAAAATTATTCCAACTTTATTTTTTACATAAATATATTAATATAAATTGTTTTTTTTAAGCCTAAGCTACACTTCTGCTAAGAGAGTGAAATGAGTTAAAGCTGATAATTATGCGAACAAACACAAAAAAAAATTACAAAAAAAACCCTGGGGGTTTTACTATACTGACCTAGTAACTTCACCCAGACTACTATTGAGGAGCAGACCTGATCGCATCACTCTTAACAAAAACGGGCATCTTAGTTATTTAAAGACTCTTGCCGTCATAAAAAAACTTAATTTGTATCAACACCCCATAAAGAGGTATGGGACAGCTTCCAGCGTTATTGTGAACACAACGGTACCTCCTGTATATAGGCGAATGTCTGCTGTTTTAGAAGCTTTTTACTATACTGCGAAGTTGCTGTAGGCAACATCGAGGGGGCCGGCAATGAAAGAAAAATGTAGATGAATGTAGCCGGGAATCGAATCACTATGCCATCGCAGGTTCAAACCGGGCTCCAGTCATCTTAAAAGAAAAAAAAATAAAGAAAATTTTCTTTCATTGTCGGCTCCCCTCGAATGTTGTTGACAGCAACTTCGCAGTATTAAGCGTCGATTCAATCGTCGTGTCTAGTAAGAGCTCCTCAAAAAGTGACGTTCGCATTCGTCGATAAACAAGTAGGTGCCGTTAGTTGTGAATCTAAAAATAGAAAGCGTGTTAATTCACAACAACGCGAGAAGATATCCCATACCTCATTCATGGGGTGCAAAGGGAAATTAAGTAAGTAGTAAGTTTTATTTTAAATATTATTACTACTTCCAATGACGGACTTTGTCTAATTACTATTTCTATAATTTCTGTCACTTACTACTAAACGCCAATCTTGAGCTGGAGATTTCTCAATATCAGATACTAATGACTAAAGTCGCTATTTGGCCACGTTGTGCTTACAGATTGCAGGACATTTTCTTATGAAATCCGACTAGTTATATTAGTGGCCATTGTGCTCAAAAATGTCCTTGCTCCCCTAATGCCAACTTTGGTCTACTACATGTTAAGAAGACCTTATATTCACTTAGCGTTTACCAAAGACTTAGTAGTAGTAAATTTTTACCTGCACATGATCCTTTGTAATTTCAACTTTTATTCAACATTTTCTTGTCTCTCTAGCTTAATTAAGCTTGAGCCATATCTACATTCCGTATTTTTCTGCCCTTTATCAGATCTAACAAAGTTCCTTCAATTCACTTCCTATATTTTTCACTCTGTTTCCTTATTTTTTGTTATAATATCCCTGTCAGTGTAGTTTTCTATCTGTGCTCCTTTTGTTTTTTTTTGTGCAATTTCTTAATCTTTTTTCTACTGCTGCCATTGTTGCCAGTCAGTTTACTGTTTACCGTCTGTGTCGTCTGTCTCTATATCTAATATCTCTGTACATTTGATTGATTTCTGCCTTTGATCTTTTTTATGAATCCTGTCATATTTATTTTTCTTGTAATGTCTAGACTTTGTTTTAAATGTTTTCCAATTGCTGTTGCACCTTAACATTTTGCTTTATTACGTGGCATTTGTTGCTAAGAATGCGATGAGCATCCTATACATACATATACGAGTATCCTTTTTGAATAATCATAGCAGATTGTATCACGTTCGTCTCGCATGGCCCTGCCTAAAAGTATGCTAGGTTTTCGTTTTATTTTGGGGAGGGAAACTATCAGAGTTTAGTTGGTTGTTAAAGAAACGATTACGTTTTGATGTATGTGCAATTTGTTGAAATAAATGTTAAGTAGCAGTGATGCTGCTGTTGCAACATGCACGTGCACTTATGGCCCAAGTAGCATAGCTGCGATATAGAGCTATACAATATTGCAATAGTTTTTTTTTTCTGAAGCTTGGCGTTGTTTTTTTCTGTTCGTTTCTTAGCTACTCATACATCTTTTATTTTTAGATTTCATGCTGAGACTTGAGCCTTTTCCAGGGTTATGCATGTTCAACACTCATATTCGGGGCGTATTTCATGCATACTTGTATATACTCTGTGTAAAGATGTGTGAGAGACGCGCTCGTGTGAGTATCTATGGGAGTTTTATATGAAATTTTCTCTAAAGTTGGTAATAAAAACGATATTTTCTTGCATTTGATTGCAACAGATAATAAAACGTATTTGATTGCACATAAAAACGTGGTACTTATTAAATGTATTACACTCTGTATGCATGAATTTATTCACATGGCCACATGAAATCTCACGCATGTACACACACACACATGGCGATGTTGGTATCTATGCATGCAGCGGTGTTAAGCTTTTATGCGATTGTGTACGTGTAGGGGTAAGAATTTTAGTTGATGACTATACAGTATAGGATTTTGAAGGAAACTCAAAGATAATGCAAAAATTTGTTATTCGATTGATGATGGTATGTTATGAAAAAGTTGAGGGAGTAGAAGCAAAGTCTTATAGGTAGTGAGACTTAATTTTAGATATTACAGGCAACACCTGTGTCATCAGGTGTTCATTTCTGGAAATACATAATATATAAACATCAAATTTATATATGTCATTGCTTGCTTTCTTGCCATTTATTTAAGGATTTTGTACTTTATTTTTAAAAACTGCTATATTCATATTACATTCATCTCATATTTCGCTGTACATATGCGTGATGAGGCGAATAGGTAGGTAAGACATGATATGATGTATACACAATCATGAATATTGCCTTGTCTATTTTTGACTTTAGGTTGTAAAATTTTTTAATGTCTGAAGTATTAATAAAAATGAGCTTAGAGAGTGAGAGAGAGCAGCGATTCAATTTATCACATAAACATAAGATATTATATTGTTTACACCTAATAATCGGCTTTATATATTATTTTACATTAGATGAGTATTCCAAAGTAATTGGCCTAAGGAATTTAATAACCTCTTATTTTGAGGTTATTGAGAATCCTAGTAACCCAAAAATTATGCTATATTCAGGTCCATTAAAAAAACATTTAACATTACAAGTCAGGGCGTATGATCAATGCAAAATAAAATAAAATGGCTACGATGTCGTATGAGTGTTTTAAATAAACCCATGTATTCTTTGGGTATTCCATTACGAGGATCACGTCGAGAATTAAAACATAAATGTTTTGATATTTTCATGGAAAGTCTTTTCATGCATAAGTCTACTTTCTTCCTGGAATTTTAGTCAAATTTGCCATTACAAAATAAAGAATGTTATAAAACAAATACTAGTTGTTAAACTAAAAAAATATTAATATAATGATGACTCCTTTGGTACAAATTGTCGTATCGTATATTAGTTTAGTATCACTCAAATGTACAGAATGTAAGATTATTTCAATAATTTAGTTTTCCCTTACTTCCTTTTACAGATAGACGATGCATTGTTGATCCGTTCTGTTTTCAAATGATAAAACATCTATAGACAATATAATGAAGTTAAGAATGACAATATAATGAAGGTGGAAATTTTTACTAATTTCTGTATGACCACTAAACAATTAAATATACAACACAGGTTTAAGAAACACCTATGAAACTTTGTCGGTAACTATAAATGTGGCATTACCTAGGGAAATTTTCAGAATATATGCAGTTTGCCAAATTGACTAATTAGGGATGAAAATCCATAAAAGTGTATTCAATTCCTATGTAATTAGGATAATTTTTCATCCAATGGCAGGAATGAGCGTTGCAAAACTTTTTATAAGTCTGAGGTTCGGCACTAGGTTTAAATTTGCAGACGAAATTTTTATTTTTTATTAGTGGACGGAGGTGGCCACGCCCTCTCCTGTATTTAAATAGAGATGAAATTTTATATCCTGACAATATTCTGCAACGCCATTATGAATATGCATACGAAATGTTAATGTTTTAGCCCTAAAATTTGGGACATAGATAGTATTCGGCAGGATTGCGAGATAAAATTTGATGTCCCGATAGTACTCTGCAACACAATTACAAATATGCAGAGGAAATTTTCATTTTCTATCAGAGAGCAGTTAGGGCGTGGCCAAACTGGTTTTTAGATCTAAAGAGATACAATTTGGTATACAGACAATTCTTCGATCGGAGGACAAAAGCGGACGTGGCAAAAAAGATTATACTATATAACGTATAAAAAACTTAATTTCCCTTTATTTTATGAATAAGGTATGCGATAGCTTTTCGCGTAATTGTGACTTAACAGGTTTTCTATATTTAGACTGACAATAACGTCACCTACTTGTATATAAACGAATGCAAACGTCATGATTAAGAAGCTTTTACTAGACTTATCGATGGAATCGACACAATGCTGCGAATTTTCCGTCGACAACATCGAGAGGCCCGCCAATGAAAGAAAATGTAGA
Organism: Muscina levida; assembly: GCA_964034835.1. NCBI lineage: Eukaryota > Metazoa > Arthropoda > Insecta > Diptera > Muscidae > Muscina > Muscina levida. The sequence continues at coordinate 147,771,093 of OZ035883.1, read as the reverse complement.
TGACAGGAGACAGGAATCGCACCATAGATCTCCCGCATGATAGTCACGTATTCTACCCATCTTGACACGGACAGCCCCAATATGATATGAATTTGCAGACTGATTTTTTAATTTCGGTAAGTGAGGGAAGGGTGCGTATGGAAAGTAAGCCAGCCCAACTTATTGTTATCGAGCTTTAGAAGCGTTCTCTAATAATGTTTAAAAATGGAATATGTCAGCATTGAATTTTTTTAGAGTACAATACACAGTACAACATTTTTCAGCTCATTGATTTGGGACTCATTTCTGAGAACTGCACTTAAAAGTAGCCCCAAAAAGAAGAAGTTCTGCATCATTCGTTCTATCAAGTTACATGCAATAATAATTTAATATCGATTTGAAGTTAGTGACTATCGTATAGGGGAATTTAGCTGAAACAAAAAAATAAGAATCACAATTCCTTTAATCTGTTCATATAACGTTTCCCTACATAAGCAACAGTTTAACTTTTCCATTCATCAAATGATTTTGAACTGGGTTTATTTTGTAGCAGTTGGAATAAAACTGTTGTACTCCGTGGCGTATGAAATACATGGAATATAACTTATAATAATCATACGCCACCATATAGTATATATGTTATGTCAAACAAAAGAGCCTAAAACTTGACAAATTTCCCTATACGATACATACTAACTTCAAGTCGATATTATATTATTATGGCATGTAACGTGACAAAACTAATGATGCAGAACTTCTTCTTTTGGAGGCTACTGTCACGAGCAGTTTTTAGAATTGAGTCCCAAAATCATATGTTGTACTGTGATATATTCATTAGTTTAACCCACATTTAAACTATAATAATAAACTTCTGGCTTGAAAAAAAAACACATTATGAACGATATATTTTTAAAAAATAATATAGAATTTTAATTGGTGCCATGCGTTTTGTAAAGTTATTGTCTAAAAAAAATAATTTAGCTTGTAAATCGTTCGCCACTAATTTCAAAAATATTAAGATATGAATGCGCTTAAAACTCATTACGTATGAGTTATATTAAATAAAACATGTTACCAACGTATGAGTTATTTAAAATTACAAGCCTCATCGCAAAGTATGAGTAATTTCATTACTTTCTAAAAAAGGCTTACAATATGTTTTTCTCTTACTTGCATCCCAATGACTTTTCTTCCTCAAAACTTATCAGAAGCCCTCGGATCGAAATCTCCTTAACTGCCAAAGTCATCTCTAAATTCTAAATGCATATTACAATATTTTCTACAATTCACCTTTAATTGTGAATGTTATGAAGAAATAGAAAACTTTTTGCAGTTTTTGCCTATTTTTTATTTATTTTTCACAATTACATACGGCAAAAATGTAACAAGAATTAATTATGCAGAACATTAAGTTTTTATGAATTGTAGAGTTCTTTTGGTCCCCTTTTTAAAACTACCAAAGAAATGCTTTCAACTTGCGACCGACCTTGGCTATGAGGGTGATCTAGATTGGACGCTAGTCTCCATTATCCTTTTTTAATTTGATCGGTGGTCTACTTGATATTGTTGAATGTAACTTGTAGGCACCTTTAGTGTGAGTGAAATATACACATGCCAACCCTCCCACATCCCATCCACTATAGGCATAAGCAAACTGGCCCTCTCAACGATTTTCACTTGGTGTCGAAGCCAAGAATTTTGTATTACAATAAGGTGTTATATTTCTTTCAGTCTCCCTTAAAGGTATTTTACAAAATCACCACGTAACTGATGCTTATCGTTTAAAAATGATTTACATATATAGAGTTGATTACAAGTCCGTTTAAATTTGGATCGGTAGTTGTGGTGGCATGGCGTCATTCGTCGTCACAACGAGAGTTATGCATACGCTAGTACTATCGAAACATACGGCACAGAAATGAAACTCCATCTATTCAATTGATTACCAAATTGTTCCAGAATTTCAAGGAGGACAAAGAATCAACCACGATCCGATCACATATATGGATGATGTACTTTTTAAAAATTAAATCATTTCTATTGATTATTTTCATCATCATTTAAAAAGTTATAATGCTTATGGTCCTTCCTGTCCTTGATTGCCGTTTTCCAAAGATCCTTTATTCTTCTAAGAACAAATCTGTATCTCAAATATCTTATTTAAAATATAATTTTAAATGAGATTTCTGTAAAGTCAAAGCAAACCGTCCCACATGCAACGTAGTGTCCAATAACTGCTTATTAATTCAAATAAAACCGCAACACTATTAATTTTTACTTAATATACGCCACGTTAACACATTATCTCCCCCGCATTACGCTTAATCTCTCTTACCTTTTCTCCCCTTCTATTTTTCTACCATTATATAAGCTTAGTAAAAAAATTACGTTCATTCAATTCACTTCCATTCCCAGCAGCTGTGTTAATTATCACCCTAACATCACTTTTAATTCATTTAATAATTCATTATTCGAAACCATTAAAAATGTCATAATCCAACAGCAGCGAACACAGAGAAAAAAACCCAAACTCTTTAGAAACAAAAGCTAAATAATCTAAACACGTAAATAACACAAAAAAGGATACAGTTTCAAATGCAACATTTTTTTTATTCTAAAATGAACAATAGCACAAGTGAGTATTCAAGAACAATTAAGTTGAACATGCACAATTAGATTTTTTTCACCTGAGGCTACGGAATGAAACGTAAAAAAAACAACAACCAACATAACTACTACTACTGCAACAATGTACATGCATATATACATAGATATATACATTATAAAATGAAAAGCAACAAGAACAACAACAACGAGAAAAACTAACAAAAAGAATAATGTTTAACAATAGTTAAACATGCATTTACAAGTGCACAAACACACATACATATATACGCACTCACTGGCATACATTCATACTGTTGTAGCCAACAGTGCGTACTTAGAGCAAACATCAACACTCACAATAATAATGGCCAACATTCGCCACTACTCACTTTGGTAAGCTTATGCCCTTACATGCACATACACTGACACATACGCGTGCTCAGAGTGACATTGTGAAGTGTTTGGACCATCCTGCAGGACAATTGCTTTGTACCATTTGTGGACTGACCAACAATTTTTATGAAAACATAACAGTAACAACACCAGTGGCAATAGCAACAGCATAAAAAGTTACAAAATGTTTAGGAAATTGTTCACGTGTACATTTTAGTGTCCTACGTTTATTTCCTCGTACCATTTTGAAAAAAAAAAACGCTGGAAAAATTAAAAAAAAAGTTTAAGGGGAGACGGTATGATAAATACAAGTACGAAACAATATTCAATTTAGCGTATGTTTAAATACCAATCAGAGTGTGCGGGATATTAAATAAAAATGTTACCTTACAGGACACTGCCTTTGAAAATATGTTTTCAAAATAATTTTTTATAATTTACAACACAGGTTTTTGTTTGACAGATACTATTTTAATTTTTAAATACATAGTCGGCTTAATGTGCACGCCTGCTAAATTCACTTTTTAAGTGAGTTGAGATGTTGATGTCATGTGGTAGAGAAAGATACGCCTCGTTGAGCAGCATGTAGTTTTTCTTCACTTTGAGGTTTGAAGTGTGTAAAAATGTTTGATAAGAAAAACTGCTAAATATACTCATAGAAAAATTTTTGTATGAAAAACTGTACGTTATTATTATATTTTTGTTTGTTTTCTCTCAAGCTGAAAATATGAAATATAAAAAGTTTTTTATTTCTCCTGTAAAATGTGCTGAAAGGAAGTTAGCAGGTTTGCATATTAAGCTGCCGATATGCAACATATTTCATTAAAAATAGAAAACGGTAAAGTCAACTGCTTAGTTCGTTTCGTTGTCTCCTATACATTTACAGTTGATCATACCACCCTCCTAAGCTCAATTTTAAACAAAATTAACAAGATTTTTTTTGCTCCCAGTGCGATGTATGCGTGTCCAAAAGTGGTTCACATAAATGTTAATATAATTGTATGGGTATGTATGGGTACGTATCCACCAAATCGTTCCCTCTACCTACCACTTTGCCTCTCCGCCGCCGGTCTTTCTCTAACTGTAAATATGAAAATGCGGAAGTGTGAGCAAATGGTTGAATTAGACTGTCTACCTATGTGATTATGAGCACGTGTATGTGTGTGCGTGTGTGCCCGGGTGTATGTTTGTGATTATATGCGTAATTGAAATTTCAATTTTGTGCAAAAAAGAAAAACAAACTCACCCATACATTTACACTTGGCACCTTCCGTTTGCCAAAAATAATCACTCGACGTGTGTTCGTAATGCAATGGGTTTGTTGCTTTTGAGGTTTTCACTTTAACTTGTGATTATGTGGGTGCTCATATGTGTGTGCATCTCTGATTGTGTGGGTTTGCGTAACTTGTTCATGTTTCAATTTGTTGTTGTTGCTGTTGTTATTATCGTTGTTAGTGCTGTGCATTTTTGCTCATCTGCTCTCTGCGTTTTTGTTTCCTAGAGAATTTTAAGTATTTTTCAACATGTGAAATGATAATAAAATTGAAAATGTGGACTTTCCAGCATCCAAGTTCGGGATTTTCTTGGTGGTTCAACCTAGTGGTGTTTGCCGCTGTTGGCTTTAGTGTGTGGCAATGTGGTGCGTTGCCGCCGCTTCTGGTGGTTTTCACCACCCGATTTTATTACTCACACACGAATTTTTCATTTATTTGCAGAATACATGCGATTATCGTAAAGTTTATAGCAGGACATGTGCATTAAGTTGAAGGTAAATAGATTCATATACTACTTGGCACCCTACACACACACACATACACGCACACACACAAATAAACCAGCGTTATCTTCGTGGAGTATGTGTAAAAATAATTTCGAAAAACATCTCTCGTAGCGGTTATAAAATATAAATAACACAAACTGTGTGTATAGATTTTTCATCTAAAGACCCATTAAACTTAAGGATCATATAGTTGGCATGGTCGCTCCAAAACCTTACTCTGGCCATGGTGGTGGAGATTTATAGCGGCTGCCATGAGATTTTATGCACATACACGGGGTGTTTCCAAATTCAATTTATATTCTCGGCAATTTTGTCTAATTCAATAAACATAAAACGTAAATGTAGCCCAGTCAGTAAGTCTTTACGGATTAGAGAGTAACGGTATTAAGCCAATGCTACTAAGGTTGGTACAAGAGCATTAAAATAATTTTGAAGCAATGTTAAGGATGTTGTAAAAGAAAACGCTGCTATAAAACTTTGATACAAGTGAAGAAAACAAAATGTAGACTGCTGGAAAGTAAATGTTCAAAGAGAACAAATTTAAGGTTGGAGAAAAATATGATAAAATTTAAGATAATCTAAAAAGACTGGAAATCTTATCCAATAATTTGAATATAATTGTGTCGACATGCGGCGTAGAAATTTGATTAGTGGCATAAAGGCATGAGTCTGTTCTCTGAATTTTCGAGAGAAGAACAATCCGATATGTGTATAGAGCCAACTTCGTTAATTAGTGACATCCACTGTGCTGGCTAAGTCATTGCTGTGTCCGATGGTGGTTTGATAAGTAAGCAACTCTTTGCATAGACATATTTTGTGTTTAAAATATATAGAGAGACTACTCAATGTACACCTCTCTTATCTCAATACCTTTATCCAATCGTTTTTCTAATTCTTGAATTTCTTACAAATAACACGATTTCTCAAGGACCTTAATTGGCATTTCCTTCACTAAGTAGCCCTTCATTCCAATTGTATTTTAGCCAACGCAATAAGGTAACCAGAAGTTGCTGCAAGGACTAAATATGATAAACCGGCTAGGTAACAATAGTAGTTCATATCCAAATTTATGGAATTTTTGCCATGACGACTAAACGCATGTACATCGGAAAGATATTATGATGGAATAACCCATTTCTGCAAATGTGATCGTTGGCTATTTTGACACTTCTACAATGTTTGACTCAAATTTATAATGACGCCTTGGCAGGTGTTCCGTAAAATGTTCTGAATTTCTTCGGGAATATGTTCCTTTTATTCCTTTAGAAACACTTTATTGAATAGTTTACTTTTAATATATCCCCAAAGAAAAATGTCAATTAGAGGTTAGTGTAGGTAACGTGAGGACCAGTTAAAGTCACCTTTTTTGAATATAACTTTTAGCCCTAAAACTGCAATCAGTGCGTCAGTTGAAGTAAGAAAGTAATAAGTAAGAATGTGGCCCATCTTATTAAATCAACGATCGTTGATTAAAACTTTTGAAATTCTGTAGCATTGAAATATACCACTCGATACAGCACACACTGTAACAGCATGTTCTTTTTGATCGTTATAAAAATAAGGACAAATAATGCCTCTTACTAACAAAGCTACCTTTACAGTAAAACAACAACACATTTACGACGCTAGACCGCTATTAAGCAGAGAGTCTAAGGTTGTTGACGAACATACGTCCTTATATGCGTTACGTCTTCGGGATACCTTAAATTTCTATATCGACCAGATCGTGGTAGATTCATTTCAGAACCTGTCTCTTCGAACTTCTGCAGATATTTCCTGATCGGTTGCGTTACGCTATTATAAAACAATCATTGTTGCGATAGTATCTGTATACGCAAAACGAACATTGTGCTCTGATGAATGACACCATGACACTGAAATCTCGTAGACTGCAATTGCCTTTCGTTATTCCTTCGTCCCACCCTGCTCTACGCAGATATCGTTTCAAATGTAAACAGACTTTTGGTCCACCCTGTATTTACCTCAATTCAATGCCGAAACTTTCCATCTTTACTCCAGAAAACTGTCGCCATCATCACGTTGTGCCTATTTTAGTACATGTTTACGCGTTAAAATGCTTTTTCTTGATCTAAATTGTGTAATGATGGATCTGTATTAAGTATTGAATTACGAAATAGGATAAAAACTCTTTCAAATTTCTGTTGAACTTCGGCATAATCTTCTTTAAATGGTGTCGGCAATCGCGGCACCCATCGCAAAGTTTCAGTTTCATGTTAAATATGATGAATCCGTTCATTTGGGATGCATACAACGACAGTCACCTTTAGCACTTTCATGTTTTAGTTACCCAATGTCATGTCAGGGACTGCTCTGCCTGTTTCTTGGTCTCTGATGTGTTGTTAAGGGTCCATAATTAGTGCTGGATTACAAAACGGGGCAAAATTCCTTCAAATTACGATTGAACGTCAGTATGATCCACTGTGAGCAATCGCGGCACCCATCACAATTTTTACATATTCATGTAATGATTCCGCTCAGTTGGGATGCATACAGCCTCAGCCATCTTACTCACTTTCAATCTCCCATCATCGAATTTCATTACATAATATATTTTAACGACGATTTCTAGCTTGACGACCTATTTTGAGCGACCTAATTGTACGTCGTCACTTTTGCTAGTACAGCCACAAAGAAATTCAGTGAAACAAAAGTAGTGTTAATTTTTGGTTAAATGTGTGCCAAGTTAAAATGTACGGGCATGTCAAACTGCCCTTTCAATGAACCAAAACAATCCACTGTCTTTAAAAACAAATAAAACCTCACATGGAAGGACAGTTTTTTTGAGATAAAATATATACAATAAAACACAATGTATTAACTGTAAAGCATTTGCTTTTCATACCCATATTATGATAGTTTTTATTAATTAAAACTGTCATCAATGCCATGTCACAAACGTGCAGCTTTGACATTGTCTTGGCATCTTTTGTTTTTCTCTTTCACTCTTGTCATTTTAGAAATTCTGTTTTCCAATATTACAGTACTTGTCAGTTTAAATGATTTAATGCTCCAAGACAGAGAGCTTTTTACTCTTTATGTACTTTCAATCAACGTTAAAAGCCATTAACTGACTGTGCCTGTGATGTGAAGAAAACAAAGCATCAAAGCCATGTGTGAGTGAGTGATATGCATTGTAGGCAATGAAGGAGAAAAAAATCCAGTTAATCCGTAAGCCGGAAATAACAAGTAAACAAAATCCCCTTTTTAGGCAAATTTTTAAGCAAAGTACGAGCTATGCTGCGTGTCTCGAGCAAGTTCATCACTTACTAAAATTCTAAGAACTCGACCTTTTCCGCCCCCCGCCTCTTAACGTTAGTTACCAATGAATTCGAAATGATATTTAGAGAGTGAGCTAAAGATTGATTTGTTGCAAAACTCTTTTGTCGATTTGGAGTAGTAAGTCTCGACAACAACAATAACAAAGGGCAGGCATTAAAAAGTATTTGTGCTGAAACTACAACAGTAGGCGAAAAAAGCACTACTCTATAAACCACTTAAAACACTTGAGTAAAGAATGAATGAACTTTTTGCCATGATTTCCAATGAAATGTTCTTTGAACCATCAACGGCAAAGGCAGCGGCAACGAGGAATAAAGACAAACAACTGCAAAAACGTTGTTTACCTCCCTCCCTTTGCCCCCACAAACTTACATACCAGAGGAACTTCTGTAAGGGACTTCTAGGCAGTAATGTTTTCTCTTTAGTTTTTGCCTTGCTTATTTGTCATTTTTTCGCACAACTCACAGTAAACTTAAGTATTATTTGCTTAAAAATCCAAGAATTGTCAATTCCTAGTGCAACCCGAAAATAAAACAAACGAAAGGGAACAGGAAAGCTAAAAGGAATTGCAACATCCCAAGAAATACAACATGAAAGTTTTAAAACAACTGCAGCAGCACCGAGGAACGACCGAAGCAAACGGCTCTTAACCTCATTTCTTTGGCAACGTCTTTAGTTGCACAGTGTAGTTGCTTTTAGTTTTAAATCGTTTTATAAATGTCTCCATGCGTACGTACATCATTTGCCATGTGTGTGCCAAGGCAACTGCAACTCGCTTGCGGCGGCCTCTCTCACACAAATGCTTTACAAAGTTTTTCCATTAGAAAACATTAAATATTATCCGCCTACTACTGGATGGACTTGCACAAACGTTCATTGGCGTATAATTTTTCATTCTTTTTTGGTATCAAGATAATCTTTGGGGTGCGATCATTGTTTGGGAGTAAACCGCAAAACAAGTGCAGCTTAAGAAACTCCCACACACACACACAGGCATACAACATGTGTCGTGTATGGAGTCTCCAAGTTTGCAACCGCATTACGTGGTTTTGCCATTCTTTTAAAACTCCTGTTTTCTTACTATTCTCCAAACAAACACACAGACACACACTGAGAACAACAAAAAAAACTTCAGGTAAAACTGCAAAGCAAAATGAAAGAGAGAGAAAGAAAAAACAGATAAAGTTTGCTGATTCCTCAAGCATGTTTTTAGTTATAAATCAACATTTTACACATATGTTGCATTTAACACTGCCACTTGGGTACAAAAACAATAAGGATTAAACTGATGCACAAATCATAAGTTTTCAAAACTCTATTAGTTGACAATAGCGGTATATTTGTCGCAGCACAACAAAACCTCATTTTGTAAAGTATTTGGGGATTATATATTGATGCTTATGGGAGGAAGTGGTAGGGGAATAAAAAAGTTTTCCAACACACACTTTGTGAAAACTTGAAAATTCAGGTGCATGGTTTACTAAATAGTAAACTCTTTAAAATTCGAAACGTATAAGTGATATTAATTTGAGAATCAATCAATTGAATACCTGCAAAAATAGATGCTGCTAGTGTGTAAGAAGTACTTCTCATATTATGACTTCATAAAATTGTATATTCTGAAAAGCTACCTTTATATCTTCATATCTTTTAAATTAACATGGGCGCACCAAGTAAATTTTACTCAGGAAGTTGTTTTTAAGTGATTTTATGATAACAAAAATTGATAAAATGTATATAATTCAACAGAAAATATTTAAAAAAAAATCCATTTTGTTAGCATTGCTTTGGCATCAATAGAAGTTCTTAACAATATCTCGACGTTTGTGGAATAAAGAAGAAAATGATAACTAGAGAAGTTATTATTTTTTTTAATTCTAGGATAGAATGCCTGTAAAATGTATTGAATTGTATTAGTAATATGATAAAAAAAAACTTTAAATGGAAATAGTTATTTGCATAAGTATGCGTATGAGTAACATTAATTAGAGCAAATTTAATTAATAGTAGTTATACGTAAGATATATGTAAAATTTCCGTTTTGTAATAATTATTTTCTTTATTTCTAGGATATAATGTATGTAAAATGTATTGAATTAGTAGTATGATGACATTTTCGGCTGACATCTACTTCGCATGTACATGTTTGACATAATTATAGATATATATACAGCTGATGATGTACAAATGTGCATCAGTTCGTCACAAAGGGGTCTGCAGATGAACTCGTCATGGAGTTCGAAACGCGTCATCCTAGTGCGTGACACACTGAATTTGACCAAAATATTTAAACAATAAAAAACACTTTTCTGATCGTTAGCCAAATTTGATGTATCATGTGATACACTAACGTAAATTGTGATATGATGATTAAGCTTTAACTGAAAATAGGAAAACGTTTGAGTAAAATTAATTACAGCAAATTTTATTGATAGTACTCATACGTAAGATAAATGTAAAATTTCCGTTTGGTAATAATAAGTTTTTTTAGTTCTAGGATAGACTGTCTGAAAAATGTATTATACCCTAACGGTGTTAATAATATGATAATTAAACTTTAAATGGAAATACATAGTTATTTGACTAAGTATGCGTATGAGTAACATTAATTAGAGCAAATTTAATTATTAGTACTCATACGTAAGATAAATGTAAAATTGTCGACTGTGTTGAAAACCAAATACGTATTATAAAATCACTGCATTATTTTAATCAGGCTTTCTATATTTTTATTATTATCATTCTACAGAAATGCAGTCACTAAAAACTTAGGATATTTTCACAAGGTTTCTACAAATGTTAGTAACCTTAAAAACTGACATAATATATGAGAATCGGAATCCTGAGGGTATGATAGGTTTTTATTATCTTTAGAGTCTTTAACATTTAACAATCATAGATTTTATTGAAGTAACATGAATGGATTTGTGTTTACATAATATTTAAAGAGTTAAAATAGTTTTCTACATTTCAGAGTATAAGTAATTTTTATTAGCGCTTGTTAGAAAATATTACTCATACGCTAAACTTTTATGTTATAAATTTTCGATACCAAACTGGTAATGCAATAGGGTAAAGTCCAAATAGATCACAGTCGTGTTCAGATCCATATCGATAAACTCAAAAATAGGATCCTTTAGAACAAAGTCAGTTTTAATGGTCCTAACAGTAGATTATAAAAGAACACATTCATAGGGCCGACAGAAGTCTTATTTAAGCTGTCGAAGTTGTATGTAATTTTTTAAACTCCGCATCATTCGATAACAGTCGGTTTCAATCTATATATGTCTAATTAAACATTTTTTTTTCATATAATTCTTTATTTACAATCTATCCACTTAATGATAATAAGCAAATTGTTTAATAAATAATAAATAACAGAATTGACGATCTCCATTGAGATCGTATTTAAAAATAAAACAAACTCTATTTGGTTAGTGTGATTAAAAATTTATATGTTAAATGAGTAAGTTAATTTACTTCCGAAATGGTAGATCTAATACGTGGTGTCTCTTGAGCCTTCGAACTTCATGTGTATCATCTAGTAGTGATATAGCCAGCGGGTTGACGTGATTACTCAGTCTATGTAAGTATTTAGCGCTAAATCTGTTGGTTTCATCTTTGACGTATGGGATATGCAGGTCGTCATGAATTGTTTTGTTAGACTGTCTTGGACTGGTATCTTTGAAGTATTTCGATGTTGGAGTTGCTATCAGTTCCCCATAGTTGTATACCGTACGTCCATACAGACTTTAGTATAGTTTTATAGATTAAAATTTTGTTTTGAGTACTAAATTAGTTGCGATTTAGTCCCGATTAACCAAAAGAGCTTGCCAGTTTTAATTTTAAGCTGTTCCTTCTTAGCTTTAATGTGGTTCTTCCATGTTAACCTCCTATCAATGTGTAATCCAAGGTATTTGACTGTTTGACTTTGTGGAATAGCGCTATTGTTCAGTGTAAGACCTGGACAGTCTCTCCGGCCTAAAGTAAATGTTATGTGTACAGATTTATCGGTATTTACTCTAACATTCCACTTGTTGAGCCATTTCTCTATTATATTCAGCTATTTTTGTACAAATTGTAACGCTTCATCTGGTCAAAGGCTTGAGGACAAAATAGCCGTATCGTCAGCATATGTTGCAACAGTTACATTTTCAGTAGTCGGTATGTCTGATGTGAAAATGTTGTATAAAATGGGACCCAAAATGCTGCCTTGTGGCACTCCTGCTGAAATCGTATCGTGTATATCCGACGTATCATCATTAACTTTGACATAGAAGTGTCTGTTTGATAAAAATGATTTAAGCAACAAATAAAGATTGGTAGGAAGAACTTTTTTAAGTTTATAGAATAAACCATTGAATAAAGAGTATCAAAGTCTGGCTGACCAGATCTAGGTCCGAGAAATGCAAGTAGAGTGAGCAGGCTTAAATTTTTAAACGACATTTCCAAATGTCAGTCTTTTTTTAGTTTTTAATGGAAAAATTACATTCAATTTCTCCCTCGATTTTTAATCGCAGAACTATCGCACACAACTAGAGTGTTCAAACCCGAATCCAAAAACCGTAAACTAAGTGTCCGATCGCAAAAATGAGCTTAAGTTATGATTACCATACACTAGTTAGGAAATCACTTAGTAACAGTTGGGATCTCATCTTGAAAAAGCTTGGGATCTCACATATAAATGAATGCTAAGCCGTCAATATTCATATAAAAAGCTTTGTGCCATTTTTTTCTATGCTAAGCGCCCAATCGTAGAAAAGAGGTTAATTTGTGGTCAAAAAGGTCCTTAATTCTTAACCATGCTAATTGTAAAATGTAAGGAAACGTATTCAAAGTTTGTGAGTAATATAAATTCCACTTATATGCTAATTGAAAATTTCCTAATAACTCCTGTTTGAATGAACATGATGTAACTTAAAGGATTAATGTATTGATATTCATATCCTTTCATATTTAATTGCATATTTTGTTCCTTTTTACAATTTTCGAAAAACCGAACGATACCGGTTAACACCGTTCAGACAAATGTTTGAATTCCCGATAATTTCATGTTTCAACATGTTTAACATATCATGCCACAGTCGGCCATAACACATTTACACTTAACTAAGTTTTCTTAAAAGAGATTCAATCATTTATAATTTCCTCCCTTCTTAAATACAAACATATGCCACGATTCACCAAAAGGACACTTGCCAGTCAATTGCTTAAGAAAATCTGTTTAACAGCACATGATACTTCATAAGTTCTGTATACATTTATTTTAAATCTCATCAAAGAGTTGTATTGCAAACTTGCCGGTCAAATAATTGAAAAAGTTTTATAGATATTGATTTAAGACAAGCAGGCAGATGCTTTATTGAATAAACGCAGACATAACGATATGAAAAAATATTTGAAAATTCTTGGCAAGGAATTCCTAAAACTTCTAAAAAGTTTCCACCAGCTTATTAAAATCAAGTCGCTCAAATTTTTGCTTACTAATGTTTGCAGTAAAAGTTTATTATTGCCTTTTTCTCTTTTAGCTACATCAACTAAATGTATTCCTTAATATTATAATATTTATAGGGGTTAATAAAACAAAAATAAGTGAATCTTCATCGTAAAAAAAAACATAAGGGTCCTTAAATTAAAACTGATAAGAAGACAGAGTAAACAATAAGACAAAAGTTTTCGTTAGCGCATAGCTTATTATGAGCTCCTTCCAAAGGTCCTTCTGGCCATAAATACACTACATCTCGATTTCCATAAACTCATAAGCTCATTTAGTTCGTTGTTCGCTTTCATTTAACATATGACAATGCATATTGTTTCCGCTCGCTACAGCTAATAAAGGTTGGCGAACGGAAACGGAAGGCACGAAGACGTGACAAAGGCGAATGTGAGAAATGTTTTTAGAGACATTCGTCAGTAAGTAAAATTTGCAAATAGGATTTAAATCATGAAATGAACTACTATACGTGGGTTGAATTAACTACTCTAACCCTCTCCACTAGCAGCAACGGCACCAGCATCACTATTACCACTTCTTTTACGTCTTCCCTCTTTATACTACTACACCATCAAAAGCGGTATAAATCTCTTTTAAGAAATATTAAAAATCCTGTGTGCCAAGGCATATGTTATATGCTGACATCGTAAACGGACAGATTTCATAACGCTACACTGATTGAGATAATGGCACTCGTTGATATCTCCTGCCGTTGTGATGGGTAACATATCAATTTTATATTTCATGGTTTCTTTTGTTTTTTGGATCATAAGAGAAATGGAAAAAAATAACCACATAGATATTCATGAATAAGAAAGATATGATAAACTTTTTAATATTCATTATATTAAAAGTATTAGCAGACGTTACTGTTGCAAGAGTTCTTTAATTTAAAAGAATGAGTGGTAAGAAAATATTGTATTAAGATGCTCATACTCGTATGTTACGTGCATATAAAAGTTGAGTAATAAATGGTTATAATAAAGACTAAGCAAATTTGCTATTAATATAGGAAATGAAGAAAATATGATGTAAGGATCGTATGTCATTAAATTGGATTTTATGCAAGTAACTAACATTTTTATGGTCATCTGTGGGGTATGAGTAATAATATTTTTTTTTATATACTAAAATTAGCATAACTCATACGCAAGAGAGTTGGCATATAATTTATAGGCATATAATACATTTTGGTGTATGTTTTAAAAAAATAAGTATGTGGAATTTGTCAAAAAAAATTTAGATTTTTTCCTTCAAGTCCAGAATCAATTTCAACTCATTTTCTTTTTCAAATTTTGGAAAGTAATATACATTTAAAGTTATACACACAAATACACACAAGAGAAGGGATAACACGAGATTTTTTTTTAATGAAAACGATTAATATTCAAAAAACAAATTAATATTTATTTTATGGTCAATTGTATAAAATTACTCTGACAAGCATCCAAACATTTTCTTCGTGATGGTCTAATTTCCTTCCTAAGAGCCTTTAACATTTCACATGTATTACATTTATTAAAAGTATTTGAAGTGTTTACATAACAATTTGAGTGTTAAATCTGTTATATTAGAGCGAATGAGTAATATTTATTAGCGCTTCCCAGCAAACCACTGTAGGAGCGCTCCGAAGATCGAGTCAGAAAAGAGTCCTATTAGGGAGCATTCTATGAGCGCTCCGAAGAAGGATTCGAAAAAAAATTTTATTAAAGAGCATTCTAGGAGCGCTCCGAAGAAGGATTCAGAAAATATTCCTACCAAAGAGCATTTTCGGAGCGCTCCGTAATATGATATTTATTTGAGTGTTAAAGGAGTCTTAATGGTCAATAAAAATCCTAAAATATTCCTCATAAAGAGCGTTTAAAGTGTTTTCTTTTAGAGCTCAAAAAATCCATCATTAACTCTTTTTTGACATTAAATAAGAGTTCTTTCTGCAAGACTCTTTTTAAAGAAAATCCCCTTTTCTGAAAGTTTTTTGATCGAAAATTATTGTTTTCTGGGCTCTTAGAGAGTTTGAAAGCTCCGAAAAATGAGTCAAAAAGAGTTATTTTCGTACACATATGGTTTGCCAGGTTGTGAATACATGTTACTCATACGTTAACATTTTTGGAATTGATTATAATATTAATCATACGTTTGTATTGGCTGACAGCATTAGAAAACGATTACGCTAATGCTACCAGTCAATATATGATTAATATTATTTAGAGAATATTACAATTCACATAAATTTATATTACTCATGATCGGAATATATAAAAAATATGTTTTCAATATAGCTCTATGCGACACAAAATAGCTTATATTTCACATAATTGGCCGTATGATTAATTTAAATTAGGAAAAATTATGAAAGTAGGCAATATTTCTTACAGAAAACGCACACACAAAATTGGTATGTCATATCTATTGAAGACAACCCTCTAACTCGAATTTCTTCTGTTCTTTAGGTGATTAAAGTACTCAAATTGATTCTTGCTTCTTCGATCAAAAAATCTTACCTTGTGATCATTGTTTTCCATGTGAACTTTTGTGCTAATGGATTTTGGCTTACATTTTTTAAACCCCCATTGAAACAGGGACTATAATCTATTTATTTTCATCAATCATCATAATATGGATGAAAGTTGCCTTTACTAGAATAAAGCGTACAAGCGCATGAATCGAGCATAAACTTATTTTGACGTAGTTACACGTTGCAATATAGGTCATCACACAAAAGGTGAGTAAGAAACAAAGTTTTGTACATCTTAAAAATTATATAAAGTCCCACACATAGCTTTCAACTAAAATTATACCCTTATGACCTTAAAAATTTATCACTAACATGATTTTTCTCCTTTTATTTATTTGCCAAATTGGTTTAGAATCTAAGTTTTTTTCGGCTTACCTTTTTTGTAACCTATAAAGAGCCTTAACATGTCTTCTCAGGTACTTAGGTAAAATAAACCTACAGCAACACACACTTGACACTGTAATACATACAATGACATTTACTGGTAACCACATATACATACATATGGTCATAGTAAATATCCGAGAAAAAGTAATTAATTTCATTCTTGTTTATTTAAGTAAATGTGGTTTTATTGTTATTATCGTAATAAACATATGCATAAATATAAGGATTATATATAAAACTAGCTGGCCCGGCAGATTTCGTCCTGCCTCCAAATTTTTGTAAAATATGTTGAGTGCGGTTGAAATCTAATTCCGATTGGTTTATTACATTGGCCTCTGAAATATTTCAATTTAAAGGGCGAGGTTTTTCCGGACAAATCTGTTCTTCATTTATCTTAAAGATTAATATATATTATTATAAGAATTGCTAAAACGGTTCAGCAGTGTCGTCCATGATCTGACGAAAACTTACTTATTGATAGGCATATATTCTAAAACCACATTTTTAAGCCGATTGACTGATATATAACTTTCTGCGTTGGTGTACTGGGTGTATTTTAGGGTGTTTGGTCTGAGCCATGATAGCACTTTGACCCTTTTTATCCTAAGGAGTACGAATTTCCAAAAATACCTTCATTAGGCTCAGCAACCCCATTAACCATATGGTCTGGGTGATATCAACAGTTATTCCTATATTCGTTATTGTCCCCTAAAATTTCGAAATGGGAAAACCCACTTTGTGGAGCTCTCTAATTCTGTAGGAAGTGCGCCATTATAAAATTTAGTCATTCTTCTTTAAGCCTTTTTGCGGTCTGGGTGACCATCTACCACCAATCCCCAACTTTCACTGAAATTTTGGAACAAATGGGGCCAACCATTTTCACAATTATGGTGACATCAAAATGTACATCGGTTTTATATATATAGACTTCTGAATAACTATGATGTTAAAAAAAAGTGACTCTCTAATTCATTATAAAAGTTAGTCATTCTTCTTTAAGCCTTTTTGCGGTCTGGGTGACCATCTACAGCCAATCCTTAACTTTCACTGAAATTTTGGGACAACTGGGGTCAACCGTTTTTACAATTAGTGGTGACATCAAAATGTACATCTTTTATATATATAGACTTCTGAATAACTATGATGTTAAAAAAGTGACTACATGACATTCCAAAAATTAAGTGTGTCATAAGCTAAACACCGGCAACTGGTTTCAAACATACATTCAAAATTTTCTCATGCCAGAAAAATCATATATTTTAAGTTTAAGTAAAATTGGACAATGGATATAAATTTTCGAAATAATTCAACCCCAGCCAAATCAACTGTAGGTCCATATATACAAAAAAAAATTCTCATAATAAAACAAATATACATTCAAAATTTCAGTCAAATTGTTTAATTCGTAAAAATTTTCATTATAATTCCACCCTAGCGACACCTACCGGGTCAATTTATACAAACAATTTTTTCTCAAGGTTCCACAAACATAAATACTAAATTTCAGTTAAATTAGTACATGCATTCAAATTTTCGATATAAATCCACCCTAGCGCCATCTACCGGGTCCATTTGTACATACAATTTTTTCTGATGATCAAACAAACATAGATTCTGAATTTTAGTTAAATTGGCCCATTCGTTAAAATTTTGATTGTAAACCGACCCCAGCGCCATCTACCGGGTCCATTTGTACATAAAATGTTTTCTCATGATCAAATGAATATCCATTCTAAATTTCAGTTGAATTGGTACATGCATTCAAATTGTCGATATAAATCCACCCTAGCGCCACCTGGATTTGATTTTTTTCAACACAAACAATCTACGGAAAATTTCGAATCGAATAAAAAAAAATCAGCCAAATCGCTCCAACCGTTCTCAAGTGATGGTATGACATACGTGGACCATTTCATTTTTATATATATAGATGTTATACGAAATGTATATATTTATACATACATATTTCATATGTAATATATGTTGTTATACACAACATTTTACAATATGTTTGTGTGTGAATAATAATACATGAATTTATACATATTTTAGTGTACTATATTCATAAATACATACATACATATATAATTACTCATGTCATGAATTACAATTTAAAACGCCTTTTTTATTGCCACAACACGTAAAACAAACACCAAAACATAATCGTCATCATTATCAGACCACCAGCACCATCACCATCATTATCAGATCAGAGCGTCAGAGCATCATTCGTTACTATAATCCAACCCTACAGCTTGTTTGGGGTAACTGGCGAACTGGCGAACTGAAAACTGTTTGCATATGCAAACAGAAAAGACATGATGAATGTTTTAATATGAATAAATACTTGGTATTTTGTAGTAATTCTGGGATAATTACATTATTTAAATAATAATCATAATAATATGAAATACAAACATAGACTAACAACAACAACAACAACATGCATACTTATGCATACGTACATTAATACAACACACACACACGCAGACGCATTTCATAACCAATGAAGAGCTTAGGGGCATTTTGTGTGATGTCAAAAGTCCTCAAGCGGTGACCACAGCTATAAGAGTGTGAGTAAGTGCTGTGTGTATGTGTCTCTGCTTGCTAGAGATCACTCAGTTAAATACCATTTTAATGGTCAACTGTTTGTTATTTGTTGTTGCTACTTATTTTATATTACTGTTGCCATTGTATTTGTTGTAGTTATTATTTTATTTCATGTACACACATACATACGAACATACAGATATAAATGTATTGTATTTATTGTGAAAAATGTTCAACTTACACGAAATTTCACAAGCATCTCTTCCGCTTGGCTTGGTTTACCATCACCATAGCCTTGGATGAGTGATGCGTGTTTTAAATATGTTTGTTAAAAACATACATATATCCCCCCCTTCTGGCTAAAACAGCGGGTTTTAAGTGGTAGCATTATTCTGGCACTTGTATCAGAAAGCGGGTGGTGTGGGGCCGGGTTTCATGAGTTGTTCATTGTTATTTTAAATATAAATTAACATACATATACATTTAACATCATTTATAAAGTACTCGTTTAATTATACGCGCAGACATTGCTGGGCATTTTATTTATAATTATGTTTACATGTACAGTGCGATGTCGTTAAATGGAACTAAGGATAAGGGAGGAGACTGATGCTAAATACCAAAGACAGTTAAAAAATTTAGGCTGATAGTGAGTTTGTTTACAGGAAATTTGTTGAGATACATCAACCTACTCGAAAACTCACAATATTTTGTATGAAATATTTAACTCAATAATAGCAATAGGAAAGAAATTTCTTATATTTCCATTTAGTTCTGCTAACTTTTTGTACGATTAACAATTTTTTTTCTTAACACCAATTACATTTATATATATTTTTTTCATTTAATAAGTTTTTGTTTTTGTTATTATTTTAAGTTTCATTTACGCAAGACTTACTGTATTTATACTGTCGAACGTGTACATTTACATGTTTGGCTTATAAAGTATACTTGCGTGTATGTGACCGCTGCAATTGTTTACTTTTATTATAGTTGTTTTTTTTTTTTTGCTTTTTAGCTCTCAGTGCATTTTGTTTTTCATGCAGCTATCTGATGTCCACTTAAAACAAAGACAAATAAATTATGGAATATTAATTGTTGCTTGAAATTGCTATAGATTTAATTTAATTGAAATCAAGGCTCTAAAATGATGATGAGGGATTCTTGAAAGACGCACAAAAGTGATTGTAATTCGTTTGATGTCATTTCGACATTAACAACAATGTCTTGTCAGCTGTGTCTTCTCTATCGTCACTAACCTTAAGAGAAGTAAGCATCTCAAAGCTAATGAGAACTTAACCCAACGCACAGAGGGTTGAAATGTACCAAAAGTGAGGATTAATTCAAAAAATAATGTTTATCTTGCACTGACATGTTTGGTATTGGGTGAAAGTGAATAAAATTCTGCATCACTAGTAACTAAAATTACTGCTTTAAGTAAATTACTTTATTGGCAGTGAGGGGTCAAAGTTAAACAATTTTTACAAATTTTGAGTGTCATGGCAAAAACAGAAAATTGGGATATTTTGATTACCTATAATTTTTGTTAGGTCTTCTAAAAGTAAAAATATTATAACGGAACCATCAACTTCAGGTATTTTGGTATATAATTAAATATATTTTGTTTGGATAAATGTTTTGCAAATATTTTTAATGTTTTTCTGAAAAGTGCTCCATAAATGTTGTATTTTTGATATAAACATTAAGTTTCAACTAGTTTCTGGGCGAGATCAAGAAAATTTTATTAAATGCTCTTATAATATGAGATGTCAGCTTATATAGCCAAAAGAAAAATCTTGCGGATTTACTGCGTTTTTTACTAATTTAAGCTATTGTGAAAGAACCACAGTTGCTAAAAACATATGATGATGAAGAAAAAGATGATAATGATGATCATGATGATGTTGATGATAATGATAATGACGGTGATTATGACTTTTATCACAATAATACCTAAAATAGGTTTAAATCCATATATGTATATGCATATATTATTTTTCTCTTATTTTCTATATGAAAAAACTTTTTTTTTTCCAAAAACCATTTTTTTTTACTAAATGATGTATAGTTATTCAAAAAAATTTAAATATCAATAATAATGGGCTTCCCTGAATTAATCCCCAGTTTACCTATGTTCTAACCCACTGTGCAAAGGTGCGAAGAAAGCATCCTTGAAGCGCACAACATGCCAGCATAATACACACACAAGCCCTTGCCTATGCATGTGTTACATAAAACATTTCACAACACTTGAATAAAAACCTTTTAGCAATAATAAATAATTGCCAATAGAAATGATCTTTAACCGAACTATGACAATATCAGATTTAAAAATAACAGAGCTCAAGAAAAGGAACAAAACTTAGTAAAACGGAAATAAAAACACCTTCCCACTAAAAAGTAAATTAATTCTTATTGTTTTTCTCATTATTAGCTAAACTATTTTTGTATCCCGATTATATCTAGAAATCGATGTGAATTATAGCACTTTTGCTCTTAACCAGTGGTCGGCTAAAAGATATAAGAAGTATAGCTTTTTGTTACATTTTGACAAATTAGTTAAAAATTTTTAAATATAGACTCGAAATAAAAATAATTCATAATAAATATAAAGCATTATTGAGAGTTTTGGTGCCATTTGTGCCGAATACGTGGAAAACCAGTAAACGTTAGCCACCGTAGGCTTTAGGTGCCGACTGCTGCTTTAACCTGTTCACATAACAAATATCTCATTTGTTAATATTTCTACTGAAAAATTGCATATTAAATTCTTTAGAAAATATAATTATGGTCATCATCCATAAATGACTATTAATGGTTTTTAAAGCTAAACTATTTAAAACCTTTTAAATGTGGGCAAAAGTTATAAGAGAAATAAATGTTAATCATACGCACATAAATTATTGAATGTTAATAAATTGTACAAACAGGTTAAATAGTAAATTATTTTAAATGATAACATTGATATGATAATAGTTTTGCGAATTAAATTCTTTGTATTAAGTGGAAAAGCGCAAATTTATCAAAGTATTCCATGAAATTTTTTTTTTTTTATAAATATTCTTAAGAATTAATATAAATCACACTGTAAATAATCATACGTAACGCAGTAAATATTAATATTAAACATACTTTACACAGTGGAAAAGCGCAAGATTTCTCATAGTTTCGTATGAAAATGTTTTTTTTTATAAATATTTGTTTGAATTTATATTAATCATACGTAACACAGTAAATATGTGAAACATCACTCATTCGTTATCTTCTTTTATCGGAAAGGATTGTATACTATTGAAATACATAATTCTGTGCAACATATCGTCGGTGCGCCGACCAAATCAGTTATGTGTAATTTTTCGAATTTTTTTTATTGCAATTTTTCAAAGCTTTTGTGTTCGCCCCTCGACCCTGAAATACCTTTCGAGATATCTTGATTGGTTTTGAAGTTATAAAGATCAGAAAAGTGTAGAATGTATGGCTCTCCTGAAAAGTAATTGAAAAATACATGACTGTTTTGGTCGGCGCAGCGACGATATGTAAATCACATACCATTAAGTCTCGTATTTTTTTTTAAATTCTGCCCACTGTCTTTATGAGCCAATTGGCAAATTCAAATATATAATGGAATACTTACTATTTCACAAAATTTTTATTAATTTTATAAATTACTTCAAATTCAAGCATCGAAATTATAAAATTAATTAAAAGCTATGACTTCAACGGGTTTCCATAATGATTTCACTTTATTTTTTATATAAACATTAATCTTTCGTAAAAAAAAGGGAGTCCATGCTACAAAAACTACGGTTCAAGTCCAATTATGGGAATCAAATGCGAACGGACAAAATGGTTCCGACTATGGACTTTACATCATACTCAGAGATCCTTGATCCCGGGAGGACTGGGAAACTTCCCTGCCGTTCGGAGGGCTCAAAAATGGACATCGGAACAGGATGAGGTGTCTTCAGTAAGGATCTCAATTGCAGCCATAACCTCCGATTGGATGCCGATTGCAGTGTTTCTCAGGGGGAGATCGTCGCCATTATGAAATCTGCGGAGGCAATATTGGCAATGAATTTGGAGGAAACTGCTAGTCAAGCGATTTTAAAGGCTTAGGCATCAAAGGTTAGAAAATCAATACAAGTGCACAGATGCATAATGACGCTCCAAGCACTGCCTGGAAATAGTGTTCGACTCTGTTGGATCCCCAGGCACAGTGATATACTAGGCAACGTGATTGCGGATGAATTGCCATGGAAGGACTTATCCCTGGGACTCGGACATTCCGATGAATTAGTGCCACCACCAATATGTCATAAACGCAAACGTATCCTGGGGACACTGCACCGACTGCGTAGTATCATAGGATATTTGGCCAAGGCTGGATGAATTAAGCACCAGATCATTCGTGGAGCTAGATAGGAAGGCATTCGGACGACTAATAGGAATTAATTCAGGACACTGTGGCGTTGGGACCTTTATATGGCCTCCGAGTGGTTTAGTTTTCCGGATGAATTGGCATGGTAGGGCTCATCAGATCACTCTTGGAGCTGAAGAGTAAGGCTGTTAAACGACTAATAGGCTTTTATTCAGGATACCGTGACGTTAGGGTCTTTACATCAACTCCAAATGGAAATAAATCAATTTTGAACATAAATATGTTGTTACAAATATACAGGTTAAAACACGTCAAGGAAAATACAATATTTACAAATACAATTTTAACAAGTTTGCAATTCTTGTTAATAGGACTGAGTTTGTGTACGTTCGTCTCTTACAGTCTTTTAACATTGCTGACCTTTAAGTCAATTTTCGAACAGTAATACTTAATTTCCATTATACTCGATCCTTTACTCTATATAGGCGTTAATCTATTTAAATTTGTCGATATTTGAATTCAAATCCAACGCAATACAAACTTAGTTCCCATATTTATAGCAGGAATATTATCTGTATATTTTGAGAAAAAAATTAACAATTAATAAGAAAATCTTTATTACTAACTAAACAGGATACGGTACTAAATGTTCTGCTTACAATGAGGTATGAAGATAGCACAGTCATGTTACCCAAAAAACTGATATTTGACTTAGCTTCACATTTCGAAACAAGATGATAAAGTTGCAACACCTGCACATGCTGCCAATGCTGATGCTGCTATTCATCTTATTTTACCTAACAATGGTATTGAAGTTGCTGATACTTTTGTGATTTGTTTGCTTTACTTTTCGACACTTTTCAATAGCAATACAAAAACAACAATAGCTCTCAACATACTCAAATCATGTGCAATTGGTAGAAGTTTTAATATGAGAGAGAGAGAGAGAGAGAGAGAAACTTTTTTGAAAATCAGATTTTGTGTGAGCATAGCCTTATCGGTATACGTACGTATTCACATTCAAAGACCATTTAAAGTGCAGTCATTGAATGCTAAAGGAATTGATTAATCGTGCGGAAATAATGTATGCACTTTGTCATAGTTAACACTTTATCCTTAAAGTCATTGCTAGGGCCGAGTGAGGTAGAGCGAAAGAGAGAGAGAAGAGATAAAATGTGAAAAAAAGTGAAAAAAAAACAAACGAGTCCATCTATATGCAAATAAACCGAGAATAAATAAAGATTTAAGTGCAAGTTTACTTTTTAAGCGATTATTTCAGCTGATGCCCTAGCTCTTGCCTACTGTTTGTAGTCGTGTTAATTTGTGAATGTATTCCCTACTCCAACATTTATTAAATTTAATTACTCTCATTAATATATCCTTGTTTGATGTGGAAAAAAAACACAGTCATGGCTACGAAAAAACGTAGCAAAGTAAGAGACGCCAGCAAAAGAGTTTAAAAATAATTAAATGGAAATAAATTACAAGTCATCTTACTGTAAACGTATGGGTGTGTTTGTGTGTGAGTGTATACAAGCAAGTATTTGTATCTATAGGAGTGTAAATAATGAGTCCATACAAGTGTGTGAGAGTAAGTTTACTTGAGTGTGAACATCAAAAGCTTGGTAAGTTTTAACTTCTGCCTTTGCTGACGTTGGTGCTGTTACTGAGCTACTGCTGCTGCTAGCCAACTACATCCGTAGTTTGTTGGTTGCTCACTTCGTTGGATGTTCACTTCTGTTGGCCTCATATTATTTCCTAGAAAACCTCAATGTCATCAATTAGTTGCTCTTTAATAAAATTTCAACAAATTACTTTTCGTTGCCATCTTTACAATATTACGTTTACACTTTGATCACTGCACAGTGGTGTATAAGTGTTAATATCTAAACCTGACACCATAAAGTTGTATATATCAGTTTAGATTTCATATATAAAGTTTATATTAGTTTTATATATAATTTCAATAAAGTTATGGGGAAAATGCTTTAGACCTGAAATCGATTATTTGAAATATGGTAAAATAATGCTTCTTTAATAACTATTTCGCAATATTAAGTATGTAAAATGTTTAACATATTAAAGATGTACATAAAAATTTGTTATCGTATGTCGTTTTATATAAAACTTTATACATAT
Source organism: Muscina levida (assembly GCA_964034835.1). Lineage (NCBI taxonomy): Eukaryota > Metazoa > Arthropoda > Insecta > Diptera > Muscidae > Muscina > Muscina levida. The sequence goes on along the minus strand of OZ035883.1, from coordinate 147,745,571 downwards.
AAAACGTTTCGAATGGCATTTATATTGGCTTAACAAATATTTCGTTTATCAGCACATCTAACTTATCCAAACTCAAAACTTTGAACTCATCAGAAACTCTCGCTACCACAGTGCATTGTTTTAAGGATGCTCTAAAGTCCTGCGTAAGTATGAATGAGTAGTCGTCGGTGTGTGTACGTGCGACCAGGATTTTCACCGTTGTACATTTCGTTTAACAATAAATTTGCGGTTGAATGCAATTCAACTGGTATTTTTGTAGTTTCTGACGCTCCTTTTTGTGTGCGCGCGTGTGTGTTTGTTGTAAGCACCATCCCTACACAACGCGGCGCAGTTTTATGCCTGTAACCACAAAGTGGTGACTTAACACTGTATATGCGGCTCATATGCCGAGCCATGACCAACCACCCACTCACTCGCTTTAACAACTGCAATCGTAAAATACAGGACACGACAGGGAAGCACATTGTCTGTGTGTGAGTGCAACAATATAATTACTGGCAGAGGCTTAACATTCACAAGGTTAACTTGTGGTTTCTTCCTTTGGTTACGCTGCTTACACTTTTGGCTCCCTTTCGCTGTTTTTTTTGTTTCTGGTTCGTGATGAGAAGCTGTTGCGGGGTTACCAATGTCAGGTTATCTTTTGTGTGGCGGCCGACTTATGCCAGGAAAACGGGGTTCCGTAGCCAAGATGGATGTGCGGATGGATGGATGCCTGTGTAAATGAGTGCACAAAGGTATAGGTGGGGGTGGAGGGGGGATATAGCAATGACAGCTGCAATGTGCAAAAAAAGCTTCAACAAAGTTAATTACAAAATAAAATGTTGTCTTTTAATGGCAACAGTCGCGCATGATGTCAGCGGAGGTGTTGGAGAAACAAGAACACCTTTCATTTCGTCATAGGAAAAGGGTTAAAACATCAAAGCCTTTATTATTATTCACGCATTCTTTCATGCCATTCCACTAAGTTCCGCTCTTGATGTTGTCGGTGACAAATTTTTTCTTTAGTTTGTTTTCGTTGAACACTATGTTTTGTTTTTGTTTCTGTGAGTGTGTTTTCTGTTTTTTGTTTTGTACATACCCTCATAAAGGATGATGTAGAGTGAAAAAAAAACTCAATGTGTATAAATAATTTTGATGACTTTTACGTTCAACATTAATATGCAACATATTTAAAGCTGAAAGGTCCAAACTTTATTTAACTATAAAACTAGGAAATTATTAGTTTTGAATAATCAAAGGTGCTAAATTCGCATATAACTGGTAATTAGTCAAGCAGTGTCCGTAATTGTCGAAAGCTTACAATGGCAAACTTTTAAGTTTCTTAGGATGCTTACAATGACTTCCAGGTTCTTACAGTGTGGATGGCTGAAATGGCTGTAGAATAAGAAAGAACAACCTCACCTAAATGGCTTTTTTAAGTAAATATTACGACATGCATGGTCATTGCTTATTCCCATTGATACTTGAAGGGCCAAAACAATGTCAAATTCTCCGAATTTATATTTTCCCTTAATGATTGACAAATGGTCTATAGACAGGTTAGGTATATACGATCGGTAAAGGAAAGTTGGTCGTTTGGCAAATGACTAGTCAGGTAAACTTGAACAGTGATAGAAAAAAGAGTGAGCAAGGGAGAGAACTGCAATTAAAAAAATGTTGTTTTCATATTTGTCTTATGGAGCCTGATAAATACAAAATAATTTATAGCACAACTGTGCTTTGAGTACCACATATTCTTACGCTCTTTAATGGTTCCAAAATTTTTTTTGTTGTACCAAAAAGTACATTTATTGTAGATAAAAGTAATAATATTGGACCAGAAAGTAAAAACACTAATTCCTGTGTTTTTTATCTCCCTCAATATTCCCTGGAAATTTATTTTAACACGAAACAACCGTAACAAAAAGTAATTTTATTGTACCAAAAAGTACCTTAATTGTACTGAAAAGTACTTTTATTGTCCCAAAAACTAATTTATTTATGTCATAGTGTACTTTGACATATATATATATATGTATACTCCTTGAGATATGTAATCTAAGATGGTCTCATTCGTTCATTCGGTATAGGAACCTTTTTCTCCCCAACAACTAAAGATTCTTAGCTACAACCTAATTGTCCTTTCTTCCTCATTGTAACTCCTGTTAACACCCAAGTACCGTAGGTTGTTTCCCTGCTTGGATAACGTGGATATGTGCGTATATGCCTTTGACTTTGTATGACTGTGTGACTTATTCTTTTATCACCGCAATTTTATGTAACTTCCTTCACGTTACCTTTTCTATCTCTCTCCCTCAATATCTCTCTTGACCCACCTCACAACTATGCCACACAACATTTCGCTCATTTTTATGACAACTTTGAGTTTGAATGTGTGTGTGTGAAACATTAAATGATTTTTTTTCTACACTTTTACTGCACTTTTTATAGGTTCACAAGCCTCTTTCGGTTGCGATCTTTCCCAGAATTGTTGGCTGCTTGTGTTTTGGTTGTATTTTTGTTTAATTGCTGCTCGTGAGCCCCACACACTCTCACACGTCCGTCCACATGTAGTAGTTGTTGAGAGCGTGCGTGCGTGTGTGTGGCATGTCCTTTGTACGTATTTCTACAGTTAGTTGTGTGTAAGTGTTAATGGTTAAAGTTTTACTTGTAACCAATTACAAGGCTGGTGTTGCACAGTTCTTCTCTACTTATTTCTTTTGCCCCCAGCCAGTTACTGGCTGTTACAAAGTCAAGTATGAACATTGCAGGTGCAGGATGTTGGTTGTAATACTGCTGGCGTCCCTGCACGTTTCGACTGTTTCGTTGCTTGTTCACTCTTTGGCCAAATAATGTGCAGTTCTTTTTTTCTGCCAACGAACGCACTATTTAAGCTAAACAAATATTTTGTATAGAGCGAGAGTTGGTAAAAAGTTTTCAACTAATTGTAAATTTTATTAAAAAATTTATTACATTTCACTTTTGCTTCGTTCTCCTGCAATTGGCTGGCTGGCTTTTTAATTCTAGTACTGCCTTTCTGCGGCCACCCCTTGGAACTTCTTACAAAATACGAAACTGCATTACCTCGCCAGCAATATATAAATATGTCCTTTTTCACTTCGATTTGCCACTTGAAACATTCATGAATAGATTTTCATTCAATGTGAAAAAGTTTCGTTTTTAATGGCGTATATAGGGAAGATGAGAAGTATTGGAAGAGCGGGGAGAAAGCGAAACAAATTGTTTTGAAATTTCTACAAATTTTCAAATGAAGTTAACATTTAGTCATCAATTATTGAACACAACACCAAATAGGGAAGTAAATGAAACTGAAAACAATTGACTTGCATTTGTAATTGTGCTGGTAAAAAAAAAACTAATAATTGTTAACCTAATTTTAAAGGTAATTAAAATGTCAACCGCAGACTATAAAAGAAGGATTGTAGGAAATGAAGTTGTTTGATGATAATTACCTAAACCAACACACACTGAGACAGAATGAGACTTGAAGTTGCTAATGTACTTAATATTCCCTGGGAGAAAATCATAAAAAAATATCCTCATTCTAGACGAACGACAGTTTATTATAGCAAGATTATACAAAGTATTCTTCTACTATAAAAAAAATATGTAAATCGTAAGTAATTTATGCAGGACAACCATTGTTAAAATTCATCAGCTGTATTAAATAATAATAAAGACCTGAGATCCACCTAGTCTACATACTTACTTTAGGCACACCATAGCCTCGCGAGGCCAGCAATAATCGTATTTTTCATACAGACACGATCGGCAATTCACATGTACACGATGCTCTGTTTGATTCAAGGCAGTCAGTCTATGGCTGGTCTCTGCTAAAGCGTTGTGAAAGCAACACCACGCACGCTTCTTTCACATTTACATACAAAAACACATAATATTTGTGAGTGGTGCGTTCGGTTTTGCCTGGCCCTGTTTTTATGTCTAGAAAATTGTCTATCGAGGGTTCTGAGTCAGATTATTACTTTCCCAATGCAAAATAAGACTTTTTGAATAGTTATAGTTTTTATAAGAAATTTCCGTCTAGCCCTTGCAGATTTCAACTTGCTTCCAACTAAAAAGTCAAAAGGCACTTTTTGGTATACAATTTTTTTAAGGATTTACATATTGCCAATTCTTCTTAGTTTGGAAAAACTAAGTTGTCTGTGAACTACAACTCTTTGGAATATATTCTCTTTGAGTACCATTAGTCACAGTTCTATGCAAAATATCCTGAGAGATTTACACGACTTTTCTCAAAGACCCTGAGAGACTTTTGATATTATGTAGGAATTTTTGCACGAAAATTTCAATCGAAAATTTCATCAATTTCAATCTCTGCACTCATTGCCATCTTATTATGTTTTTACCGCCGACCGGTTAGAACACGTGACTACCATGCGGGTGATCCCGGATTCGATTCCTGCCTCCAGTCATCTATGTTGTCGATAGCAACTTCGCAGTATAGTGTCAAGTCAATCGGCATTTCTAGTAAAAGCTCCTCAAACAGTGACGTTCGCATTCGTCGATAATCAAGTAGATTGTTGCGTTAGTTGCGGATCTAAAAATAGAAAGCATGGAAATTCACAACAATTCGAATAGCCATACCTCATTCATGGGGTGTAAAGGGAAATACATTTTTTGTTGCTACATTTTCAAAAGACAAACATTTTTGCCTTGAAATTTTTCTTCACTGTATAATCTTATTCCGTTAAATTCCAGCTATGACTAAAAATGCACATACATTGCATACTCTAAGGCTTTTGTATTTATTTGAAAGTATTGCCTAATTTCATGCACATTAATTAACAAAAACCTCAAACAATTAAACAACACAATTGAATTATTCATTAGCTATCGTTTCTAAACACAAAATCTTTAAATATATATACTTTTGCATTTATGCATTTATCATTAAATGAAAATTAATTTAAATATTTGTTGCAATAATTTTCTAGGCCGATTGTTTATAATTTCATTATAATTTATGAAATACTATTAACAAATAAATGCAATTAGAACATAAATATATAAATATTAGTATGTAAATAAATAGAAAATATGTACATAGAAGTGTGTGTAAGCACACAACAATTCGAATGTATTGTTTTATAGCTATTTAACAATTAGTGATGTACAGAGACGAGCGAGTCGCGTATTAAGTTTTTGAATGGAGTTAACGTTTAGAAAATAATAAGCGAGATTGAAGAAATAAAAAGATGAAACAGGAATACAAAGGTATAAAACTAACTTTTAAATTTAAATTTCTAAAATTAAAAGCTTCGATACAGGACTTCAACTTTTGTAAGAAAAATTTTTGAGATGTAATTACAGATACGCATCAAGTATCAATGACGTGATAATCTATCACGTCGTTATATCTAGTTGACGTAGTAAACTAGCAGCTTTAAAACAACAACCTTGGTTAACGTATTAAAGTAACAGCTTTTAAACAACAACGTTGCGGTGGCCAATGGTCTGTCGCTTAGTCAATGACGATGATATTGCAATGATCATACATAAGTTTCTTAACTTGCACAAACTAGTGATCTTAAGTTTTATATTTGTTTGCAAATAACCGATTCCCTGGTGTAACATCTCTCGCTAGCAATGGCCACATCCAAAATATTACTTACTGCTGAACTATTACTCTACATGTAACGCATAAGTTCACTATTGTTTTAAATATACTAGCATATACCTATTTATAGTTACACCGCCCAATATACATACATTCGTATACACGTTTAAACTCCTGTGTGGGTGCTTATGTATGGCTCCCAAAATAATTGTTTATAACTCTGCAGGCACACATGCCAAATGTGTAGTGACCAACATAACAACAACAACAACAACAAAAAACACATATATAAATTAAACTAATTTACTCTATAAAATGTTTGCATAATTACTGCTTATATGTTCATATATGTTTGCCAGGCTGCCTCTCCGTTTGCATGTGTATGTTTACGTGTACGTGTAAGTATTTATTATGTATGCAGATGTATGCTGAGTTAATATGTATACATGACGGTATTTGGGCTTTGTTTAATGAAAATTAAACTAATTTAGGAAATTATAGTAAATTACATGTGATATAATGAATGAATAATAATATAAATTACTTTATGTCTCTTTAGTGGAACTATAACAACAAACATTGCCATACAGTATTTTATTTATTAAGAAAAAAACACAAAAGTTGATTTCGCTTAAGTAAAAGTAACGGTAGTCTAAAAGTAGAAAAGCTTTAACATACTCCAAGGCGAGATGATTGTGTCTCGTTAATGTTAAGCAAAGAAAGAGAAAATAAACTTAAAAAAATAAAAACCACTTTATTATACAATCCTTATTATATCCTTATATTACAATGGGGACCGGCCGTGGCATACTGGTTAGAACACGCGACTACCATGCGGGAGATCACAGGTTCAACTTCTGGCTCTAGTCATCTTAAAAAAGAAAAAAATAAATATATTTTTCTTTCATTGTCGGCTCCCCTCGAATGTTGCCGACAGCAACTTCGCAGTATTAGTGTCGAGTCAATCGGCGTGTCTAGTAAGAGCTTCTCAAACAGTGACGTTTGCATTCGTCGATAAACAAGTAGATGCCGTTATTTGTGAATCTAAAAAAAAAGCGTCTTAATTCACAACAACGCGAGAAGCTATCCCATACCTCATTCATGGGGTGTAAAGGGAAATTAAGTTTTTTTTATTATACAATGATCCTCCTTCATTTGCCAATAAACCCAAAACAAAGTGCATTGTTTAATTCAACTAAATTATATTTCTCTAAAATTTTTAACATTGCATCCCATACCAAAATTTAGTTTTCCTTGCATTCATTACATGTAACGAAATTTAAACCACAAATTCAAATGACCATCTTAATTTACTTACCAAAACATTCTATTGGTCAATTAAACATAAATTTTCATCAATCGATTGAAATACTTTTCCATTATTGTCTCCAGACAGCAACTGCTAATTCTCCATTTCCTGCATTTCAAATATACGACGGTTCAAGATATTGAATAAGGAGCGGTGCGTCTGGTGGGGGGGGGGGGGGGGGCGGTTGACAAATATTTATGACATTTCTATGAAAAACCCCAAATTGTAGACAAAGGTTTAACATTTTAACCACAAAATATGTAAGAATGTTAAAAACATTGTCATGTGCACACATGTGTGTGTGTGTATGATGATGATCTCTAATACACTACTAGCACGCAGTACATATAGATTACATGCAGAGATATGTATTGTTACAAACAAACAAACAAAGGATATTTTCTATGCTACAACATGTTTGTTAACTCATTGTCTTTGTATACTGTGTATGGATGGTTTTTGTATTAAATGTATTCGTTTTCCTTTGTATTGTTGTGATATTTTTATGACTTTTTATTTGTTGTGTGCGTGTGATTGTGTGAGTGTTTGTGTAATACATACACAAGTATTGGTAATCTAAAAGTCTCTTGTGGCATATTTTGTCTATAAATTTTATTGAAAACAAACAAATAAGAAATTTCACTTCTATAGTCAATTTTTGGTCTTTGTTTACAGCGTTAGGGTTAGGTATTTTATGGATAATATTTCATTCAGTTAGAACATCAATTTATTTTCCCAAAACAAAATACTTTCACATTTATCTATATTAGGCTAGAGATGACATTTATATGGTAGATTATAGAGAGGAAATGTGAATATTCATATTTTAATAAATTGTGCTACTGTTTGTACAAAAGGAAGCTGTTCTGGGAGTTGGAGAAGGTCTACGCCTTTGGATGTCGGCAGCAGAATTCATCAGTCCTGGCTGCTCTTGATGGATTGTATTTTATATGCGTAGATAAGTGTAGTGTGAGAAGGCAAGGGTTAAAACTCTTTTCAATATTTTGTTTTGCATGCAGCAATGTCTTCCTAGTGTTAAGATTTAAATTCAGATATCTATGTTTTAACTGCCTATGTACCATGGGCGTTTTCCAATTAGTGATTTAGTTTTAAAATTATCAATATGATCTTACTGGTATGTTGACAATGTTATACCATACTTTTGATTTCCCAGACCTTTTTATTTAGAACTTAGTCGCTTTTCTATGTAGGAAAATAAAGGCAGTGTTTATGTTTTTTGTGTTTCTTGTTATGTCTCGTGCTTTTGAAACAAATCTCAGCAGTAGCAGTAAGCAACACCGGAACCAACTTCAAAAACTCTATTGATATAGACATCATTGGTCTATAACATGTAGATGTTACTGCAACCTTCTCAAACATTGATAAGAAGTAATTAAAAGTGGTTTCTGCTGTAGATGAAGACAAACAGGTGTTTCATGAATATTGGCATTAAAAAGATTGCTTTGGCAAATGATTTCTTCTACCTTAATTGCTGTCAAAAAATTCGCAAACTATCCTAATTGTTTAGAAGTTAGTATTATTTGTTATTAACTGCTGCTGATAGATATTTTGGAAGAATCGGTGATGTGGAAAACATTTAAAAAGTTAATGGCAGAAATGCGTTAAGCACAAAGGATACTACATGGACAAATTTAGATATGCTTTTAAGTTAATTGCATGCTCTTTGTGATGTCTTGTTTTTTTCGGAACTTGCTGCGAGAGATGTAACTCCAACCTTCTCAAGCATTAAAAGTAGTAACTAAAAGTGAGTTTGGCTGTAGATGAAGACAAAAAAGTGTTTTATAATCATTGAAGATTTAAAGATCATAGTGGTGAGCGATTTCATCAATCTTGGCTGCTGCCAAAGTTATAAAAAAACTTAATTACCCTATACACCCCATGAATGAGGTTTAGGATAGCTTCTAGCGTTAACACGCTTTCTATTTTAGATTCACAACAAACGTAACCTACTTGTTTATCGACGAATGCGAACGTCACTGTTTGAAAAGCTTTTACTAGACATGACGATTGACTCGACGCTATATTGCGAAATTGCTGTCTATAACATCGAGGGGGCTGACAATGAAAGAATAATTTAGATGACAGGAGCCAGGACTCGAACCACGGATCTCTCGCATGCTAATCGAGTTTTCTAACCACTATGCCACGGCTGCCAAGATAAATAATGTGAACTTCTAGTTTAGGAGAAGAATTTGATTTAAAGCCGTTATAATGGAGGTACCAGAAGGGGTGGGACCAGTCCACTATTAACGATCACATAACTTTATTTGGAGAAATAACAATAATGGTAAATTTTCATAAGGAAACGAATTTTTGCTTTTAAGATACTCGAGGTCTAACACATCTCCTTTAATGCGTTACACTTTTTCTCGCATCAAATGAAGATGATATTAAAACTTTGAAAGACAAAGCAAATTATGGTGTTACATCGATTAGATTGTGCTTGTACTATCCCATATAATAACATACCACTACATTTCGCAGCCCTAAGTCCATGACGTAATTTCCTATACTTATTGATCCCTCTGAACACCTGCAATAATACTTAGATTCTCTTTCGAAAAAAAAAACTAAACAAAACAAAACTCGCGGCCTAAGGCAACTTTAAATAGTCTACTTTGTTTTACAACAACAAGAACAACAACTCTGAAAGCTAAAAATACATATTATCCTGCCAATTCCCTGCACCCTACACCCTACTCCCCCTCTCTCCACGTCATGGGGTAGTGCAACAATTTGCATACGATTTATTTCCACTCTGTTGCATGGAGTGTTTTTAATTGTGCAAATTTATTTGTATATTGCCTCGTAAGCAATTTTGTAGCATGTACCACCACAAGCTCTAACTAAAAGTGTCAGTGTGTGTGAGTGTGTTCGGTGGGTGGGTGCAACAATTCAAATAATTTACGTTTACAACAATAAAACCCAATTTCACCTCCAATCCCTGCAACCACCGCTCTCGAACATTTCTAACCATTTTACACAGTCTCGGCTCGGCTACCATTGAATCCATTTGTGCTACAACGTTGCACTGTACGAAACCCAATGAACAAATGAATGAGCCGAGCGCAATGAACGACTGAATGAATGAATGAGTGTTATAAACATTTAAATGCACCTCGTTAGTTGAACATAAATTGTAATTTATTGTTGTTAGATATAGACCAAGCCACCTAGGGCCCAAGCCACCCAATTGTGTCATACTGTAAGCAAACACTACGCCCGCCCAATATTGAGCCGGTCGCATTTTAGCAAACATCTACATTGTTGCCAGCCCACCTTCCCATTCTAAGCTGGAAGTTGTTTTTCAACAATAATTCACCCCAACTGGTGGGCATGAGTTTGTAGCTTCTGCCAGAGAATGAATAGCTTTACAATGCGTATAAACGATATTGATCTACTACTATGGCCAAGGTTGGCAACACGCTAAGCCTGTGCACAGGGTGACACCATTTGTAAAGGTAAAGGTATGTAAGGTAAATAAGAGGGAGAGCTTCCACCCTTTGTTTGCTCCTTTTTGGCCATAAATTATGTATCAATCTTCTATGGCCCCCCCCCCCCCCCCCCCCCGCAAAAAAAACCCTTTTGTAACACTTTTATAAACAACAGCATAACAACTCTATTAGCTGCGTTTGGAAAACACACAACAAAAGGAAATTACTCTTAGACCCCGAATTCTTGTTTTCCCTAACCAAATTCCCTTTATGGAATGATTAACTGTCAGGTGTTTGCATGTGTAAGGGAAAGAGTGTCAGAGAGAGAGAGAGAGAGAGAGAGCGTGTGTGTATGTGTAAAAATGTGCGTTTAGTTGTTCTGGTACATGAGGGGGCATAAAAACAATTGCCTCATAATTTAGATGATTTACACAGATTCCAAGGGAAACGTGAGTTCTTCATGAAGAGTGAATGCATGGAATTTGTAGAGACAATTTACAGTCTCTAGTTGCAAAAAATAGTTCAAGGATTTCAAATGTTACGAGGTATGGAAGAATAAGGAATAAGGACAAATAAAAAAATATAAAAATACAATTTCTTTTTCAATTCTAAGATTGGAGAAGAAAATCTATGGGTTAAGTTTAATATAAGTATGCAGAGTTCAATAGATGGAAAGAATTAAAAAACTAGTAGGATAAATATCTTCGCCTATGCGGAAACCTAGATAACCTTTACCAGTTGTAAAAAGGGGATTTTGTCCTTAAGTAAAATTTTTTTTCGATCTTGCTCATTTTAGAACTTAACCTCCACTTAGAGGATTGGTAACTCTTATACTACGACTGTAACCGAGAGCACAGACCCACAAAAAGGGGGAGTTTGTAGAAAAGGAGGGAGGAGGTTTTGTTTGATCTTGCTCATCTTATAACTAAACCTCCGTTTAGAAGACAAAAACTTGCATAAATAAGCTTGCGGAGTGGGAGTAGTTTTTGTCCGATCTTGCTCATTTTCAAAATTTCTGCTCGATAGATCTTAAAGTACGGCAGTAAACGTAGGGCCAGATCCTCAAAAGGTGGAATTTGTATTATGGGTGGTAGGAGTAGTTTTGCCAAATCGTAGTTTTTGTTCCAATCATCTTAGAATTTAACCTGCGTTTAGAGAGTATAAAAATAAACTGATTGAAGGTGCCTTAATTTTTACATTAAATCTTTTTCATATATTTCACCTATAGAGAAAATTCCATTGTGTTCAAGTAAATTAAAATTTTTTAATTATTTCAGACTGTCATTGCAAGTAAGTAATATACTACAACTATACCAAAACTCCGTTTGTATTTGAATCGAAAGCTATGTTGAGCAGCCATGGCGAGGTGGGACGGAAGGTTTACGAAATACAAGAGCAGTCAATGGAATTTCTGTATCATGGAGTCAGGCCTAGCGTTGCCGATCAAAGAAATGTCGATGACTGTAATAGGGCTCGAACCCAGATCACATGCATAATAGTTATTCTTGTATTCTAACCATCATGGTCACTCCCTTGCTAAAACGATCCGAATAGTCCTTTATTAGTCTTTACCGTCAGTATGAAATTTACAGCTTATCTTTTTCTTTCTACACTCGTAGTTCTATACGTATGACGACTAGTCCAGCTGCTCTCTTTTACTCAGCGCTAGTCATATCTGCATAAGTCGCATAGTTTTTTTTTGTAAACTTCAAATTTATTAGCAGCTTTTCTAAGATTGTATAGCATTTTTCCCCCATACTACACCCTACTATCAGTCACCTGTTTGGTTCATCCTAACGTCTGCCATTTCTTTTGCAGGTGTCAATGATTATTCATTGATACAACACCAACCATACGTACAGACACACCCAAACAATTCAATTGACATTCTGTTTAACTCAAGTGTGTGAGTGTTTCACTCTGCGACATTATATTCGTGCGAGCTTGTATACATATGTACATATGTTATTCATGCCATACATAGTACACCTGATTATTGTACGTGATTTTGTTATTTATCTATGGTCTTGTGTATACAAAATATCAACCCATAATACCGGTATAACCCCCGTGTCATCTACAACCCAAACTCCTCCTCTCACGTTTGTTGAATTGCATAGAAGTCCTACAAATCAATTTCGATCACAAAGCAACAGCAAAAGAAAAAAAAAATTGTATTACATGAAATTTGCATATGAAAGGATATTGATTTTGTTCCTTTAGTAAAAAGAGACAACAGGCAGGTGTACTAACACTGGTTGCTGTAGTAGTAGTAGTGGTAATGGTCATGATGATTCTGATTGTTACACCTGTGTGAATAGCTCCTATACGATGTAATGTAAGTGTGTGTGTGCGTGTGAGTGCACATTACAATGCTTGCATATTTATTTTGTATTTAGTTCTGTTACTGCTGCTGCTGCTGTCGTTGTAATGTTTTGTTGATTGTTCGATTTTTATTGGATATGTAGGAAGTATAAAATACAAATAGTTCTATGCCTGCACGTATACGTGTGTCAACTGTAAGTGTTGGTTTATATGCTCTATGTTTTACATGTTTGTATCGACAATAGTTTTGACAATATTTGTTTTTATTTGTCTGTCTATCGGTCTGTCGTCCTGTTAGTTCGTCGATAGTCGTTCGTCTTTGTGCCCGTCTGGGTGTAGCCTTGGCAATTTCATCCATTAAATCATAATTTAAATAGTTGTGTTCTAACAATAACCCGTACCAGTATTTTATGGTAATAACTTTCAATGCATGGCTAGGATTTTTAAAATAATTGAGTATATTTGACATTGAAAATTATAACAAATTTTATAGAAAAGGTGTCATAGCAACTGTTTATTGTCTGGACTTGAAGTTACTCTGAGATGTAGTTTTGACGGTGTGAGGAGGCTCAATTAAAGGTAGATGATGTTGTGTAAATATGTACTTAAAAAAAAACTTAATTTCCCTTTGCACCCCATGAATGAGGTATGGGATAGCTTCTCGCGTTGTTGTGAATTAACACGCTTTCTATTTTTAGATTCACAACTAACGGCACCTACTTATTTATCGACGAATGCGAACGTCACTGTTTTGAGAAGCTCTTACTAGACACGACGATTGAATCGACGCTTAATACTGCGAAGTTGCTGTCAAACAACATTCGAGGGGAGCCGACAATGAAAGAAAATTTTATTTATTTTTTTCTTTTAAGATGACTGGAGCCAGGTTTGAACCTGCGATCTCCCGCATGGTAGTCGCGTGTTCTAACCACTATGCCACGGCCTGTAAATATGTACATTGGTTTCAATATTATTTTGATGTCATTTGTATATAGGAAATAGTTTTACGTTGTGATTTTATTATATAGTAATTAAGTCTTCTGTGGCCGACACAACATATTTGCTTTTTTTTTAATATACATGTAGCTCTGCTCTGGAAAAAGTTATAATACAACATCGAATAAACTCTTTTCCTTTGAATACGAAATTTGCAAACGTTTTTTTTTTTACTTTTCAAACGATGGTAAAAATCTTAATATATATAAATTACGTGTCACGTTGTTTGTCCGCGATGGACTCCTAAACTACTTAACCGATTTGAATCAAATTTGCACACCGTGTTCGGTTTGATCCAACTTGAAAGATAGGATAGCTTACATCTTAAAGGGGCGGCGCCACGCCCCTTTTTTCAAATATCGCTCAGACGGCTTTTCTAATAGACCGATTGATACAAAAATTTTACCATGAGGTACTGTTGACCTGTAGATAGTTCCTGACTACATTTGGTTGTAATTGGATAAAGGGGCGTGGCACCGCCCATACAACTTGAAAATTAAAAAGGCTATATTTCATGAACTATCAGAGGTATGAAGGTGAGATTTGGTATATATGTTGTTGGAGCAGTATTAATTACAGCCAGGATGGAAGTGGGCGGTGCCACGCCCCCTTTTCAAAAATCGCTCTAACGGCTTTTATAATAGGTCGATTAATACAAAAATTTTACCATGACGTACTGTTGACCTGTAGATAGTTCCTGACTTCATTTGGTTGTAATTGGATAAAGGGGCGTGGCACCGCCCATACAACTTGAAAATTAAAAGGCTTTATTTCATGAACTATCAGAGGTATGAAGATGAGATTTGTTATATATGTTGATGGAGCAGTATAAATTACATCCAGGGAGGAAGCGGGCGGTGCCATGCCCTCTTTTCAAAAATCGCTCTAACGGCTTTTCTAATAGATCGATTGATACGAAAATCTTACCAAGTGGTACTGTTGACCTGTTGATAGTCCCAGGCTATATTTGGTTGTGCTTGAATAAAGGGGCGTGGCACCGCCCATTCAACTTGAAAATTAAAAGGGCTTGCAGTATGAATTACAGTTAGGGTGGAAATGGGCTGTTCCACACCCTTTTTAAAACAAACGGTTACAACTGTCAAAATTCCACAGTATATTGCTGTTCAACTAGAGATATGAACAGTAAGGTGGGCCAATTTCGCACAAATCGTAACCAAAATCGGAATCTACGATGATTTTTAAGAAAATTTCACCAATAAACTTTGTGTCTAAAATCAATTCCTAGCTCGCGTTGGGAAGCATGAAGATTTCAGATAGAGATTTTTTTTGTTTTTAAATGAGCACAAACCGAAAACTTCAGATATATATTTTTACAGACCTTCTGCGTAAAACTGACTTCCCAACGAACTAAATGAGGTATTACAGAAGCAAATCTATGTATTGGTTAAAAAGTTATGGCCTCTGAGAGTTGGCATACAGAAATTAAGTTTTTAAAAATCATTTTTCAGAATATTTGCTCATTGCTAAATCTCTAAATCTCTACCTGAAATCTTCATGCTTCTCAGCGCGAACTAGGAATTGATTTTAGATATATAGTTTCTTAGTGAAATTTTCTAAGAATTCTTCGTACATTCCAATACTGATATACGGTTAACAGGTTGTTTTTTTTTTGACGCGAACTAATTAATTCGCCCTAATGATCAGGCTATTTCGAATAAAATAAGTTAAAAGTGCCAAGGCGCTGCCCACGCACTTCAATAGTTAACATTTTACCTGTATCAAATAATGGTCCGTACACCAGGCAGTTGAGGATGCGCAGACTAAAATAGTGATTTTTTTTAATTTACTTTACAGGTATGTATTTTTCAATTACTTCTCAGGAGAGCGAATCGGTAATAAATCATATAGATAGAAAAATTAAGCAATATTCATTGTAGTTATACTACAATGGTTAAATTTTTATAGTATATCAGATGTAACATTAGCAAACAATTGAAAATAACCTATGCATGGGGTATTTTCTTGACATATAGAACTTCTGATAGGTATAAGTGTAAATCTAGCTGTCATAATAATGAAGTGTAATAGACTTTCTTTTAGTATACTTTGCAAAATCACCATATAAAAACTAAACAAGAACAAAGTTTACAAATCATGCAAATTTATTTTCAAAATGCACGTTCTGTTCGCCAAACTTATGGAGCCCTTTATGAAATCGAGGGTGCATGTAATGATGCATCTGAGCAGCTAATAGAAGCCATCGACGCTGTAGACGTTAGTATGACAGGGGACTCGAATTTATCGAACCGACTTCATTCTCTGGAACTCGGTCTCTGCAAATGCTGAGGAAAGACCTTGGCCTACATTCATATAAAATCCAACTGGTAGAAGAAGTAGAGCCAATGGACGATCAATTGATTTTTTTATTTATCATGTCATTGAACATTATTTGAAGGAGAAATGGTTCTAACACGACGCTGTAACATGCCATACAGCGCGTGAGACCATCACTTTGCTAAGCCAAACGTTGGTGACCGAATTATCTCAAAAAATGGTAATACGAGTTCAATACAAAAACAGTATTACGGATTATTCTTGATCCGTGTGAGAAGAAGACATGACAAAAGAAGTTTTTATGGCTAAAGGCATGAAGCTTCAAACGGAATTTTCATTTGCGGTCAGTAGGAGAAGGCATAACAAAAATGTTTTTTTATGACCAAAGAGATAGTTAGTATACAGATGGTTCACGCTACTACGGATCAAGATAAATAATTTTGATCTTTAGAGATATGTATGTTTCCGATTTGTGAAAGAAGTGGTTTTTCGCCCTACATACTGAAAAAACTTAATCTACATTTTTATTAGCATTAACAACAATAAAACTTAAGTAGTAAACTTTAATGTTAAGGAGTTACTTTAAATAAGTTACATAAGTAAATAAACTCAACATATTTTTGTCGAGCTTTAGTGCCGTTTTCAAAGTACTTTGTAGACCTAAGTGTGAAATATATTACAAGTTAATATGCAATAGCGAAGCATTGCCGGGCCCACTAGTATAAATATATAATTAAAAACTATTTTTTTTAGAAAAGAATACAAATAAGAATTGAACGCAACCTGGAACGAATATTAATTTTGTATTCATTTCTCATTTTCATATACATTTTTACTTTCCCCAAAGTATTCCCCGACCAGAGCGACAGAGGCCGTGGGCGTACTTTAAAAGGGTACATGTGCCTGATGACGATTCTATGACATGGCGAATCAGAGCCGCCATTAAATAAGCACTACACAACATGGGGTGTCCTCTAGAGAGGTAGTGTCCTGGTCAGTGTCTGTCTCAGAAAGAGCGGCTGAAATGTATCCTGGCAGTAGAAATAAAATGCGGAACCGGGTAGGCTGGGCTTGCCACCCTCCATCAGTATAGTGGCAATAAATAAAATGAGAAAAATGAGAAAGAAAACAAAAGAATTAGTCTGGGCTACTATGTGGCACGTCAATGTTACTTCTTTTGGATATCACTTTAGCCCCAAAAAAAAACACAATGAGTCATTGTAAACCTGTCTCTTCGAAGTTTTACACCCATTCTCTATCCAATTGAATCGATAAAACTTAATTTCTATGCCGTATGTTGCAATGAACGCACAATTTGTATGCTCTTCCCCTACGGATAGGAGGGTATATATCATTTGATACGACCCAAAAGTGTAACACATAGAAGGAGTCACTTTGAACCAAATTCGATTCATGGCTTTCAGTCATTTCAGCTATGCCCGTCTGTCTGTCCGGCTGGTACGCACGATAACTTTGGAAAGACGCAACAAATTCTTTTAAGACTTTGCATGGGTTAATATTTTCCCCAAACTACTTACGGTATTGCAAATGGGCTACATGGCGACGCTCCTTCTGGTATCTCCTATACAAATGTAGCATTCCGTGCTAAATTCTGTATTCTGTCTAGTCGCGCCCCTTCTGTTACCTTCCACACAAATGTACCATTCCGCCCACTTTAGATATGGAATAATAATAACAATACACCCAACACGATCGTGCCCATATTCTGTATTTGATAAAGCTATAGCAGAATAAAGTTTTGGAGAAAATCTGGAAGTCTAGCCACGCCCATTCTGGTACCTCGCTGGTTCCTTACTTGTTCGTTGCGCTATAGTCGAAGAATTGTGGTTTTGGTAGAACTTGCATACCCGGAACGCAAGTTGTGCTTCGCTCAATCACGCCATGGCCCTGAATTCCTATTGGCAGCTCCTGCATTTCGTAACCCCTTTGACCCAATCCTGTGTGGCTACCCGTTCAAATGTAAACGGACTTTTGGTCCACCCCAAACCAACACTATAGTACAAACACTAACCCTCTATCGAGAAAAAATTATTCTAAAATATATATTAATGTTTTAGTAATAAAAAAAATAATAAAAAACTTTCTTGATTCGTCATTAAATCTATACCATTAAGGCAAAAGTTGGTATGTCCAATTTTCATTATTTTACAGCAAGCCAACACAATGTTTTGAAACCTCATAAAGACTTATGGTCATATCATCATATTTTTTAGGAAATTTATAGACATTTACATATTTTAGACATATCATCCTTTGTCAACTTGTCCTAAAAACATACCAAATAAAAAAAAGAAGCCTTTTTCAAAAATGCAGACATCAAATTTTGCCATAACGGTAGAGAAATATGATATTGCTTTCAGTCAAAAAACTTGTTGCGTGGATGGCTCAACTCTGCTATGTTAATGGAATTCTATTTTTTTTTTGTATGATTAAAATAACGATTTCCCAGACGTCCATCAATCAGTTACGAGTATTTGTAATTTCATTACGCATCATATTTTTATTTTCGTGAAAAAAGCCTAACCTCGTTAAAAAAAGTCACTCATAAACATTTGAATGCTAATGCATAAGGAACTTGTACAGACGTCACCTCCAATATTATACCACAACATGACAAGTTCAATAAGCGATTGACCTTTGACATAAGACCGTATTTATTCGTTAAATTTCATTACAAAATACTCATAAATACTTTTCTAGAAATGTAGCAAGCTGACAATATTATTAATCAAGACACCACAACAAAATGTCTTATAATACCACAACCAAAAAGGTCATCATAGCAAAGACATGAATCACCACAACCAATCGATATGTTTTCTTTTGTTTATTCTTAAAGAATTACATCTTTCTTATGCTGAATCTTTTAAAATAGCCATAAAAAGCTTGAAACGCTGAAAACATGTAAGCATTGTTAAATAAATTAGTTACGTTATCCTTTTGTTTGCCATCACTCATCATCAATGATTGAATACATATCGTTACAGCGGAAAAGCATTTGCAAAAGCCCACGACAAAAAAAAAACAGAACAGAAATAGAGATTTAATCTTTGATGGAAAATAAACCTTAAATGTATATATACATAAGAATACATATATTGAAATGTTCTTATAACAGCCCACTTTTTCGCTTGTTATGCGCTCAACCTGCTCAGTCGTCAATGGTAGACATTTTGGCGTATTCGTCTTTACATTACATTTGTCTCGTTGCGATAAAATTGGCAAGACATTCGGTGTAATATCTGCCTTGTCGGTATGATAGAATTTTGACAACTCATCATACATAGTCTTGTTGTATTATGATGATTTATAACCAAATATTAAAAATTATGTATGTATGTGTGTGCGAATGTTCACAGGCAGGAGAGTGACAAGAGAGAGCTGAATGTCAGGAATTCTGTGAGTTATGAAGAAATCAGCAAGAAAATAAAAAGAATTTCAGTTTGCTGCAACAGCAGCTTAAAAGTATTTGTCAAATGTTCTTCTTCCGCTCTTCCTCAATTCCATGGAAAACTTTGGCGTTTCATTATTTGCTTGCGTCTTGTATAGCGCAACGTGCATAGAGAGCGGTAGGAGGAACAACACTAAAACTAGGCAAAAGCCTGTAGAGAATGCCCAAATTTGAAATGATTCTAAGAAAACTTAATTCAATTAGCTTAAGCAAATAGTTCACAAAACTCATAAGTAAATCCTGTAAGGATAACAACCGTCGACAGCGTCAAAGTTTTACATTATCCGAGTTAAGCCCATTTTGAAAATTATATTTTGCTGGAGATTTTACGCGCATTCCTAAGCGCATTACAAATTGAACAAACATTAAGAGGTATTTGTATTGTCTTGTGTTGTGGAAAACCTCATTTGTGTATGGGGATTATGGTAAGAGGTTACAAGATGTATTACAAAAGAATTAAACCAAATGTGATTGATATGGTGGAAAAAAGTATGAGACGTATAATATGTTGTCCATCTAGGCTTGCCAGATGGTCGGGAATAGGCGGGATTTTTCCCGACTTCTCGCGAAAATCCCGAAACCCGAGTATTAAAGTAATTCAGGGGAAATCCCGACTTTTTAATATTTACTACATGTACTTAGAATAATCAAAGAAACAACACATTAAAGAAGGTACAAAAAATACTTTTCTCTTATGAACTAGTTGTGTGCACATAACATTTTTTCATTTACCCACTACTAGGGATGCTAAACGGGATTGATTTTGATAAATCCCGGGATTCGGGATTTTATAAAATTTTATAAATTTTATAAAATTAAGTAGTTTCTTAAAAAGATTTGAGAATCTAACACAGTGCAACACATGATTTTGGGACTCAATTCTGAGAACTGCACGTAAAAGTAGCCCCAAAAAGAAGAAGTTCTGCATCATACGTTTTGTCAAGTTACATGCCATAATAATTTAATATAGATTTAAAGTTAGTAAGCGTCGTATAGGGGAATTTGTCACTTTTTAGGTTTTTTTGTTATATTGTTATATGTTGGCGTATGATTATCATGAGTAATATTCCACATAAATCATACGCCACAAAGTACAACAGTTTTATTGTAACGGCTACAAAATAAACCCACTTCAAAATCATTTTATGAATGGAAAAGTGAAACTGTTGCTTATGCAGGGAAAAGTTATATAATCAGATAAAAGGAATTGTAATTCTTAATTTTTTTAAATTAGTTTCAGCTAAATCGGACTAGTTGTTCTTGAATTATGTCAAACAAAAGAGCCTAAAACGTGACAATTTCCCCTATACGAGACTTACTAACTTTAAATCGATATTAAATTATTACGGCAAAAAATCGAGAATTTCTTCTTCTTGGGGCTACTTTTACGTGCAGTTCTCAGAATTGAGTCCCAAAACAATAAGCTGAAAAATGTTGTACTGAATAATGTTTCATCCGATAATATTGAAGAATGTTATTCCCAACATAAGTAGCATGTAAAAGCATAAGCATGTTGTACAGCGACTACTGCAGTCTTCGAGCTTGAATTTGTTTAAATTGATCTCATTTATATTGTCTTTACCGATAAGTAAGGTTTATTGCGAAAAAGTATTTAGTATTTTAATCAATTTATACACGAAAGATAGAAACCGAATGTCTTTTGATCTTATAAAGGCTGAACTAATCATAAGATTGAATATTGATAAAAGCTTTCAGGAATTCCAGTAATTTTTAACAACTAATATTTCTTAATAAAAAATTTCAAAACCAATATAATATGATCTTTACATTTGTCCCGACAAATCCCGCTTTTTAGTCTCGGTTTTTCCGACTTTTCGAATTCGGTGCCTGGCAACCCTATTTCCATCTGTTGTTATTTCCCACGACAATGCCACATGTCATTAATAGATATTTAGTGTAACTATAGAAGGTAAAATCAATAGTATAAATGGACCTATTAAGAAATTAATGAAATATTAACCAAAAAGGAGACAAACTTTTATGAAATATTTACATTGCGTGCCGAAAGAAACTATTGTCAACAAGCTACAATTGACTAAATTTCTAAAATACGAAAAAAGTGTTGTTGATTTGTGTTGGCGTTTCAAAAATAACTGAAAAAGAATTTTGGCTCGTGTCAAACATCCGTTTTTTGGATCACAGAATTTTCAAAAATCTAATGATGCATTTTTGTAAGGTAATAATTCTTGGAAATTTTCGGAACTGGAAGAATTTTATACAAAAAATGTATGTATATTTATGGAAAACCCCAATTTTAGATGTAAGGGCGGTGGGCTTTGCAGCGGCGATTTTCATTAAAATTGCCATGCACCTTTGTTTATTCTAGAAAGCGTGTGTATCAAATTTGAACACTTGTACTTGGATAGGCAACATTTAAAAAAATCGATTTTATGCAATAAACCATCTTGGGTTGCATGTGCAGTGGCCGACTTGGATGAAACTTAGCATCTATCTTTGTTTTAATCTAGAAAGTGTTTATACCAAATTTTAAGGCTATTGTTCGAATAAGAAAAATTTTATGCGAAAAAATCAATTTGGATTGAATGAGTAGTGGGCGGTGGGCGTGGCCGATTTTGATGAAATTCTAGTGTTTTTCTTAAACGGTGCCAACTTTCAATGGTTTCGGACCCCTACTTGAAGTTTTTGCACAAAAATGTATGAAGTGATCCCACTGTGCGTTGTATAGAGTGTATTGTCGGGTTTACCGTATGTTGTAAAAAACATCAGAAAAACATAAAATAAGACAAGCGCCACAACATGGATCAGACTGAAGATATTGTGGGCGGTGAGAGATATTCTTTATTTTATCTTTTCTTTACTATTTCTCTTGTTTTATATTGTTGATCTATGTATGTAAATAATAAGTTTGGTTTCATTGTTCGGTTCAAGATCTATTCTATTATTGCTAATAGAATTTGTTTTACAAGTGTTGTGTGAAATGTATTATGTTGACAGTTGAAAGGGCGGATAGCTATTTCGATATTTGCCAAACTATCTCATCAGCTCCCTTTGCTGTGCCTTCTCCACACATTATCACAACCTTAAGTGTTAAAAGCTTGGAGAAACCATCGAGAAGCCGAAACACACCGGTGCGAAAATGGTATCAACGAAGACCACACGTCAACATAATTCACATTAGCTCTTGTCAATGCTATGTCCATCGGATAAAATTTCATACAATTATTTTTGCATAATATTGCATTCAAAAAAAATAAAATTCAAAGAGAATAAGTTTGTCACGGATAAACTCAAAAAATAATAAACCGATTTTAATAATTTCTTTTTTAAAACGTCATAAATTGGCTATTTAAATGAGTGGGGTAGTTTATTTATTTATATTCAAACGTTTAGTTACTTAATTTTCGATGTGTAGTAATCATAAGTAAAAGCAACCAGATAACATGTACACCAGAATAAATTTAAATTAACCTGTTTGTCATATAATGTCATTCTGCTCTCTGAGTGCACCTGAATTTATTGAAACTCAAAAATCTCTCTCCAATTTTCCTTTGATCGGAATATATACCTAGTGAGTAACGGAGAGAGTTTAATACAAGATATAGTAATTGGGTCCGAATATTGCTGTTTCGTATTTTTTGATAGTTTTGGGGAAACATTAACATTTTACTTTGTTGTTTCTTTTATTTATTTGGTTTCAACTTGACAGTAAGCTTCTTAGGCCATGTTAGTGATAGCAATATGATAAACTGATAAACGATTGATCCTATCTTTCTTTAAAAAAACCAGTGGAAAAATCAATCTTATAATTCGATATCGTTATTCATCTACTACAGGAATTTTTTCCCCAAAAGTGGGTGATATATTAGCTTTTCTATGACATATATTTTTTACTTCACTTCACTTAATTTACTTACTGATAAACGATTGGTCCTATCTTTCTTAAAATCTTTCTTTAAAAAAATCAATCTTATCATTCTATATTGTTAAGCATCTACTTTAGAACTTTTCCCCCCAGAAGTGAATGTTATATTAACTTTTCTATGACATATATATTTTCTACCAAAAACAAAAAAAATATAATACACAATCGACTGAGCATGAATGACAATTTAATTAATATTATGCAATTACGTACATCGTACAAAAAAAAGTTCCTTTGTATTGTATTCTTCCCCATACATGTTTTAATTTCATAATTTTTTTCTCACAAAGTCGCAGTGCTAAAATAATCCTAATTCATTTTAATCACTTCTAAACGTGATGACAATACCATAAAATTGCCATAGATTTACACGTTAATATACATGCACATAGCATGACACACACACATACACACAAACAAACAACGCAACTTCAACATACATAAGTGAATTTGAGTGTATACGTTTGTATGAATTCTCATATATGAGTCATTGCACGTCAAAGGGGACAAAAGAACTGATTTATTTAACATTTTAAAGTAAAATTACAATAAAATTGTAAAAAAATAAATAAAAATTTAAAAAAAAATAATAAAAGTAATACTAAACAATATCAAATATTTAATAAAAACAATAAATAAAACATAAAATTTTTTTTGTACCAGGTGGAGCATGGCTAGACTTCCATTTTTTTCTCCAAAACTTTATTCAATTATTGATTTAAAAAAAACCGAATTTGGGCACAATCGCATTGGGTCTACTGATATAATTACTCGATTTCTAAATAGGGCGTATGTATGAGAGGTACCTGAAGAGGTGTGGCTAGACTTTCAGTTTTTACTGCAAAACTTTATCCTGTTATAGCTTAACTAAAGACAGAATTTGGACACAATCACGTTGGGTGTATTGATATTATTACTCGGTATCTAAAGTGGGCGGAATGGTACATTTATATGGAAGGTACCAGAATAGGCGTGGCCATGTCACTTATATGCAAACCCGTATGTAGTTTTTAGAAAAAGGTAACCCATGCAAAGTTTCAAAACAATTGGTTACGTCTTTCGAAAGTTTAAAAAGTCATAAAACGAATTTGGTTCAAAGAAACCTAGAGTCTAAAGTGACTCCTTCTATTTGTTACACTTTTGGGTTATATCAAATGATACCCTCCTATCCGCAGGGTGAAGGTATAATTATTAACCCACAAAATTTTTAATGTCTAATTTGTTTGGAATTGCTCATATCCAAAAAAAAACAACGACTTTGAAGAATTAATTACATTTGCTTATTACCAACACTATCAAAAGCCAGGCAGTCAGTTCGGCAGCATAAACCTTGTCTAGGTATGTTTGCCACTTGTGTGTTGGTGGCGTATGTGTGTTAGCCATAAATATTTTACTCTTTTTCACGCAAAAAAAAAATATAAAAACTAGCGGTAAAAATGTTTAACCTCCTCCATAACAATAAAAACCCACTCGAAATTTGTTGTTCGTTTTTTTTTGTTCATTTTCAACATAAAGGTTGAACCCTTCACAGCTACTACTGCTACTGCTGTGAGTTCTATGGCCAGCAACAGGGAGAGCTGCCTCCTGCTTCTAGTGTTGTTGGTGATCCTCTTCTAACTGAATCAACATAACAAAAAGAAAAACCTGGAATAAAATAGTGTAAATCCTATTAAACATGATGTAAAAATTTAAACCGGTGGTTTTTTTTCGTGACTTAATGTAAGGCAGTATGGGTGTCGGTGGCAATGGTAGTAACAAAGCTTTCAGAGAGAACGAAATAACAAGGACGAAACGGATTTAAAATTTGATTTATTTTTTGAAATATTACTCGCACTTTGCGTTTTTTTTTTGCACACACAAAAAAACTACACAAAATAAAGTTTTAAAAGTTGTAAGTAAAGGATTGTGCAGGCAAGTGTCTGTACTACAGAGAGGAGGTGTTAATGCCCTTGAATTGTCGTGGAATAATAAGAAGCATTAAGGACATGACAAGATTTTGACTGATTACTTATAAACATCTAACTTTGTGCTGAAAGAAATTACTTAAGCTGATTGATTTATCTCTTACTAATTCTTTTTAATAATTAGGTATTAAACCTGCTGAATCTATTGAACCGCAATAAGAAGCTAAAATTACACTAACTTCGTTTGATTTGAGTCACCACATTTGGCATATAATTTTGAAGTTTTGTACCCATAGCACAAATGAGAATAGAACAAGTTGTATATTGTTGCCTGAGTTTGTTAGTTAATGCAACATCCAACTTTAAAGAGAACTATGATTATGAATAATTATGAACTAAGATATTTTCAATTTCGATTAAAGTCCATCTTGCACTATCATCAATATAATGAATAAACACTACTGTAAACTGAAAGACACGCTCCGTTATACAGGTCTTGTGCATAATGTTCAAAAGTTAGCTTTATTTGTTTGATTAAAATCTAAAAACACATACATCATGTAGCTGAAGCTAACGCCTAATTCAATAACCTCTTTTGGAATTATGCAAAACCATCATGGAAATAAAGCAACAAAACCACTCAGTAACAACGCTCACCCCTCCTCACACATCAATACAGTACATGTGTTTGCATTACACATAAACCAAGTGTTTCAGTATTACTGCAATTTTTATTCCCACAATACCCTTTAGCATTAACACTCATAAAGATTATTGAAATTATGGCTTTTACGGTTTTTCGTAGTCGGTACTCCTATTCCCCTCATTGTGGGTAATCAGCATTTGATAGAATTTCATGTTTTATTATCCCAAAACACATTAACTTTCTCGAACGTTAATAGGGATTTACTCTACACTCAAATGGCATGAGAGTTCTACCACCAGGGTGGTTAGTGGATGACACTCGTGGCATAGTCCTTGTACCAGCACTTGCTAACTACACATGTTTTAACAAGCGACCGATGTTTTGCCCCCCTCCCCCTCTTTACCACAACAGTTAAACACATTTCTGTTTCGATAACTGTTATTAGTTAAAACCAAAAGTAATAATAATATCCAGTCATTAGATGGTTTATGGTTGTACAAGTAGTACAACAGCAAATTTTTAATGGCTTTTGTTTGGTTTTTAATGCAGCTAAAGGAGGTGCTAGGGAACGGTATTGAAATGGAGGAGTGCATCGATAAACGAAACTGCTAAAGGTTTTCGTTAAACAAACGATGTTGGATTTTTGTTGAATCTTTGTTTTCCCGGAAATGTTTTAAGGAAAATCAACCATAAATGTTAGTTTTTCTCCGTTAATGGTTAAGGAGTGGTTACATACGAGTACTGAGCGTGATTAGTATTTACATGAGAGTTATAAAAATGTTAACGGTTTCTGCCGAAGTGCTGGGGTGTAAACTAGTGGTGTCCATATAATTAGAGAAATTACTACACTCCTTAAGGGTTAATTTGAAAATAACAAGAAAACGTTTTTTTCTAAACATTTCGTATTTAAAGATTGTAATAGCATTGGCTTGAATTAAAAGGCCTGGAATGCAATATGGTAACAAGTAATATCATAATATAGTAGAGTTAGGATAATAAATTAAAAGTGGTTAGAACACTTTGGAAGCAACATACATTGATTTTATATTTATTTTATTTCAATATACCAAACGCCATTTTTATACTTTCCAACCCATAATCATTTTAAATATCAAGTAGATGAAATACACTGTGGGCAGGGGCAAAGTTGGACTAGTGCCATAACATGGTTTGGCCCGAAAATTTTGTGCTCTCCACCATGGATTATAGTGAATATCGGTGAGAATACGTTTGTTACGGATGAACTAAAAAAGTAATGAATCGATTTTAATAATTATTTTTTAATGCCTCAAAAACCGTATGTGTGACAAGAACATGTGTAATATTAGAAATGTTGAAAGCAAGTCTGTTGATGGTTGAGTTCGTTAAGGCGACGTCACTGATGAGTCTTCTAACCAAAGATGAAACACGTATGGCGGACCGTGCAATTTTTCAAATATTAATATTACACATAATTTTCTGGTTTAATCAGCTCGTGGAAGAAAAGTAAGTAACACTTAGAATTACTGTTTTCATCTCCTCTCAAACCAGTAAGAAAATTTTAGTCGGAAAAACTGACTTACATATACCCTCACCCTCGGTAAAACATATAATCTTCTAGTATATTGATATTATTACTCCATCTCTAAAGTGGGCAGAGTGGTACATTTGTATTGGAGGTACCAGAAGGGGCGTGGCTAGACTTCAAGTTTTTTTCTCCAAAACTTTATCCTGGTTTAGCTTTCCTAATTGTAGAGTTTGGGCACGATCAGTAAAAAATAAAATCTTCTAGTATATTGATATTATTACTCCATCTCTAAAGTGGTCGTAATGGTACATTTGTGTAGGAGGTACCAGAAGGGGCGTGGCTAGACTTTCAATTTTTTCTCTAAAACTGTATTCTGTTACAGCTTAACTAAATAAAGAATTTGAGCATGATCGTGTCGATTGTATTGATATTACTACTCGCTTTCTAAAGTGGTCGTAATGGTACATTTGTATGGGAGGAACCAGAAGGGGCGTGGCTAGGCTTCTAATTTGTTCTCCAAAACTTTATCCAGTTATAGCTTAACAAAATACAGAATTTAGGCAATATCGCATTCGGTTTATTGATATATTACCCGATTTCTAAAGTGAGCGGAGTGGTACATTTTTATGGGAGGTACCAGAAGGGGCGTCTAAATGTAGGCCATTTTGAATACCGTAAATAGTTTTGGGGAAATATTAACTTCTGCAAAGTTTCAAAATATTTGATTATCGTGCGTACCAACCGGACAGCCAGACAGACAGACGGACATGGCTCAAACGAATTAAAAAATCATGAATCGAATTTGGTTTAAACAAAACTTAAGGTCTAAAGTGCCTCCTTCCATGTGTTACACTTTTGGGTCGTATAAAAATTTGTCTATTAAAATATGTGGATTGATTTTAATTGACACGATTGTAGTAAGTGGCGAGAATACGTTTGTCACGGATGAACTAAAAAAATAATGAATCTATTTTAATGATTCTTTTTTTTTAAAACCTCAAAATTTTGCTATTAAAATAAGTCGCTTAATTTATTTATTATAATAAAACGTTTTATAGCTTATTTTTTGTCCATGAATATCCTTAAAAATTTCCAATCACAAAAATTTAAAAAGTGCATATATTGCATATATATACTTCAAAACATACTAAAGTTTCATAATACTAATAAAGCAAGAATTTTTTTAAATTATAAAACAGGTCAATTACCTTTCGATAAAATCACTAATTTGTTTAAGAAAATCAATTTTTTTGTAAATACTTTTTTTTGCCATGAAATTAAGCACATTAAATATGTGAAATCTCTTACTTTATTAGGGCACATATTTTTTGCATTTAATATCCTATTGCACATACTATACTTCGCATAGGCACTCAACACCTGCAAGTAATAAAATGAACATTCTGCTAAATTGCCAGATGCTGTGTTATGTTATGTTATGTTATATCGTTGAAATTCGTGAGAACTGAAGTTAACAATTTATTTGTTTTACTGTCATTTCATTCTGCTACGTTTCCTTTGGTATCAGTGAACTAATCTATTATGCATAGGACGTTACAACACCCAACCCCCACTGGTATTCGCCAATGCCTCAGTAGTAGCAGTTGGCAACTTTCTAATGAAAATCATCCGCTGTTTAATCGCGCACGTGTGTGTTGTCTGTGACAGCTGTGCTGTTGTTTCGTTTTTTTTTCTCTCCTCTACATAGTTGCTATGTTTGTTACACTACAATGAGTGTTCGTGTGTTTGAATACAACATTAATATTTCCATAAATTAGTGCAACAAATTGAAAAGTGAAATTCGAAATGAAATAAGGAAAACTCTGGCATTAATAAAGGTAATCGTGAGCCATGAAGGCATTGGCGAAATCACGTTCACGATTAAGGATAAATATGTAACAGCTGTTGCGAATTAGAAAATGTTATGAAAAAGTAGGTGGGTCATACATATAGTAGATGTAGCATTATTATTATAAAGTTATTTTTTGTCTTTGAATTTGTTGCGTTTGTGAAATCTTAATTATTTGTTTTGTATATCGGTATGTTGAAGTTCCTGTTACTCTTTTTTAATCCTGTAACTGTTCCAATTCCTCTTCGCATATTGAGTTTAATTTCCGTCTTATAAAAATTTGGTTTATTTTCCAAATGCGAAAAGTTCTCCCCACTAACTTATTTATAGGATGCAAACTGAAATTGTTTGTTTTTTTGTTGTTTAAGGTTGTTTTTATAGACAACATTTTAGAATATGTGAATAAAGTTTTTCTGCGATATAAGTTCAAAGGACTTTACACCCAAAAAGTTAAGCTTTGATCCTTAAAACTAACAATTTCTTAGTCAAACTCACCTTCTCATCTTTCTAGTTGCCGTATGTGTCAGGAACCTAACTCTCCCATACCAAGTGCCTCCACCAAAGTACCATCAATTATATTTATGAAACTAATTAGATGCATAGTATTCACCTTAATATCACATCCGGGCCTTTTGCAGTTTGCTCCTAACAAATCTGTAACCTTTGCAAAATCGTGTACAATATCTGAATATGCATTAACATGCTTTAGCATTTATTCAAATGTGCCCTCGTCATTAATCCCCCTACAGACATAAAATGTCGATATTCATCTGTTGATCCATGTTTCGTGATACATCAGTGCTCGCTTGCTCACCTGTTGTGCGCATATTAATTGGTTCGACCGGGGAGCATATCCCTGACGGGCTGTGGTGTATCTATCTATCCCGAGCTTTTGTTATGGCCATCAGAGACTTAACATGATATCCAGCCCGGGGTTTTTAACCAATTGTGGTTTAACCCCTCGCCATCCAACAATTCGACCATAACATTTATCGCAGCATAAATGTTTATTTTTATATAATGTTTGCGCAGGTATTTAAAATATATTATTATTTTAACATTTGTTTATCCGATGATGGTGTGGTTGTTGTTTTTATTATTGCTACAAATTAAAACATGTGCTAACACTTGTGACTCCTCCCCCGTGACCTATCGTCATAATCATCATCATCGTCATCATATGACTGGGAATGGTCATCATATCGTCAGATTGTGTGTCTGTGCGTGTGGCGGCATAAAAATTTGTTATAATCAACAAACATTTTTATTACAATTCTCATTTTTCCTCGTTATTTGATAGCTTTAAACATAAAATGATTTTTATGGTCCTGTATATGATTTATATGGAAGGAAATAAATGGCAAGCTTTGTGATGAAAGGACATGTCCTTGTAATTGGCAGACAAAATGGCATAATATTTGCCTAAAAGGAGACAGTTTGGAAACATATTTGGCATTGAATATCTGGCAATACATTAAGCTTCAAAACAGCTTCGTGTACGATTTGCAGAAGGTCAAATTCTTAAAAGTAATCAAAAGATGTTTTCTTACGTTATCTGATATTTGATTTCGCACTTCTTACCTATTCTTTTCTCGTTCTATCAGTTTTTGTATACCAATTACTACCTTTTTTGTATTTGATTAACGCGAGAATCATTCATGGAGTGTAAAGGGAAATTAAGTTATTTTCAAGTTTTTTTTCCCCCGTCTTATTCCTATTCTTGTAATTAGTACTTGTTTGATGATTAAAAATTAGACATCGACTGCTAGACAAAAAACTAATTAGTGGATGCTGTGTTTGTCAATCGTTAAATTATAGAAAGGTCCACATTAAATTATGCCAATATATTAATATGTAGGATGAGAAAAGAGTAGAAAGCTTATAAGCCAGTCTTTATGAAAATGTTAAGGACGAAAACAGCCTTTACTGTAACTGGTGTCATCATCAATAATATCTTGTTTTTAAACCTACAAGAAATTGCTACAGTCCCCTCAAACATGATAAAGAAATCAATTAACTTATGTGACCATGTTACATACGTGAATTATGGTAATATTGAGTTTACACTTTGTTTTCTTATTTTGTATACCAGTGTCATCAGAAAAATTTCCATGTTATCAGTTCTCCCTTTTAGAGAGCTTGTAAACTGATCAGGAGAACAGGCCTGGTCTTATGTGTCATGCATTTGCATTAGAGATGTGCTAAATTAATTTGCAGTTGTGTTAGTGAGCACGAGAGAGAGAACTGCACTGGAAACAAAGTTGAGCAAACTAAAAAAGTAAGTTTACTTATTTAAAATGGTTGGGCATTTCCTAGCACAATTGTACCAAAAAGTACTGTATTAAAAAGCAAATTTATTGGACGAAAAAGTACTTTTATTGTGCCATAATTGTTCTAGTTCAGACTTGTACCAAAAAGTAAATTTTTTGTACCGCAAAGTACTTTTACAGTAACAAAAAATACTTTTGTTGTAACAAAAAGTACTTTTTTGTATAGAAAATTACTTTAGTTGTATGAAAGAGTACTTTTATTGTGACATAAAGTACCTTTATTGTACTAAAAAAGTACTTTTATTATACCGCAAAGTATTTGTATATTACCGAAAAGTACTTTTATTGCACCAGAAAGAATTTTTATTGTTTCAAAAGGTAATTTTACTATATTAATTTTATTATATCACAAAGTACTTTGTTACCTCAAACCACTTTTGTTGTACCATAAAGTACTTTAGTTGTATCTAAATGTACTTTAGTTGTATCAAAGAGTACTTTTATTGTGCCATAAAGTACTTTTATTGAATTAAACAAATATTTGTATTGTACCGCAAAAAAATTTTTTAATACCGTAAAGTACTTTTATTGTTCGATAAAATGCTTTTGTTGTACCAAAAACTATTTTTATTGAAAAAGTGTTTCTATTGTACTAAAAAGTAATTTTATTATTCCGCAAAGTACTTATGTTTTAGGAAAGTACTTTAATTTTACCAAAAAGTACTTTAGTTGTACAATAAAGTACTTTAATTGTATCAAAAAGTAATTTTATTGTGCCACTAAGGTTATTTATTGTTTCAAAAAGTGCTTTTATTATACTGCGAAGTACTTTAGTTGTACCAAAAATTATTTTTATTGTACCAAACTGTACATTTATTATACAAGAAAATACTTTTATTGTGTCATAAAGTACTTTAATTGTAACAAAAAGTACTTTTATTCTACCATAAAGTACTTGAATTGTATTAAAAAGTACTTTTATTGTAATTTCATTGTACCAAAAGAACATTTTCTTTACCAAAAATTACTTTTATTGTACTAAAAAGTGATGTAATTATACCCAAAAGTATATTTATTGTACAAAAAGTACATTTACTGGATAAAAAAGCTATAGAACTGCAAAGTTTTTTTCTAAACTTCTTGATATTTTTTAAATTTTCAATCAAAACAGGAAAACTGACTTCGAATATTTGAAATTTCTTTCGGTGTTAATCTCTTCTCCAACAGTTTTAAATATTCGGATTTTACAACCCATTTCCCTGGGTACGTATTTTTAGATGTTTTAGATACAAAATGTTTCCTCTCCTAAATTACTAACCAGAGAAGCATCAACTGAATTGATTTTGTCCGACTAATGACCATATGTTCCTTAGATTATTGATCCTATTTCACCCTGTATTGTTATTAATTTTTTCATTTTATGACAACCTAAACTGTCTCGATTTTTGAATTTATCTAACGAACAAATTAATATTATGAACAAATTAATATTACTCATACGTTGTGCGAGGGTATGAAGGAATAATTCAATTTTCTTACGACTTTTTTTCTCTCTCACATTAAATTGCATACGTCTGAGAGTTATTGCGTTACATTTGTGTGGAATTTCTTTTTAGTTGTGTCTTTCCTGATATCATGTGACAAATTTGCGGTTATAATGTATACACTTAATTTATCAATTTTCCCCTAACAAGATAAATATCCACCTCCCCCCGCCTTGTAGCCCTTCGCCAGCACTCAAAGCTAATGGAGAAAAAATATATATAAAACATTACATGCTAGGAAAATTGTTGAAGACAACAACGATGCAAGAACGAGAACATGGCATAGAGAGAGTGAGAGAGAGACAATCAAATGAAGAAAAAAAAACTATGTTCATTCCTTTTAGCAGAGCTCATTTGGTAGCCATCCTCAAACACATGTGAAAAAAGGGGTTTATCTAGCCCTTCCTGCCATTTACAGCAGCAGACATGTATAGTTTTTATAAGTGTTTTTTTAATATCGTTTGAAGGAAAATAAACCCAACAACCCAAATAGTTTAAGGCTGAAATAAAACGAATTGAAGTGTGAACGAACGTGAGTAGCCAGGCAAAGGATATAGAGGATGTGCAGGCTAATTAATTTCAAGACATTTATATCTCTCACATTTTAGGATGAAGCTGGAGGCCACTTGACATGCTTGCGGTCCAGAGTGTTTTTTTTGTTTTTGTTGTTTTTGGTTGTTGTCTTTTCTTTTTTGCTACAAGTAGTTTTCAAAAATCCCCTCTAAAACTCTCATCCATATGTTTGTTTATCTAGACGTTTACAATTTCAAATAATAATAAACTTTAAAGGTTATATTGTTGCTGTTGTGGCTGTTGTTGTGGTGCCCGAACCTCACCAAAAAGAAACCTCATTCATTAATTTTATCCTTTTTCGGCGAGCATGTATGTTATCCTTAATTTTTTTTTTTTGGTTTAATTCATTCTGTTGTTTTGGGTGTTTTATTTGGTTGTAGTGGTGGCGTTTCATTTCATGAGTGTCTGGGTGCGTAAAAGAGTGCAAATGTCTGTGTAAATGTTGGTTCGTATTTCCTGTTTCTGACATTATTTTTACTGCATTTTTCCAAATTGATTTTCTGTTATTTTGGCTTTACCCCATTGTATTCTTAACAGGCAGACAGACAGACACGCTGTATCTCTCTCCGTATATGTGAGTGTTTTTGCTGTATTTCTTTTTGACTACACCACAGAAACATGAAAAGTTTTTCCGGGATCGTTGTGCTTATACATATAGGAACATATACAGTGATTATCAAAAGTGGGTGGGTTCTGCAAGGGTTTGTTTATAAATGTGGAAAAAAATTCGATAAATTGAAAAGTAAATTTTTGTTTTTTTTTTTTGAATGCAACTTTTTTGCAAATACTTTGAGACAAGTTCTATCCAATGACAGTTTTAAGTTTTGTGATAAAAAATAATAAATATTCCTTATCCCACAATTTGACGCCTCCTGTATACATTCCTATATGTTGTATTTTTTGTAAATTGTATTTTCTTTCGGTTTTGTTGTCCATTGGTTTATGGCAAATAGAAATATTATCTTGGACTTTGTTGTTTTGGTGTTAAATTAACATGTGTTCTAACACAAGACATAGGTTTTATTAGTTGCTTACAAATAATACACAAAAACTTGCATAACATACAAGGCACACTCTCTCACACACACACATGTATGTGCCAGTCTTATGGTCATACGCTTTATACGCCAGGAATCATCGTTATTGTATGATTTTTTTTTATATTCAAAACTTTTTCTCTTTTTATTACTTTTTACTTGGTGAAGTAAAACAAGAACACTTATACATTGGCTTTAAGCCGAATCAGCTGTTTTATTGAAGACAGCGGTTGGTTTAACATAACAACACATGCAGCCGGAACATTCTCACAGTTTAGGAAATTCGCACTCATATACACGATGTGATCCCTTTACATGCGTAAACATAACAATAAAATGATAACTAAAATTGTCCTTTAATGCCCCTCGTTTTTGGCCATTAACATAGCTGAGAAGCCATAACGTTAAGTTGGTATCATAAAAATGTTTTGGCCCCTTCGTTCAAATGTCGTTTTAACCATCAAAAACCTATAAAAATCGTGAATAACAAAATGAAATGAAATGAAACGTAAACAAGTGATATGCGTATGCGGCGAAGATGCTGTTGGCCTAAAGTGTAAACAAATTTTTATAGCAAACGCCCAGTAAATGGGGCTAAAAATGCATTTCGTACAATTGTTGTTCTAGGATCATTTAGAACCAAGGAGAGAGAGAGAGTTCAAGAAAATGTAATATAAATTGGTTTTTATGGCATGCTAAGGATCATAAAGCTGGTTCAATGTGGGGCATTCAAATGTGTACTTTCCAACACAATATAGAATAAACAAAAAATTAATGCCTCATATAAACCCTTATGGCGCTGTATATGAGCCGTGAATGTTAAGATCTAAAATAGCGATCTTTATTAATAAGGAATTGTAACCAAATGGTTGGGGTGCATGAGTAGTAAACTTGTTGAAGTTGTAATACTTAACTCTCTTAGTGATCAAAAAACTAATTGGTATATCCGGACACCCATTGAATACTTTAACGGAAATTTCAATGCTGACGCAGCGTTAAGACTTTGTACAAACAACGATCTTAGGTTATTCACGTGGAAAGTATGGAAAAAAATCGGTTATAGACTTTGGTTTAACTTGACATACATTATGTTACAGAGTTATCAGTATTAACAAAAGAGCTTCAATTAGTCTACTAAGACTTAAAATTGGATGCAATTATCTTTTAAATGTATGAATCCAGCGGCTTGAGTCGATTCCTGTAAGAAAGTTAGTAAGTAAGTCTTCTGCAATTATTTCTGAAATCCACTATCATGTATTATATGGAAGGACCAAATGGGATAAGGCTTTTCAACGCGTGGGTTACAAAGTAGGATATGGAATGAATGAGAAGGGTGGATATCGACCCTGTAGAAAGACAAAGTAATCTCTTCCCTTATGAAATTGGATAATACATATGAAAATTCAAAAAGTCCGTTTACATTTCAATCGCTAGCTACTTGGGCAGACACGGCGGTTTGGAGCGCAGGGTTTGCAAAATGCAACTGCAGCAAATGGGTATTTAGTGTAATGACGTCATTCAGCGAAGCACATCGTGTATTCTGTGTACTAAAGTACCATAGCAACAGCGGTTTTTCATTACAACATACAGCAGAGAAATTAAGCTCCATCGATTCAATTGATGAGAAAATGGGTGAAGAGGTTCGAGGAGACCGTTTCCGATGAAAGTGCGTAGGAACTCCCACAGAATATTTAAGCCTCATTCTTTACCAAGATTTACATTTACTTCTCTACAAATCCACAGTATTATGCTCACAGGTTCCAGCTCGCTAAGAAAATGCCAGAGATTTGCACCAACTTTGCCAAAATTGCGTGTTTAAATTGGGCAGCTTTGTTAGCAAGAGACAATTAAGATCCATACTTTTCTGATGATCAAAGAGGATATGCTGTTACAGTGAATACAAAGCGGCATATTGTCATGCTACAGAACCTAAATCGGTTTAATCACCGATCGTGGTTTCAGCAAGTTGGAACAATATCTCATAACTACTAGGGGTGGGATAGTGTTGTATGGAGATCCGTAGTAACTAGATTTGAATACGGCTCACCTCGTACTTTTATGAGGTTGAGAACAAAATCGTGGTCAAAGTGGACCCCAGCAATTTTTCCCTCCTAACATTTTTCATAAATATACCCACCCCCTTATATTCACGCCCTAACGGGGCTCCCCTACAAAACTCTAAATGTAAATAAAATTTGCTCTCACCGCTCTAACTACCTCAAAGGTGCTCCTAGAGCAGTCAAAGGTATGAACCACCCCCCAACAGTTTCATAGAACATATGTACCATCGATTTTCAACCCCTAAGGTGGTGGTGCGCTTACAAATTAGTTTATTTTTTTATAATTTTTTTATGAAATCAATCTTTTATGATGCCTCCTAGAGGGGAAATATTTATGACCGACCCCCAGTAATTTTCCCTCCTTACCTTTTTGCCGAACATACTTAGCCCCCATCTTCATCCCCCTAACAGGGCTCCCACATAAAACTCTAAATGTAAATAAAATTTGCTCTTACAGCTCTAACTACCCCAAAGTGTTCCTAGAGGAGTCAAATGTATGACCGACCTGCAATATTTTTGCCAACCCAAAAATTTTTCAGAACAAATCTACAATCTATCATCAATCCTTAAGTTGGTTTTGTATTTTTTATAATTTTTTTATAAATCAGCTCCTGTCGCTCCCACAGTACCTCCTATAGGGTTGAAATGTAGAACCGTACCCACCTAAAAGTGCGTAAATGTTGGGAAAGAAAAGTATGTGGGTGTCGGTCATACATTTTACCTCTCTAGGGGCGTCTCTGGGCTTGTTGTAGAATTTTCCCCTTCACCGCTACCTTTGACCCCCACCTGCTTCCTCCACCATGTTAAGGCTCATAAATTGTTTTCCCCAACCTCATAAAATTAAAGGGAATAAAAAACTAGTGCAGTATCCTAACCCTAATATCGTACCTCCAACGACTCATTCGGTTCGAGAATTGTTTGGGCAAAAAGTGAAATCTAAAAGAAGTGATATTTATGGCCACCTCGTGGCCGTGACTTATTCAAAATTTAATTATTTCTTTGAGGTTACTTTAAAAGTTAAGTTTTCTCTTGAGGAGTAAAAGAAACGGAAATGCAGGAACATGCAGAACATTTCAGAAATAAACCTGTCAAGCCTTCAATGAAAACTTCCACTCCAGAGATCACATATGGATGATGAAATTATAAAAAAATTAAATTTCTATTTATGTACTTTCCTAATAAATAATCTGTTTTTATCACATTAAACCAGTTTTTTCTGTATCATCATTTGAAAAGTAAAAAGTCTTTTGGACCAACCTGTATAAATATCTTTATATGTCTGTATTATAAAGTAGACACAAGCCAAATTTAAGTTACCCAAATTTAAACAATTTCAAAAAATGTTAAATCTGTTCACCAAACTTACCGCAAAAATTTAAATGCTTATGTTTGCACAATGCCTTCGTACATACACACACACACACTAACACCACCTTATACTCTCACCGAGTTGTATTTATTGTGCAATTCACCTGAACGGATGTAATATTTTGTCATTTTGTGTTTATTTCCGTTGTTTGTCGGTTCCCACTCCAGCCAACAAACACTTGGAGTTACACACAGACAAACATACATTTTGGGGCAGCCAGAGAGGGCGAACGCTCGCAAACAATATATTCAGGGACAGACATGTGTATCGCACCCACAAATATTTCGGTGCGGTAGTGGGTTCATAACCATAAAAACCTCGATTTTTGTTTACCAACACAAAAATTTATTTTAAAGGTTATGCTAGTTGTTGCAGCCATTCATTGTTGCCGCCAGCGCGAAACTGCTGGCGTTGCAGTCCTTCCTTGTCCCAACACTTTTTGTTGTCTTGTTTTCACGTTTTCTATTCCAACAATTTGTACTCCATGCGGTTGCCCGCCATTGTGTTTGCAATGCAGTGGAAGGTCCTGGCAGAAAAAAAAATGTTCAATACGGAAATGTTTAATAGCGTTTATTGCTACATAAAAGTAGTGAAAATTCATATTTCTGTCGGTTTTAGGGGATGATGCAGAGGCCAGACCAAAATATGAGGTTTAGTTTAGTGACCATTTGTAATGGTTAGCAGTGGGAGGAGAGGGGGACAGTTATGGCCTAACATTTCTGTCCATCACTTGGCGGTGCATTGTTTGGCGAAATACCTTTACAAAATTTAGAAAACGGAATTTCCTCTGTTATTCGTTTGGTGGCGGGCGCGATGGGTTATGGGAAAAATGTGTAATTACCAAATGGAAAATGTGTTACAGGAAATATTATTATCCCTTAATGGGGTTAACTGTCATAAAATTGTGTTGTCGTCCTAAGTAAATCCGGTAATAAAAACATAATTTTGAGTGGTTGCAAGGAATGGTAAATGAATGTAGAATACAGTGTGATTGTGAAAAAGGACACGAATGTGAATCAGATTTAACTCATGATATTCTGTAATAAAAGTTATAAGCATGTTTTGAACTATTAACCTAAATTCGAACTATGGAATCAGATTATATTCACAGTAGATTAAACAAAAATAAATTTAAAGCAATAAGAAATAGTCATTACCACATATTTGACATACGTACATGTGGCGTAACAGCTGTGGAGAATATAAAAAATTTTGTAAAATATTCTTTTTTATTCAATATTGTCATAAAAAACAATTCTTTACATTTATTATTAAATGATTTTTTTCGTTCACCATAACCTCAATACTTTTCTGCATTATGTATAAGCGATTATTTTGCCAACTGACATCTCTATGTCAACTTAAATCGTAGATGCAACACTTCCAAATGTCGTTACATTGATTACACAGTGCAACAGTGAAAAAAACACCCGAACGAGACTATATAGGTTCGATAGTACAACCGGAGCTGAGTAAAACCCTAGCTCAGTTTGGCTAAATTGGCTACCAAATTTTTTTTTTTGGCCCCCTAAACTTTTTGAAATCCCTTGGACCCCTTGGAAAAAGGTGACATCAATTGTTGGCCAACAGTTTCTACAGTTTTTAATCTAGCTCTTTCTCTTCTTCAACAAAGTTTTAGCTAAGAAACTGATATAATAAAATTTCCCAAAAAAATTAGACTTCCCTCGTTTATTTTCAAAAAACTTCGATAAAAATTCTAATTTTTTCACTATTTTTTATATAAGTTGTAGGGAATCCAGATTTTTTGCCTACTCTATTCAGTGAAATTGTAGTTTAGGTAACACCGAATAACTTCTCTGAACAAACCTATACAATCTGAACAAGTCTAGGGATATTAAATAGCTCTCAAAACACACTATCTACTTTAAACAAATAATTTTTTTAGGAGTTTTGGGCCATTGTGCAATGTTTTTACTTGCTTTCTTTACCAAAAACGTACTTATTGTATAACTGAATAACTTCTGTAAACAACCAATATGATCGGAATACTCCACCCCCTTAATTGTTCACAAAGAGCATTAGGGTGTTCCTTATATGGCATTTTTTCGAATTTCGTTAAAAATATGTATTAATCGCGATATTGGTCATCTAGCTTCACCTTACGTTTCTTTTTGCCAATATTAGGAATATATTGTGAGAAATTTTGTATCGATAGTTGGACATTAGGGTGTGCCGCAATGAGGTTAAAGTATGAATTTGTTCTCAAATCAGTTTATTGCCGCTAAGTATTTTTCTTTCGTATATAGACTAAGTAGTAACAAGCCGTTCAATAGCTGAAATAAAGACCTAAAATAATATGTGTTTGCTTTTACGATATCTCTTATAGTCGGCGAGATATTTGATATAGAAGTTGGGGTATTTTTAAAAAAATTATTAAAAATGTTGAAATTGAATTTCGATGTAGATTATTATGGGCAATTATATATTTCAACTTTTAAAGGTTAATCAAGTTAAAATCTTTATGTTTAAAAAGTATATGTGTATATTATCACTATCTCTATCAATTCTCGAGATATCAGGCGTTAAAAAACGGAATTTTTGGCTGTATGCATAGCAATATCTAATGAACTTTTGTTCCATCGGAATACCCATTGAATACTTACCAATAATGACTTTTATATGATAAAAATAAAAAATCCCCTCAAAAGACCATTGGATATTAATGGTTTTGGTGACATTCGTAAGCATACACAATGGATATACAGGAGAAACAAAAGTTAAGTAGTCATTGTTATGCTTTTTAAGCCCCTGATATCTCGAGAATTGATAGAGATAGTGATAATATACACATATACTTTTTAAAAATATAGATTTTAACTTGATTAACCTTTAAAAGTTGAAAAATATAATTGCCCATAATAATCTACATCGAAATTCAATTTCAACATTTTTAATAATTTTTTTAAAAATACCCCAACTTCTACATCAAATATCTCGGCGGCTATAAGAGATATGGTAAAAGCAAACACATATTATTTTAGGTCTTTATTTCAGCTATTGAACGGCTTGTTACTACTTAGTCTATATACGAAAGAAAAATACTCAGCGGCAATAAACTGATTTGAGAACAAATTCATACTTTAACCTCATTGCGGCACACCCTAATGTCCAACTATCGATACAAAATTTCTCACAATATATTCCTAATATTGGCAAAAAGAAACGTAAGGTGAAGATAGATGACCAATATCGCGATTAATACATATTTTTAACGAAATTCGAAAAAATGCCATATAAGGAACACCCTAATGCTCTTTGTGAACAATTAAGGGGGTGGAGTATTCCGATCATATTGGTTGTTTACAGAAGTTATTCAGTTATACAATAAGTACGTTTTTGGTAAAGATAGCAAGTAAAAACAGTGCACAATGGCCCAAAACTCCTAAAAAAATGATTTGTTTAATGTAGATAGTGTGTTTTGAGAGTTATTTAATATCCCTAGACTTGTTCAGATTGCATAGGTTTGTTCAGAGAAGTTATTCGGTGTTACCTAAACTACAATTTCACTGAATAGAGTATGCAAAAAATCTGGATTCCCTACGACTTATATAAAAAATAGTGAAAAATTTAGAATTTGTATCGAAGTTTTTTGAAAATAAACGAGGGAAGTCTAATTTTTTTGGGAAATTTTTTTATATCAGTTTCTTAAGCGGACTATTAGCTAAAACTTTGCTGAAGAAGAGAAAGAGCTAGATTAAAAACTGTAGAAACTGTTGGCCAACAATTGATGTCACCTTTTTTCAAGGGGTCCAAGAGATTTCAAAAAGTTTAGGGGGCCAAAAAAAAAAATTGGTAGCCAATCTAGCCAAACTGAGCTAGGGTTTTACTCAGCTCCGGTTGTACTATCGAACCTATATAGTCACGTTCGGGTGTTTTTCAAAAAGTTTGATTTT
The DNA here is from genome assembly GCA_964034835.1 of Muscina levida. NCBI lineage: Eukaryota > Metazoa > Arthropoda > Insecta > Diptera > Muscidae > Muscina > Muscina levida. The sequence continues at coordinate 147,703,564 of OZ035883.1, read as the reverse complement.
GTGTCATAGTGTTATTATAAAATAGCAGCAATAAATATTTTTAACAGCAATTTTTACGTGAAAGTTGTTTTCTATGCTTTTGCCTAAGTTTTCGTTTTTGGGTTTGCTTCTGCAATTGCAGTTTGCCTTTTCTATGCAACACTGCGTGCTTGTTGTAATTAACAATCTTTACTTAACTAACTATGGTAATACTATTATGGCAACTCGTACAAAAACACCAAAAAAAAAAACAAACCATCAACTCCTATTTTTCCTTATGCATTCAAGTGGTAATTGAGAATCTGTGGAGTAGCAATGGCATGAGTACGCTTGGGGATGTTGTACTGCTGCTGCAACTATGGCTGCGCGAGTATTATGTTAGAGTTTTGGAGCTGTTGTACTTTCAAAGTAGTGAGTGTGTGGCAGGCAGCGTCATTTACTCATGTTCTTGCTGCAGTAGTTCTTTTTTTATGCCTTTCAAAAAAAATACGCCGGGATGTGTTTTTTTTTTCTTTGGCTCTCTACAAAACATTACAAGTACTTGTATTTTTTTAATTAAAACTTTCCAACGATTTAGCATTAAATTGAGCGCTACACAAGGAATGAGAAAGTACAACAACGAAAAAAAAAGAACATACATAATACCGCTCAGGAGTAACACAAAAAAAAAACACCAACTATGGCATAGAAAGTAAATAGTTGAACGAAAAGAGCACTAGAGGAAAATAAATCAAAAAAGCAATAACATAAAGAAAAATTCAACATAAATGTATGAATGTTAATAATTATAAAAACGAACAAAAAATAGCGGAAAAAGTCTTTAAATCTGCAACCAATTTGGTCTAGAATTTCTAGGACTTTATGGCAACATGTTTGCAGAGCTTAATAATCCTATAATTGTAATTTCTTTCGAAAGAAAGGGAGTAAGGCTTTGAAAATATTGATTAGAAAAACATTTTTTAATAGAAACTAGTAAGACAGTCATCTTCGGCCAAAGCTCAGATACCCCTCACCATTTTTAAAAACGGACGATTATTTATTCTTTTATTACTGCTAAATTGTCAAATACTGAGCTTGAATTGTTAATTTGAGCTGAGAAAATTTTATGAAAATTTGTAATCTACAAAAAGGGGAAATTTATATGGGGGATGGGAATTGTTTGTGTCCGATTTTGTTCATATTGGAACTTAAGCTGCGCAAAGAGCTCGATAGCTCATAAATTACAACTCGAGCGCGAGAACTGACACACAGTTTGGTGGATAAAAGTTTGTATAACAAATTTCAGCTCGATAGCTCTTAAACTACGGCTGTATACCAAATTTCAGCTCAATAGCTAAATACCGCCGCAATCATGGGACATGCGGCCATCTTTACATCGACTCAGAATTTGACGCGTATAAACTGTTATTTTATTATGAAAGTACAAAAATAGAGATTTTTTAAAAATTTTTAATTCTTGACCATTTTGGCACTGCTGCAACCTGGAGCGGAAATGACGTCATGTCAGGTGATTGTGAAATGTTCTGTATTTCCTAGAGAATACGTTGCTGTCTGGGTTGCTGTTGAAAACTTTACTCTTATTGTATCCCTAAAGAAAAAAGTTAATTAGTCCGACAGTGGTATGATGGTTGGAACACATGACTGTCATGCAGAGATCAGGGTTTGATCCCAGTCTCTTCAAGCAACTTCCAGCAACTTCGTCGAATCTATGAAAAAGGTTTTCAAATAACTGACAGTCGGATTTGTCGTTCAACTGTAGGTTCCGTTATTTGAATCTGAAAATGGAAACGTGTAAACCACTCAATTATGAGAAGCTTTTCCATATCTCATTTATAGGATATCAAGTGAAAATAAGTTAAAATAAGGTCAAAATCAGTCGCCAAATAGTTGTTGGAGGTGTGAAATGTTGCCACACATTGCTTAAACCATAGAAACTATAGAAATTCTGTAGCTCTGGAGCAAAAAAAATATGTACCATCGTGATAAAGCACTTAGTATTCTCTTTAACAGCATGTTCTCTTTGATCTTCATAATAGTATAGATCAAATGCTACAAAGCTGCCCATACCACAATAGTTGATTCATTGTTGACCCTATACCCACAAACTTCTTCTTCATTTCTATGCCGTATATTGTAATGAGCGGAAAAGTTTCGCTAGGCTATAGTCGATAAATTGTTGTTTTGAAAGTACTTGCGTACGCAAAACGCACTTAGTGCTCTGCTGTATGATGCCTTGGCACTGAATTCCCATTGGCTGCTCTTGCATTTTGTAACCCTTCCGCCCCACCCAGCCGAGTAGGCTTGACACAGCTGCCGATGCAAATGTAAACAGACTTTTAGTCCACTCCGTACTTTCTAATGAAAAATACACCGATAAGAAGTGGGCTCATTACATTTACCGGAGTGTATCAGCGTCGTAAGAAAAATTGGGTGTAGAAGGAAGAAGGGTTTTGAAACCTTAACAAAACTATATATATTTTACTGAGGAATCATTCTTACTCAGAGACCAAAGAAAAAAATCTTATAAATAACTTGCCCTCAACTTATCATGGAGTATTTAATTATATGTCGACCAGGCCTATTGATGCCATCATTTAACACTCTCACATTCTTACTTATTTTTATTTATATTCCATTCTTTTGTATTCCTTAAAAATCTAATTTCATCCTTACATCCCTTCTCCCATTATACTCGGCATAAGAACTCATAGTTTTTAATAAAACTTTTTCTTTCCTGTACTACATGTGGGCCCGAGTATCGTACCGGAAAGCAAAACCCATCATAATGAAATGTTGCTTAATGCAATACAGTTACTATTTTACAAACCACACACATACCTACTGCTACTACTCTACTGCCACATGCAATCATTCATTCATTCATAGAGAGAGTTTCAACATTTTTCTTTACTTGTTTAAGTTCTGAGGAGAGTTGGCGCGCTCTTATTTTTCTAGTCCAAGTCCCCTGGTGTCGGGTGTGTTTTGTTAGGCCGAAACATTTGTAAACTGTGAAAAGGTAAACGAAACTAAAGTAAATTTACCCGCTAGTGGTGGTGTTTAAAATAATGAAAATTGCACAAAAAAAAACACTACAAAGCCCCGGATACCGCGAATACACGCTGCAAGAGTGTACAAGAATAATATTAAGAGTGGACGGGAAGTGATGAAAGAAAAAGAATAACATTAAAAAAGCTTTTGGTTAATGAGTTGTTATGTGTGGCAACGCCAGTGGTCTGTTAAAACAACCGCTGTGAAAACAATCAGCTGCTGCTCTATTTTATGGGATTTAAAAAAAAGAAAGAATTTAAAATTGAATTGTGAGAAGGGAGAAGGGGAATGTAAATTTAAAGAGAGGGAGTTACGTGTAAATCAATTGAAATTGTTTATGAGTAACTAGGCTTATCAAGAAGTAATTAGTAAATCTTTCTAGGCTGAAAAACTTATTAAATTTAAAGTTAAAAAAATATTAAAGTAAAAAAGTCAACAACAAAAAATTAACAGTAATATCCTCAAAGATGTAGTTTTAAAAGATGTAGTTTCACCTTTCTAAATTTAAAAGCATTTTCTAACACAACATTTTCATTGGTTCAACCATTCAAGCTTACTTAAAATCTATTTTTCCTTTACATCCTAAGAATGACATATGGGAAACTACATCTGAGTCATACAAACGGGACCTACGACGCATCCGAACGTTAAGTAAAAAGCTTTTACTGGACTCGACTACTGCAAAGTTGCTGACAACATCGAGGAGACCGCCGATCAAAGAAATGTAGAAGAGACAGGGATCTAACGCTGATCTAACCCATGATAGTCAAGTTTTCTAAACGGCATGTCACTGTCATCCCGACCACTAAAATAAAATTTTGAAAAATATCAATTTGTATTAGTGTATCTAATGATACACCAAATTTTGGCAAAACAATGAGATCAAAGTTTTTTATTGTTGGTTCTAATGGCCAATTCAGTGATGATGACGCGTTTCGAACTCCACGATGAGTTCATCTGCAGAGCCCTTTATGACGAATTGTACTCTGGTGTACTCTGGTACATCATCAGCCGTATATATATCTACATTATAATAAACATGTACATGTGACGTAGATATCAGACTAAAATGTCCAACACCAATACTTGAATTTGACCATTAATATTAACCATGAGAATGGACGAAATGTAGATGACTCAGACAGGGATCAAATCTGATATCCCTTTTAAAAGTCGGGTGTTCCAATCGTCATGCCATAGTCGGTCCAATTTTCTTTCTATACTATTTCGATGTCTGTAAGATAGACACGAGCTTGATCTATGTCAATAGTTACTATTTTTTGAATATACTTGAATTATACTTATCCATTAACCTTCTAACCCATCCGTGCAACTAAATAACTTCCGAATTTTAACGAATTCCCTAAATCAATCAGACAGGGATCAAACCCAGGTCTCCCTTATGATAGGCGAGTGTCGGCCCTTCCATTAAATCAATAAATAATACGGATGAAAAAATAACTATTACCACATTTTCTTTCTATGCTATTTTGATGCCTTTAAGATAGCCGCGAACTTGGTCTATTACATTAGTTACTATTTTTTTAACTGCTTAAATTATATTCATCCTAACACTTCCGTGCTCCCAACTGAATTTCCCCATTATAACGAATTCCCTAAATCACTCTATACCTCTCTCTCTCTCTCTCTCATCCGTTGCAAATACATTGATTGCAATTACCAATCTGCATCATACGGTGTCCATACCCCCTATACACTGATTAGAAATCATGAATTATTTTGTACGGCTACACTCATCTTGTAATCCAATTAAAAGTTATTTCTGCCATAGTCATTCAATAATATTTGCAACAAAATTGTCAATAACCCACATTGGCAAATGCAGCGTAACTGGACGAACTTTGACATGACATCCAAGTTGCGAGAATTATAGCAGAGTCACAATCAAAAAGTTGATGCAACACATAGCCTTTGCCAGGGCATAGATGTAAAACAGGAAATGAAACGGCAACGACATTGGCATCATCATCTCCAGCATCAACAGCCCATTTGCTAGGTGAAGCACTACTACAGCTCAACATAGCATTCTTTTATTTTCTTCATTCAAGAGCTCTCTCTGGTCTAACTAACACACAGCAGCAGCAGCAGCAGCAGCTAACATTGATTTTCAAATGGGCCGCCCACGGTAATCGCATCAAATGTGTGTGACACAGTTTTTCTTGGCCCTAAGGAAAAAATCAATATAGGCAAACATTCTAATTTGCCCGGTATTTAAGCGTTCATATTCCAGCAGCACTACGCCAAGGATAACTTTGATGCCACACAGAAGACCTACCAAGCAAAATAATCGCCCAAGAACCACGGCACACGAATCAAAGGGAATTTATAACAAGCTAAAGAAACTATGTTTGCCCTATTGTTGCACAAGTTTTCATTAGTCCCGACGGAAAACAAAGGCAACATCTGCTAAGCTGTCGATATTGTCTTCTTCTGTGCCCGGCAAGCTGCAACTATTGAACAATGTTCAATTACGCTGCATTGACCAACATAATTAAAATTGTTCGCTAAAGTTTTAGTTTAACTTTAAACGACACAGACTGAGAGCAAAAACAAAGGACTCTGCGTAAATAAAACAAAAGGCAGAGCAGCAGCTCTCATAGAAAATGTCGCCGATGTCCTTTACACAACAATAGCAGCAGCTTGAAATGCGAAATCTAATGAAAATAGTAACGGAAATTCCCCACAACTCTGCTTAAAATGTAGCGAAAACAGCAGAAAATTATTTAAGCTACAACTTGAGCAGCAACAACAAAAAGTTTGATTAAATTGCATTTTGATGCCAATGCCAAAGTTGTTTCACTCAGGAAATTGTATTGAAAATTTGTATTTGAGAATGAGACGGCAAGGGACACAAGCAACGGACACAACTAAAGTCAAACTACTAGTTGTTGGCGCTTTTTCGAAGATGTTGGCGTATTTCTTTATGTTGCTTTTGACTTGACTTGAGTAAATAATGTGCCATTAAATAACGATTTTTAATTAGAATTTCCTCTAATATTGAACAAAAGAACCAGGAAGTGTAAGAATTTGCCATGCAGCTGAGTGTTCATTTAAATGAGGCGCGCAAATTATTAAGTTAATGGAGATTTTGGGCAAATGTAATTCGTAATTGCGAGAGAACCAGTCAATGTCTTTTGGAAGAAGGCACGGCCTTTACTAACTTGACCGAAACTGAGTCAAATAATAATAACGTGTTTTGTTATCGACCAGTAGGCGGTTGGCAAAGTTGTATTTTTGAATTCGAAACACATCAATTATAATTTCTCTTCTATAATCTCCAAACATTCAACAACGTACTCTCCTTAAGGCCAACAAGGCATTTTCATCTATAACCACTCTCTTTCCTCTCGTAACCCAACAGCAGCTAAAAGGAACTTTTCATTCCCAGGTCAAGCAATTCAATTATCTTTGGCTACTCCCCTCTCAACTCTTGTTCCTTTTCTCCATATCGTTTTTGCACTATTAGCTTCCAGTGTCAATTACTACTCACATTTAGAATGCCAATGGTGCTTTGACGTTTAGCATTCTCTACCAATTTATAGCAGAACTTCTTTCAAACTGACACTTCTATACAATCAATATGATTGTCTGTTAGCACTATAGTGCATGCCTCTAAAAATAAACACACACATACACGCACGAAAAAAAAATCGTAAGATTCATCTAGTGATGAGGGAGATGAACATCTAGGTACTTGAAAGTTTTATCGCCGACTTAACAAAAGGCAATGGATAATTGACAGGTTACAGAACAAAGCACAACAGCATTTCATCCTTAAAAAGCGAGTTAACTAAAATCCTAAAAGAATATCAAAAATATCAATGAAAAATGGGCCAGAATAGAAAAACTTACTAAACTTTTAAAACCAAATTTAATTTAAATAAACTTTAAATGCATCTTGTTTTTTAATTAACTGCCAGGAGGGCAACATCAGCTGCCACAGCAGCCGCAATGTATGAACGTTTATCCTTCCGACATTTTGTGTAATTGCTGCTAATTGAACATGACGTTCTTACTTCCTGTTTTCCTATCTCTCTCTCTCTGTAGTTACATTTCTTTCATAATTATAAATATAAAAACGTGCAACTATTTCTTCTCAACTACTGGTGATGGTTAAATATTAGAAAAGGGACACATAATTTGTGGTATATGTTATTATTTTTGGTACATGACTTACAAGTGTTTGTAGCAAGTATGCGAGGACTGCACGCAAAATTCTTAATAAACTAATCTAACACATGTCATCATGCCATGTTTTGTAAAGACCTCGCAGCGTTTCTATGATATGAAATTAAAAAAGACATGGGAATTGCATGTTGCCACCACTAATTCGGACAGCAACAGCACTACTAAGGAATTAAAGCTATGTGATGTACATATGAAAGTTGCTGGGATCTTAGGGTGACGTAAGCTGACTTAGTGTAAAAAGACGTTATGGTATTAAAAAGACCGATCTAAAGGCTGTAGTAGAAGTAAAAAACTGATTTTTGGACAGAAAAACTTGACAAATCAAAAAAGCTTGATTAGGGTAAAATTAGTAAGTTTCTAATGAAAACTTTTATTAAAAGATACTTATTTTCTAGATAAGGTGAAGTTTATATTCCTATGAAAAACTTTTTTTTTACAATGGATGTTTTTCTTCTTATAAATTCATGAATAGTAGATTTTACTAGAGCGCTGCACAAATGCATTAGCTTTACTAAGACAACAAATGACTTATTGCAGTGAGCAATGCTTGCAAGATATTCGCGACCAAAATTAAAAATTTACATGAATACAAAACACGCATTGTTTATGTTTTTCTAACCAAACTAAGAACACTTCTTGCTTACTTTAAGCTCTTTTCTCTCAAAACCATAACAATTATAACTACTTGATATGTCAATGAATGCAGTACATCATTTGAATGTTTTGAAGTCTACAAATAGAGTGATGACCATTGCTGTAGCTTTTGTACGAAGGTGAAGAGCTAAATGTGCGGAGTTCATGCTTTATGGTACAACAGAACATTTTGATATAATAAAGGTACATTTTGGTACAATAAATTGTACCATTTCCTACAATTAAAGTTCTTTTTGGTACAATAAATCTACTTTGTAATGCAATAAATATATTTATTGGTACAATAGATTGTACTCTTTGTTACAATTAAAGTACTTTTTGGAATAATAGGAGTAATTTTCGGCACAACAATAGTGCTTTATGGTACAATAAATTGTATTTTTTGATTTTGTACTTTTTGATGCAATAAATGTACTTTTTGGTACGATAAAAGTATTTTTTAACACAACAAATTTACTTGTTGGTACATAAAAGTTATTTTTGGTTTAAAAAATTTAAATGTTGGTACAATTACATGTACTTTTTGGTACAATAATAGTTGTATTTGGTGCAATTAATTATCCTTTTGGTACAATAAATTGTAATTTTTGTACAATAAATTGTACTATTTGGTACAGTAAAAGTACTTCTTGGTACAATAAAACTGTTTTGGTACAATAAAGTTACTTTTTGGTGAAAAAATTTAATTTTTTTTTGACAAAAAATTTATTTTTTGATAGAATAAAAATTCGTTTTGGAAAAAATTGCAAAAGTTTAACTTTTTGGCACGTAAAAGTACTTTTTAGTAAAATAAATTGAGCTTTCTGCTACAATAAAAGTACTTTTTGTTTAAAATAATTGTACTATTTGGTACTTTTTGTACAATAATTTGTAATCTTAGTTCTCTTGATCCAATTTCACACTCTTTCGCTCTTACGCTCCCTTGCTTTTGTTTTGTTTCTTTACCAGTTTCTGTAGTTTTTAATTAGTATCGGAATTGGAATACCGATCTTAGGGTGACGGAATTAAAAGCTAAAGTCTAAAGCCTGTCTCTTTTTCTGAATTTTAAAAGTTTTAGTCAACGAACTTTATTTAAGTAAGATAGCTCCATTTTGTCACACCTCCAATGGCTCATTGGTTGCAGCTCGCAAAATATTTGGGCAAAAGGTGCTATTGAAAAGAGCTGATTTTTAAAAGTACTATTTTCAATAAGCGGTATTCAACTTAATGTGCACTGACAACACTACGAGTAGTAAAACAATTGGCAAGTATGCATAAGTTCCTCAATAACTGATGTTCGTAATAGTCCATATATAATTATATAAAATCACTCACCCCGCGTATGAGATGACATTTATGTAATTTGATTTCAGAAATATTATTGTTTCCTTCAACACCATCCTACTAATGCTGTGCGAATCCTTGATTCTAACAGTAACCAAATACAAAACACCATGAATCACACATAATAACTTATGTCTACAAGCATTACAACAACCTAAATATAGACGCAGTGCAAAAACTGCTTTTTACCAGGATTTTTGTGCTTTAAAGGAATTACAGAATAGGTGCATCAACATTGTTGTTAATATTTCGTTGGCGTTTTACTTGGATCTTTTTTTTTTGCTTTTGTTTCATTTGCTAGCCAACACTATTTCGTGCATAGTTTTGGTCCACCGAATGCACAAAAACCAGAGGACCTGAACAACAGAAACAGGACAAACACTAACGCATGCATACACACACACACACACATTATGTCCAGCGACCATGGTTCTTTGAGAGAGAGGGAATGTCGTATGTTCCAGTGTGTGTGTGTGTGTGTGTGCGAAATGGCACATGAAACTATGCAACAAAAATGTCCTGTGGCATTTGTGTTAAGCTTTTCGTGTTAAACATCAAAAACCCGAAATAACAAAATATTTTATTTTGAAATTGCCAAGGAAATGTTTACACTAACATTTATGCAGCTGGTCTTTTAGCTACGCTAGACGTCGCCGACTTTATAATAAATAGTATGTCCTTTTTCTATTCACCATATCAAATGTGTGAATGAAACTGAAAACACACATACAAAATAGGAAGAAGAAATGTCGCATTTTGTCAATGTCATTCTCACAAAAGCAATGTTAGGAAATGCGGTCTGTTTGTACAGTAGACTACGGATAAGTGCACATCGGTTTTCGCGCGACTTTTGGTGCACTTATGCGGTTTTTGCATTTATACAACACTCGGATAAGTGCACAACTATTGCATAAATACAAATATTGCATAAGTGCACGATTATTGCATATATACAAACATTAGATTATTTTTATTAATCTGTAACACCAGTTCAGTTTGGACGGAACCCGATTATAATTTCAACATTTTTTAATATAATTTTTACTTTAACGTCTTTCTTATCATCACGAGAATCGTAGTTATTGAAAAATTGAGCTACAATAATGTTCATAGTTATTATAAGTGGAAATACATAGTTGGTATCCGATTATAAAGCTTTTGTATCCGATTATAAAGCTGTTTTTTTACATCAGTAACGACCAATAGCAGTCGGCGTTGCCACCTGAATACATAAAGCTAAAGTGCTGATAAAAAAACGTTTATGATTACAATTTCTTATTAAAGGTTTTTTAGAGCTAAAGAATACTTTAGCTAGAGAACGCTTCATACCTACTTTAGAAATTTTTTATGAATATGGCCCTTTATTTATATTTCTTTACATTACATAACAGGTTTTTAATAAAAACTTATAACATCAGTTCAGTTTAAGGTAAACAAAATCACAAATTTATATTTGATTGTTTTGGTGTTTTTCATATTTCATACAAAAAAATTAAAAATATTCAGTTCTGTGCCAAAATATGAGCTGTTAATAAATCATTGCAATCATATTTTTTGCTAAATACATATTTAATTGCACTCAATTCGATCCACCTAAACCACGTGTGCTGAAAAAGTCTGAAATCTTTTTTTGAACCGTGTTTTCTGTTCCAACCTTATATATTTTTTTCTCCAGTTTCTCTAAATCATAATCTACATTTATGTAGTATGAGAGATTTGCATTTATGCATGCAAAGTTGTACTAAAAAAGTAGTTTCAGGTTAGCAAAAGTTGTGCATTTATCCGGTTTTTGCATTTATACGTGTTGCACTTATCCGTGTATTTTTGCATGTAAACGTATAAAAAAGGCTAATGGCTTCAAGTTCCAGTGCACTTATGCGGTTTTTGCATTTATGCGATGTGCACTTATCCGTAGTTTACTGTAGTTCGTTTTGGTTTCAGTTTCGTTTATACTCTTCATTCGTTGTTATTTTGTTTTAATATTTTAACAGAAATATATGATTTTACGGTTTTCGGTTTTTACCAAAACTAAAAGAGCGGATGGAAAAAAATGAACCAAAACAATTTAAATAAACGAAATACTAAATAACCCGAAAGTTTGTGGTAAATTGTTAATTTAATATTACTGTAAATATTTGTTGGGGAGAGGTGCTTTTTGTTTGCTGTCAATTTAGAAATACACAATTGTTACAATTAATAACGTTACACACATCAGTCATAGATCTTATATTGTAGATTATCAGTATTATATCGGACGTGAACTGCCTTCCGCGTTCTTAATTGTGTCTCAATAAATTTGTTCCATTTAATTTTAAAATAAAATTCATATTTTTACCCATTAGAGATATGTGCCAGTTAGAATGACAGTTGTCTAAGTCATACTTAGTGCACAAAATGTTTTCACTAAAGTATAGATTGTTTTTTTAAAATATTCTGCAATTATCTTCAATATTTTAAAAAAAAAATCTAAATTTTCTGTACGTCTTATAAAAGGCGTGTTTTCAGAGGGTGCATTAACTTAGAGCACTTTCATTCTGATCAAATTTGACAAAAACTAAGAAATGAAAACAAGTTTGATAACAAAGATGTCAAATTATTTATTTGAATTTGAAGTAGTTTATACAGGCAAATAAACAATTTCAATTTTAAAATTATTGATTTTTTATATATGAATAAAATTTATTCAATAAAAATAGCTAATTCATTAATATTAAGTTCTTATGAAGATGTATTTATTAAATAAGTTGCGTTTTGGCAGCCAAATTTTCAGTGCTTAATATATTTCAATGTTTTCGAAAATCCGGTTCCGAAATCCGAATTTAAGAGCCGTTTTATATCTGTATAGTCATTTGCTATCTTAAGACTGATTTACATGCTATCCACTTATATCCCCTATCTTCTGTCAAATCAGTACATTTTGATTTTCTATCCACCTTGCTATAATTAAATATTACTTTGCTATAATTTTGTAGTGTTTGCCTTTGCTTACCCCTACATATTTTCTAATTAGGCTATCTCGCTCATGTTTTTGAGGGGATATGAGTAGATATGGGTAGATAGCGTGTAAACCATACTTTACCCTAATGACAATGGCTAACCAGTTTCAAAAATCCGGTTCCAAAACTCAGGTTTAAGAACCGATTTTATACCCTTGGCATCTGTCCCTTCTCTTGATGAATCGGTTAAAGGTTGATTTACACGATATTCACCCATATCCCCTATCAAATCAGTACATTTTGATTTCCTATCCACCTTCCTATAATTCAATATTACTTTGCTATAATTTTGTAGTGTTTGCCTTTGCTTACTCCTACATGTTATCTAATAAGACTATCTCGCTCATGTTACTGAGGGAATATGGGTAGATAGCGTGTAAACCATACTTAATGCACATAACTTTACATAAGTACATAAATTATTTATAGTTGACATTTAAATTTAGTTTTTAAGTCACCACTTTGCACTGTCATTGTATACGAACAATAAAGACAATTCTGTTGTCCATAAAACGAAGAATGCATAAGTAATGATACAAGTACCTGAAAATTAAAGAACTATTCAAAGTAAAGAAATATGATAATCTAAGTTTTTGTTTTTGTTTTTGTTTTCTTGACAAGACCATTATCATTCTAACTGGCACATAGTATGTATATATCATATTTAAGCTCGTTTTGAATAAGAGATAATTAACTTATATATTAAAATATTCAATATAAGGAGAATATTAGTACAAAATAGTCAATAATTTTACAAGTTAAATTACAAAAATGAAATTTCTTACATAATATGAAATGTAAAAAATTTTATTCTTGGAAGTCTATCAGTATTGCTCTCTATTTCAGTCAAAAAATAACATACAACATTCACTATCTTCGAAATTTTAAATTGCGAAATACAAAATTTTAGATTGCAATGTGAACTGGGTTTAATTAAAACCAAAATGGCAATTACAAATACCCTCAATACTTGCAGTGTAAAGCGACAATCAGAGCTTCCAAATGCCTTTAAAACACTACCAAGGAAATGCTTTGCATTTTTCTTATCCTACATGTTTACAGCAAAAATATACCCCTGTACATGTGTATTATGTCTATTTAACATTCTTTCATTTGATAATTTAGCATTTGTTACCTATTTATCACAGGTTTCATACTTTCATCACAGTCAATCCCTCTATATACAGATTGAAAGAAACTGTTCGTCAAGAAGAGACTGGCAATACTGTTAACCTTCATTATATTAGTATAGACAACTACCAGATATCAAAAAGTGTTTCCCCTGGCAATGCTGTATATAAACAGAGCAGCCATTAGTTAATTTGATTATAAATCAAGATCTATTATTTTTATTAAAATTTTAGTAATTTGAAGAATTTGTTTTCCCCTTGCGTATCTGCTTGCATAACTTTTATATATTAACCTCTTTAAGAGGAAAAGTATTTAAACTGTTTGTTTGTTAGTTTTAGTCGATCGTATTGTATATATATATCAATTTACGTTAAGTGTATCAAATGATACATCAAATTCGGCTAACGTTCAGAAAAGTATTTAGTTGTTCTCTTTGTTTACATATTTATAGAGAAACAATATGGTAACACTACTTTCCACAATCGAATAATAAAAACATCAGCCGTCCAAAGAACAAAGTCGTATATTGCAAAGGCGTAATACGGCCAACGGATTAAGTACTTATAAACCAAACAAGTAAACGTATACTTATACTATTTAGTCTGCTGATCTATTACATTTATTTTAAAAATATTAAATATTATCCATGTTAAATTCTTTGCCATAAGTCAATATATCTATAGCCACCAAAACAACCATGTAATAGTTGACATTACAATATAACGCCGTCAAGTGTAAGCGCGCTTCGGCGTTGTGTTTCTGTAGCCGATTGCACTTTTCCCCATTTATTTCATTGTTGTTGTTTGTATGAATTGTCTGTCAGTCGCTTTGCAAATTTCATTGTTAATTTTTCACTTGTGTGTTTCAATTGCCTTTGCAAGGCAAGAAAAGGAAAATTAACCAAATTAATGTAATTAAAAATTATAGGAAGTTGCAAAAGTATATTATGAAATCATAAATTAGTGCAAAGAAATAATTGACTTCTACGTTAAATTTATCTCAACAACAGAGTCTGAAAGTCCAAACAAAAGAGAGTGAAAAAAACCTAGGTTGTTAATAATGGAGGCCGTTCCACGGCTGCATATGCTCTGTTTTCCCAGTAAGACCAGTCCGGAGGGCACCTCGTTCGCTGGTCTAAAAAGGGTAAGTGTCCGATTTAACGATTTCATCAAAAACTGGACCAAAATTGATGTCTTTGCTGTTGTAATTTCCAATTTGCTACAGGTCAAGAGGGGGTGGGGTTTGTGGTTGCAGGGAAAACTGACTCATCTTGTGTGTTTATTATTATTGGGTCTTACAAACCCTTGCGAATGAGCTGATATCTTTTTCTTTGTATTTCAATCTTTATTTATTTCATTTTTTCGCTAAGCTTTCTCCCTTTCTCTCTCCCTCCTCATCTTAGTACATTGCGGAGTTCTACCAGGAGAATCCCGACAATTACTCCAAAGAGCTGTATGCTTTGGAAACGTTAAGGAATCAAGCACTTAATACCCCCAAAGATAATTGTGCAATACTTAAACGTTACTTCTGCCAACTGGAATCATTGCTAAATCGTTTTCCCAAGCTGCGTGACAAAAAGGTCATCTTTCAATTCACTTGGAAGGATTTATACAATAGTAAAGTTCATGAGTACAATGACATAGGCTATGAACAAGCGGCTGTGCTCTTCAACATAGCCGCAGCTCATACTCAGTGCGGCGCTTCAGTCGATCGCAGTGATGTCGAGGGCATGAAGTTGGCCTGCACTCATTTCCAGTGTGCCGCTTGGGCTTTTGGTGAAATACGAGAGCGATACATCAACATGGATGAGTTTGGTGATTGTTTCACCACCGAACTATTGGTATTTATGCAACAGGTATCCCTGGCTGAGGCCCAAGAATGCATTTTGGAGAAATCCTTGATTGACAACCGTAAACCAAATATTGTGGCTAAAGTAACAGCACAAATTGTGGTATACTATGGAGCAGCTTTGGCTGCTCTTTTGACAGGAGGTGACGATGGACCGGTTGCTCAAGTTTTGGATTCCTCGGTCTATAAGCAATGGAAGAAGTATGTGCGTTTTAAAATCTCCTATTTGAGTTGTATACTGTATTTATACCAAGGACAACATGCGGAAGAGCAGAGAAAAATGGGTGAACGTGTCACTTTATATGAGGTGAGTGAAAAATAAATTGTCATAAATTTTGAACTGGTGAAAAATGTGAGTGAAAAATAAATTGTCATAAATTTTGAACTGGTATCAATATTGAATCAAATGTGGTATATTTATGTATGAATATTAATATATTCAAATTTCAACAAAAAGCTTTGCTATAGCTACGCATTGGAGAACATTAAGGGAATTACTTTATAACAATAAAAAAAATACTTTAATGTTTCCTTTACATCGCCTCAATGGTCAAGGTTCTCCCGAATCGTTTTATATATTTATGTATATATTTATTATACATATCAGCAAATACTTACATTAAGCGAATTAAATGCAGAGCTTTTTCGTACTATACTCATTGGCATGCATAGGACTTAAGTCAAACAAGATATCTTATATATATGTAGAAATTAAAGTCGTTAAATATAAATACATATGTGTTATTGTACATACAAAAGTAGTAAGGAAACAAACAAATTAATTTCGCAAACGATGTTATATATATCACCGGTTGTTTTACGTTGCGAGTTTTTTTTAAATTCTCATAATGATCATACAATTTAATTCGTTGTTCTCTATCTTATCTAGGCCGCCTGGGACAAGCTGCAAGAGGCTCGTAAAGAATCTAAATCCTTGCCAGACCAAAAAGAAGTCAACGAATCACTCGTTTTCACCGCCGACGTCGTTGAGGCAAAACGTAAAAATGCCAAAAATGAAAATGAATTTATCTACCATGAATCCATACCAGAATTAGCCACTATAACTGCGGTACAAGGGGCTAACCTTGTTAACGGCATTGGTTTCTCTGTCACAGATCCCGATGTAGCTGGGGAAGATATATTTGCTCGCCTTGTGCCCATGAAGGCTCATGAATCGAGTTCTATGTACAGCGAAGAGAAAGCTAAACTTTTGAGGAAATATGGCTCAAAAATTGAAGAGAAAGACGGTGAGCTGGCTAGTTTCATGAGCTCCTTAACCTTGGATAATCTAAATATAAACGAAGAAAAGGCAAATAAGATACCCCAAGGAATCGTTGATCGATGTGCCGCCTTGAATGCCAACAAAACAGCTATACCTGAGCTGGTGACTTCCATGTCGCGTTTGGCTGAAATCTGTACAGATGTCGAGGCAAATTTGGCCGAAATAGCCAGCATTTTAACTCAAGAAGATAAAGAGGAAAAGGAGTTTCAACAACTAACTGGCGTACAACGTACACCCAACGCTCATATTACCGAGCTGACAAGAGAATTTCAAAAATATACTGAAGCCCACAACAGAGCCGGCGAATCCAATGATACGTTGCGAAAAGCTATGGAGTTACATATAAATAATTTAAAAATCTTGGCTAAACCTTTGCAGGAGATACAGCAGTCAGTGCCCAAATTAAGTTCGGAATTAAATACAGCTGAAGTTTTCAAGGATGTTAAATTAATTGTCAACAAGGTAAACGAAATGAAGGCCCAAAGATCACAATTCCATGCTGATTTACGTATTGCTGTCAATGATGACGATATCACGGCCAAGATTATCGCACATGATTGTGATGAGGACATGCAAGGCCTGTTCGACCGCGAACTGTCTAAACATGAGCGCTTGACACAGCTCATTGACCAAAATCTTTTGGCTCAAGAGAATATTTTAAAAGCTTTAACTGAATCCTACGCCAAGGCAGCTCCTGTGCTGAAGACTTTAGCAGACGTCAAACACAAGCGAGAAAGCTTTTTTGCCTCCTTGGCTGCTTCATATGATGTTTATGAGGATTTGTTGGCTAAATCAGCCAAGGGTTTGGAGTTCTATAATAAATTGTCGGGTAAGTTCAAATGTGAGTAGCTAAGATTCACATTAAACTTTACCATATTAATTTTCTTCTCCAGCAAACGTTCAAAAGCTCTTATCCCGCTGCAAATCTGCGCGCGATGTCCAGTCTGAGGAACGTCAACAACGCCTGAAGAGTGTTACCAATAAACCGACACCGTCACCACTACCCACAGATACTTATAATTTAAACAATCCATCGCCAGTGACTAGCACTTCAAGCACACCCAAATTGCGCGACTATATGAAGGCCAAAAAGGAGGCAAAAGAAAAGAATGCTGCATTAGGAGCCACAGCTGCATATAATCCAAATTCCACGCAATATATACCGCCAGTGAGACCAAACCCTTTGGGCTCTGAGAATCCCTCACAAGCCGTTTGCTCCGGTGGGACTTACTATCCAAATTCGACATCAGGTAATGCCATGCCGCCGACGGTGGGACCGAATGAACCGCCGCCGCCTTATAGTCTGCAACAAACACAATATTATGACCCCAATGCGGCCGGTTACACCAATCCGATGTATTACCAATATCAGCAGAATGTATCGCCTCCAGCTTACAAACCCCAAGCCTCGCCCAATTCACAATTTACAGCGTTGAATGTTAATATGGCAGGTCTCTCATTACAGACTGCAACTGCTAACAATATGGCATTGACTGCTCCTAATAGCTATCCCCAAATGGCTTACAATGCTGCAGCTAATATGCAACAAGCCACTAATGCTTACAATAACAATCAGGGCTATGTTCCTGCAGCATCAGGAGGCAATTACAACAACCAACAGGCAACACCCTACAATGCTATGAATGTGCAAAATAATTACCAGAACAACCCATCCAATAATCAACAAACCGCAACATCTTACAATCCCCAAACTCCACAAAATAATTATAATGTAACGCCTCCAAACCACCAGCAAACCCCAGTGGGTGTTTACAACAACACCTCGAGCGTAGGACAGCAACAAACTTATATGTCCCAAAATTCTTCACAACAGACCCCTCTTTCTATTTACCATGCAACTAACAGTTTGGCACATAATTTGACGGGAGCAAATGCCACATATTCCTCACAATCGACAGCTCCTCATTCTACCCAAATGTACACACAACCTGTAGTTACCACAGCTACCAATACAATTGCAAGTCAACAGTATTCTTATGGATTTAATGATGGCTCTGGAGGAATTTCTTCAAATCATCAACAGCAACAGCAGTTACAAAACAATTTCCCCAACTCAACCCCCTTATCCCATAACATACCTCCAAGTCAACCTCTGTACGTGGCCACAAATCAGGTATCTGCGTCCGTTATACCACCCTCTTTGCAGGCTCCCTATATTGTCAGCCACCCAGCCGTTGCAGCACAGCAAACATCTACTCCTGTAGCTGCAAACCAGTTGACAGGTCACCAACAACATTTGCCAGTGGGCCAAAGTTTAAATGCCGGCCAGACGCAAATAAATTTAACACCCCAAACGTGTCAGGAACAGATGAATAAGGTTTTGAATAACTCAACAAATGTTACCCAGGTACCAGATCAAACATTAGCGCCTCAAAAGTTGAATTCTGTCGGTCAAACGTTGCCTCACATGGCAGCTAATATGACTAATGTACAGGTGTTTACCACTGTAGCGTCTGATATGAGTATCCCTGCGACTTCTTCTGCAGCTTCAGTTGCTACAACTTCAACAGCTACAGTGGCATCTGCATCATCGACTATGCACCCAGGTTATAGTTACAACCCCCTGACAGGCACATTCGATTATGGCAGTGGATATCATCAGGCCACGCCAAATAATCAACCCTTCTACGGAAAATACACAACTGGAGCAGAACCCTTCAACTCGCAAGTTGGCACGACCGATTCTTTTAGTTCGGGCAAATCTAATTTATCCACAGGATTGGAAGTGAGTTTAAAAATAAGACAAAAATGCCGCATTTTGTTATTTATTTTTCTTTCTAGACTCCAATTATATCTCATACAAAGACTACGGCATTAAATGCCTCTACAGAAAACGCTGATGGGGCCATTTCAAAAGCAAATAATGACACAAATTATTACAATCCGCCCTATGGCTATCAGTTAAATGGTTTATCTTCTGGTCCTAACCAAAGCCTACCGACCAATGAGTCTTCAACAACATCTGAAACGGCAGCTGTCGATGCGGCACCTACCCCTCCTCCACAGAACTATTATCCACAACGTCAGTCGTCTACAACTTACATGCAAAGTGGCGCAGGAACAACGGCCAGTACGCAGACCACAAAAAGTGGCAATACATATGCCACTAGTAGCCAACAAACGCCGAAACATCAAAATACCCAAAACGCTAATGCAGCACCAGCAAGCGCCACTGCAAATATGGCTGCAGCAAAACCCGCACCAACGACCAAGAAATCATCCAACATAGATCTTTTAACGGATATTGATTTCTCGTTGGGAGGATCTGTGCCACCGCCAATGCTACCAGAGCCAGCTATAAAACCAGTGGTTATA
Organism: Muscina levida; assembly: GCA_964034835.1. Lineage (NCBI taxonomy): Eukaryota > Metazoa > Arthropoda > Insecta > Diptera > Muscidae > Muscina > Muscina levida. Next base: position 147,683,758 of record OZ035883.1, on the reverse strand, counting down.
AATAGCCCACCAGCCAGTCAAGTGTTGGCTGAGCCCGTCAAGAAATCAGAGGAGGTGACAGCTAGCCCCGAAATTTTAGAAAAGACGAAACAAGTAGAGGTAGAATAGTTATTATTGAGAATATGAATTTTGTTTAACTGTGTTTAATATTTTTAGGAATATGTGAACTCTGTGGTGGCCTCCCAGCAATCGCCCATAACCGCTATTCCTTTGACACCCATAAATTTAACATCTCCCACGGATTCTCCCGTTGTCCGTAAAGCCAGTTTTGATAACTTGTCAGTTTGTTCTGATTTAAGTTCAATTGACAACTTTGATTGGGATTCGGTTTCAATTCGCAGCGCTGAGAGACAACACAACAGTGATAAACATTCCTTTTCATCACCAATGACTGCTTCATTCCAGTTAAAACCGTTTGACCCCTTTACAGATGATAAAGTTTTAAAATATTTCCTCAAAGAGGTGGAACGTTTTGAAAAGGTTGTTGAATCACTGAATGTGAAAATGTTAAATGGCCACACATCATTATCCACCAAATGGAAAGAGTTGCAGGACCTGTTAGCGAAAGACGGCAGCAGCCGTAGCACAACAATAGCGAAATTATTTCCAGAAAAGAATAGATCTGTAGATTGTTTGCCTTATGATCACGCAAGAGTAAAATTGGAAAAGGAAACAGATGATTACATCAATGCAGCTTACATAAAGGTAAGGGAAAATAAAGTTTAAATAACTCAATATATTTATACCTATGTTCAAATTTCCCATAAGAATTTGGGCACTGGCTGTCCAAATATGATAATTGCCCAGACACCACAACAAAATACGATTAACGACTTTTGGTCTATGATATGGTCACAAAAAGCACGAACTGTACTCAGTCTACATACACCAAATGAGGTAATAAATGTCAAGAATTGATTATTCAATTACAAAAGAATTTAATTTATTATTTAATAATTTATTTATGTATATTAATTGAAAATAATGTTAGATGTTAGATCCATTCTGGCCCCATGTTATGGATAAGGAGGCAAACTTTGATGATTTCACAGTGAAATGTTTAAAAGTAATACAATTATCCCACTGTGTGGAGTACCAGTTGAGCCTTAGCCTGTTAGGCTCGGATGCCATAATAGAGTTGGCGGTATTACAGATAAAAACATGGACTAAAAGGTAACTACATTCAATATTCAACTTTCATTAATTATAACTGAATGCATTTTTTCATTGTAGTACGCCTCCATTAATTGTTGGCATAGCCCGCAATGCAGTCCAAGCCCATCAACAACGTTGCTTAGATTACAAATCACCAGGATCTCCATTGATTCTAAATTGCTTGACTGGCTCCGAGAGATCTGAGTTAGTGGCCATTGCCATAAGCGCCATATTAGCCACACAGAATAAGAGACCCGTCTTAATAAGTAAACAAAAAAATTGAAAATTGTCCGGTAATATGACAACCTTTTGCATATATATTTAATTTCAGATGTGATTGATGTGTGGCTGCGCATTTGCCAACAACGCCAACAAGCCTTGAGGGATGTTGAGACCTTGGAGCAATCGTTGCAAATTGTGTTAAATCAGGCACATGATGTCTTAAATAAACGTTAGTACTAGTTGGGAAATTTTTACAATTATCCGATATATATGTTTCATATTTCTAGGAGGCATGATGACATCGTATCAAATGAAAATAGCTCCACAGGTAACCGCCCAAGAGAAACAAGCTACTAAAGATCCACTCAACGATTTAGATGCTTTATGGAAACTAAAATGATAAATTATTTATTAAAGCAACACTAAAATTCCATTAGAGCAGAGTTATGAAGACTTGGGAGCCGAGCGAAATAAATTTATTACCTTAAGGGATTTTATTCAATATCGACTTCTTTAAAAAAAAAAAAACAAATAACAAAAACATCAAGCAAGCTTAACGATAAAACCCCATTAACTATTATTATTATTATTATGATTACTATTGCAGTGTAGTTTTAAATTTTAAAGCAAAGATAAACAATTGTTGAAAAACTAACTATAATTGAATATTTGAACGTGAAGATCTTTGATCAAAAACATAAACCCTATATTATTTATATATTTACAATATGTTGAAAATCTCCTATATATCTTTATAAATATTTATCTTTTTCGTAAACAAAATGCATTATATTCACAAAACATTATACAATTATACCCCCTTACACCATTTCTTATTGGTCAGGCACATCTAGAAACATGGTATACATATTTAAATATATTAAAATAATTGAAAAACAAAAATATATACGTTATTTTATTGTAGCTGCGTTGATTTGGCAGTCCCGATATAATTAAACATGAATTTAAATTAAAAATTGTGAATGGTTATTAATGGTTTGGTGCTGCGCTAACGACACCTCAGACATGAACCAATATTTGCAAATTTTACAAAATGTCGGTCGCAATAGTTTTCTATTCACCGAAATGAAAAATTATTGTGACCGACATTTTGGAAATTTTATAAACATTGGTTTATGTCCGAGGTGTCGCTAGTACAGTTTACAACCCAAATAACCATTCACGATGGTGGGCATTTTCGAACAAAAACCGTTACTATTCAATAAAACACATATTTTTTATTACTTCTATTTTTATGACAGTTTTAATGCAGGAAAATATAATATTTAATGGAATAGAATGTGTGATTTTTTTTCAACTGAAAATACAAAAGGATGTGCACTAGAGCCCCGACTTGCGTTGTTAATGGGGACCGGAGAAATGCGACGCAAATGGAATCACCTTTTTCTATATAAATACACTGAAATTAAATTTATTGGGGTAAATATTCAAAACAGAGCAAAAAATTTGGTATTTTTGATAAGAAAACAAGTATGGATACATTTTTATTTATTTCATTTACTTTTACAAATGTTTATAATTATTATAAAGAAATAACAAAACAATTAATTTAGGAAATGTAACAAAAATTAAATTCATTTACATATATATATATATTCATAAAAAGTAGATGCGGTAAAAAATTTAACCGTTTTTAGCGACGCAATTCGAAATCAAAACGACGCAAATCGGAAACAAAACGACGCAACTTAAAATTGCAACGACATAAATCGAATTATTCCGGTTTTGAAAAAGCGACGCAAATCGGGACGACGCAAGTCGGGGCTCTAGTGTACTTGGTTTAATCGATCTCTGTAATTAACAAAGCTATTCAAAATTAGAATTTAGGTGTTTTATGAAAAAAAAAATATGGAATACACATTGTTTGTCGATAGATACTAGGAGCAGATAGAAATTTGTCTGTCTGTTGAGCAACTAAGGAAAACGTTATTAGCTTTGTACTAGATTTTCCTCCACATTTTCTCCGCAAGATATCTGTTGAAGAAATATACAAAATAAAAAAATATTTAAATATTTTAAATTTTCTTTAAGAATAAAAGCTGTTTATGGAAAATGCATTGGGATGCTTAGATATTATCCCCATAAATTTTTTTTCTAGAAAATTGTTTAGAACTTTATTTTGAGAAATAATTTAATCCGGATAGATCTGAAAAATTAAAATAAATTAAATTTTGAAATTTATAGTCACGCCCATGTTGTTATCGAAAACAACTGTTATATAGACGTTGGTGGTTAAAATTCTGAGACTTTAGATAATCCAGTCCTTACTAATCCTAAAAAATATAAGGTTTTATATGAAAATCTATAAAAAAAATGTATAAAAACATGACATGATCATAATTTACTTATTAACTACATAAGTTCAAAATCGTACTTACAATCATTTAGTGGCATGAAAACTCTTTGTCCAAGTCATTAAAGCGCCTGTGTTTAATCCTTGCATTTTGTAGAAAGTAGTTCAAAATATTGGCATTTCAAATACATTACAGTCATACATCTATAGCTTCCTTGGCGTATAACAGATTCCCTTTGTCAACTATTTAACGGCCTTCTCTGACTTAAAAAAAACCATTATAAATTATAACTGTAATACATAAAAGAAAAGATACTTCGGAACGATACAAATTAAACTCTTTATTTTAATGAAATTGTTTTATTTAACATTTTATTGTGTTTTTTATTCTGGTATTTTTGGATAATTTGCCTAATTTGTTCGTTTATTTTTTGGTTTTTGTTTTTTCTTTACAACTACAATCATGAAAAATATATCTAAAAAAATTTACATTTAAAAATTGTGTTTTTTGGTTTTTAGATTTTAACTCATTTGTTGTAGGCTTGTTACTGTTGTTGTTGTTTGTTAATTAATGTTTTAAACACTGAGCAAACGCTTACTGTATACGGTTGTGTGTTTCTGTTTTGATGTTGTAGTTTATTTAAATGAATTATTAATTAGCGCACCAATGTTATATTTTTATTCTCTCCACGTCTCTCTCACACTTAGTTTCTTACATTACACATTTAAAAAAGCAGTCTAATTGCAAACAAATGGTTTCATTTATTATTGTTTTTCTTTTCTGTGTTAATATTATTCATTTTGGCATTTAAAAAATATGTGATTTACTTTTAAAAATTGTTATGGGTTGTTACTTTCCATACACATTGTTATTGTTTTAACTTTATTTAAATTATCAATTATTATCTTTAGTAACTAAACGTTGACAAATATTCGGTATATCGTTTTGTTATACGAGTAATTTTGTTGTTGTTGTTTTAGATTAGTTGGTTTCTTTTGTTCTTGTTAATACTTAAATTATTTTGTAACAAATCACAGTACATAATATAGCGTTTGTTTCTTTTTCGTAGCCTGTTTAAAAAAGTAAAATATTCGGGGGCTTTTAGTTTAGAAAAAGATACATTTAGTAGTTAGTGGTTTTCTTTAAGGACTAAGTAGTAAAACGTATAAAATGATAAGGACTTAAAGACTAAAGGAAATACATATAAAATAAAAAAATATTTGAGTTGGAAAGATACGACGATTATAACAAACTTAACTTTTATACCATATATTTATATATATATAAATAACAATAATGGACTTGAAAATTAGGGGTGCAAATGTGCCCTAGACATATACATATACAAAAACAAGTAAGATCATTTGTAAAACTGGCAATAGAAAAATATAAAACTTGTCTTCAGTGATAAGAGATTTTTCAAAATATAAGTGAATATTTCGCTTTGATGAAGAAGAATTTCACTTTAAATCGTTATTTATGCTATTTACGCTAGAAAGGAATTTTAATCTTTCATAAAAAGTAATCAATTGTTCCGTAGAAGGAATTATAGTCAAAAAGAATTGCTTTAAAAACATGTAATACTCATTGATAATAAAAACAATGTGTTAATGTGTTATGCTTCATCTGAAATATGTTATAGTTTTTAAATTCAAAAAAAGAGAACTATTAAAAAAACTTGGGAGCAATTTGTATTCTTTTACTAACTTTCTTTCACTGAAAACGAGCTTATCATTCTAAGGAGAACCTACTTGATCATCTTTAAAATTGACACTTTTACTACAGAAATAGTACTTTTTACCGCTGCCAATATATTTCGAATGATAAAAATGAAGCACATATTTTCCGTCTTTTTTTTGATCGTAATAGCTGAGTTTAGAATGTGATACACAAAAATATTCGATATTGGAATTAATGGCACTAATCTTAAACAAAGCAAGTAAAAAAATATAATAATAAAAAAAGACATTTTCAATAATCCCTTAACTATATACAACTTTCCTTGGGAAATACAAATCAAACAAAAAAAAATAACAATTATTGATCTATAAAAGCTTAGCAAGGACACAACTTTCCTTCACACCTCAAGCGACATTTTATTAGCAGACATTAACAATACTAATAAACTTTCGTTTGAACTGATCTTAGAAACTGTCCCGCTCTCTCTCTCTCACTCTCCGGCTGCTTTATATGCTATAACTGAAAGCATAAAAGTTTTACGCGATAAATTCTACATTCGGTTCTCTATAACATTTGTACAATTACAAAAAGGCGTATGGGGGTCCTGCTGGGTTATCTTAGTTAATAAACCTTATCGTTTTTGAGAATTTCTTGCAGTGGTCTACATTGTATTTGTGTAGGTTACAAATTCCTAAGGGAAATCTAGGTGTATCTATGTAGTTCATTGAAATGTTTTGTAAATTGTCTGCTTGATGATTTCCCCCTATCCATAAACAGCCGTTTCCCCCTTATAAACAATTGCTCGTTTGATGAAATTCCCATATATGCATACCTCCTCCTCTATCCCTCTCTACTATAGTTTTTTTTCTCTTTGTTTTGGGAGGAGATTTACAATCTTTCGTTAACGGTTTTGTGTTATATAAAAAATTACGTCGTCACAACATCTGACACATAGTAGTAGAAATATATAGTAGTATGTATGTATATGTTGTATGTATGTATGTTTGTTTGATTTTGCTTTAGTAGTATATAAAAAACACATAGAAAATAAACAAAGAGCATATTTGGTGGAGAATATGTTCTAAATATTGTTATGTCATGTTGTTCAAGTATTCCATAAAACACAGCTTGGTAGTAGGAGGATCTTACTATGATATAGAAAGCATTCTATTCTATTTAGTGACGCAAAGTTCGGCTTGACCTGGAGGTGGTCATTGCCAGTTTTGTCCTAAGCCCATCAGCTTTTGTTGCCCTCCGCCTGTAAATCGATTTCACTTAGCAGCGCCCAATTTTCACTGTCCCCATGGACATGCAGTCGTATTTCTTTGATGGCGCCAATTTTCGTATCGATGGATCCCTCTGCCACGCCCATATTGTCAAAGGATCCAACTATTAGATAGCCGTCTGTGGTTGAGTTGTAGAAACTCCAGACGGGCGAACTCTCACTCAGTGTATCGGCGGGTAGAACTTCAACTGTGGTATTGTAGAAACGGTCAGAAGGATGCTCCGAGTTGCCACTTCTAAACAAATAATGCTTGAGGGCAGTGGGCTTATCAAATACGAACTGCACCAGATCTCCAGGCTGTGGCAACAAACCCCAGAAGTAAGTTTCGCCCCGGTAAGCTCGTTTAAGCAGAAAGTTCTTATATGGGGCAATATTCGTCTTGACTTGCGCCGGCGGATTGTGAGTGTGGGCATAAAAGGTGGGTACTTTAGAGCCAAACTGTTTATCTTTCAATTTTTGCACTTTGCCCCTAAGCGATGAGCTTGTGCCAATATGCTGAAACAGTGAGGGTCGATAGTGCAGCCAGTACTTGGCTTTCTCCTGATTGCAATGCTTCTGGTCGATATCGTTGCGACACACTTTGGATTCCATAAAATAGGCCAACAGCCAATCGACCGGTTTGTCGTTGTAGAACATTTGGAAATATGTTATGAGATAGGGCAGCTCTGCGGATTTGAACATCTTTCCAATGAAACCCAATTGACAGAAGTCCAAGAGAAACCATGGTGGTTGATCTGGTTTGGTCAAAGCACTTTTGGTAATGGCGAATTTCTTCATGGTCGTTATAAAATGGCGTTTGGCTAAAATGTCATCTTCCAGTTGGACATAGAAGGTGCCTGAAAAAGAGACGAAACATATGTGCAAAACATTATACAGAGAGAAAGAGAGATATAGGTAAGGAAAGAATACAAAAAGGGTATATAGAATATAAAATGGTAAATCTTTTGAAGAACATTAGGTTCCCAGATCGAATTACAATGTGGTCCCGAGAATTACATTGTTGGTAATAATGCCGCTTAGATTACGTAGGTTCCCACGTCGTCAAATGTACTTTTTAGTACAATTAAAGCATTTTTTTGATACAATAAATATAATTTTTTGGTACAATAAATTGTACTTATTGGTATATAAAAAGCATTTAATGATACACAAAATTAAACCATTTTGAAAAATAAAAGTACTCTTTGGTACAATAAAAATGCTTTTGTTCACTAAAATAACTTTTTGGTAGAATAAATGTACTTTTTGTACATCCAGGATTCTGAGCCATACATTAAGACAGGTAGAACCAGTATCTGGTATAGCTGGAGTTTTGTTCGTCGAGAGAGGGCTCTGTCATTGAATCGCTTGCTTAGTCCGTAGTAGCATTTATTTGCAAGCAGGTTTCTTCTCCGGATTTCTAGGCTGACATAATTTTCTTTGTTGATGGCGAAGCCAAGGTAGACAAAATTATCTACCACCTCGAAGTTATAGGTGTCCCAAACGAGTAGATTCTTTGTTCGTTGAGAAGGCTGCAGTCACATCCCGCAGTTTTCGACCGATGATGTCTACGTCATCAGCGAACGCGAGTAGCATGTGGCTTTTGTTGAATATAGTGCCACTCGTGTTTACTGCAGCTTTTCTCATTATCATCTCCATCACAATGTTGAAGAGATCGCACGATAGGCCGTCGCCTTGTTTTAGGCCTCGTCTGGTATAGAATGGCTCCGTAAGGTCCTTGCCAATCTTCACTGAAGACTTCGTGTCAGTCAGCGTCATTCCGCAAAGACGTATCAGCTTCGCTTCAAGTAATTTCTGCCGTATCGGGCTGTCGAAGGCAGCTTTATAGTCGACAAAAAGATGGTACGTGTCAGTTGTTGATTTTCCAGGTCTAAAGCCACACTGATAAGGCCCGATCAGGTTGGATAACACTGGCTTTAGTCTTTTACATAGCACGCTCGACAGGACCTTATATGCAAATCAATCAAAACAATCACCTGTGTTTAATTCCAAAAGGAATAAATGTTGAAAAAACCCAGAAATAAAAACCCGTAAGGTATTAGTTTTTTCAGAAAAATTAGGCGTTTTATTGTCGTAAACAATATTACCTGTAACCAATTGTAGGGTATGCGTTATGGACGAGATCCAGTAAACGAGTGTTTACACAAGAGAGAAGTGAACTATAGTTAGATGAGAAAGGGAGCCTTTGAGTATAATTTGACTCGTTACAATTTGACGGATTGTAACGTAAGGGCAAAGGGTTGCCAACAAGCACGAATTATAATACCCTATAGTAGGGAAATATGCCATGTCAAATTATACAACCTGTCTTCAAATAAAAAAAATAATCTTAAAAGCGTTTCACACGCACTTGTGCATGGATCTTCTTCTTATACTTCGCTGAAAATTGTCCACACGGAAGAACTAGTAGCTTCCCGTACTTAAATAGCATATCGAAATAATGCGCAATACAATACCAAAAGCGTATCAAAAAGTACTACAAAATACCAAAGTGGACTTAAGAGTAGCAAAAAGTGTCCCAAAAAGTACTAAACAAAATGTCCATTAAGTACCAAAAATTTAGTTAAAAGTAGCAAAAATGTACTTAAAAGTAACAAAAATTACAAAAAAAATGTGTCTAAAAAGTACCAAAAAGTGTACCGAAAAAGTACCAAAAATACCAGGAGTGAACTTAAACAATAAGTAAAATTGTACTCAAAACATACCAAAAGTTTAAGCAAAAAGTACCAAAAGAATACGCAAAAAGTATCAAAAAGTGTATTCATAATCCTAAAGTGTAATAAATAACAAGTACCAGAAGTGTACATTACAAATATACCAAGAATATAATCAAAAATGTACCCAACAAGCACCAAAAGTCTAACAAAAAGTACTCAAAGTGTACTAAAAGTGTTTTAAGCTGTACCGAAAGTGTATTATGTGTATTCAAAAGTACCAAAAATGTATCCAACCAAAAGTGTACCAAAATAGTACTAAAATGTGTTCCAAAAATTACCACAAAGTAATAAAAATTAACCTTAAAACAACAAAAGTTGTACCTAACAAGTATTAAAAGTATACCCAACAAGTACTTAAATTGTACCCATCAAGTACTTAAAGTGTATGAAAATGTGCCAAAAAGTGTAGCAAAAAGTAAAAGATATGTATTATATTTGTTTCTACTACGGCAACGTAGTTTACTTTAAAGCAACGGTTCTAGACATCGACAGACCGATCTTATTAGTTCCAGGAGTATCAAATCTAGGAATCTCTACTTTGGAACCAAATCCAAATATTTTTGCTGACCATTTATAATTGTTTTCTTCATTCTGTCCTTTCCCTTATTTGCTGCTTTTTTAATACAGTTATGGTATGAATATCTATTTCTATTGCCTGTAAGAAAATGCTGTCTTTATTCAACTCAACTTACCCTTTGTCTGAGCATAGGCCATTAGATATGCAAAATCCAAATTCTGCTTACTTCGCCATTTCACTCGCTCCAACGAATCATTTAACGTTATTCGCAATCTCTCAAAATTTGGATAGTAGGAAGGCGAGGGGGCTATTATCTCTATTAGGCCACATTCCATGTAGGGTTCAAAAGCTATCTCCACCGTCTTTGCTATATGATGAACACTCTCTGCATCGTTCTCTCCAATGTATACAATAATCAGAGTTTCATTTTGTTCCTCTTCGTTCATGTTTTCGATGAGATTGTGCAGAGTGCCCAAAAGATATGATTGCTTTTCGCGCATCACAGTGGGTATACCCAAAACTATGCTGACATCTGATCGTCCCCGTGAGCGCAACAAAGCCGGACGCAACGAATTCGGATCATCCAATAGATGTGGCAGGAAGTGATAGGCCGTGGGTAAGCGGACATTTGACGAGGCTGCCAAATGCATTTGCTGGGAGTGCAATTGCGATGCGTTGCGCAGAATTTGTCGAGCCTCCGCGGATAAAGCATCCAATAGAGATGCTGGAGCCGAAGCGGAATTTAGCAATGCCGAGGAGTTCTTATCGAGAACGGCTACGGAACTGCCACCGCCCGGTATGGCTGTAACCCCAGTGCTGGTATTTTGCATCTGCATTAGGTATTGCGACAAGAGGGCGACATCTTCTTGTCGCGTCCGATACATAGATTCCAGGTATTGCATTCGCATATGGCATTCACCCAGGCGTTGTGATAACGATTGTTCGGTGGATAATTCTGGACCCATAATCATGAGGACAATTACGCATGGCAGCAAAATAAGGACTAATGTCAACAAAAGACAGCTACGTTGGCGTATTTTGAACATTGTATTTGCATATATTATTGTTTGATATTGTAAACGATTTCAAATGTCCCGATGAAATTAACGATGCTGGAGATGCTGTGGTGAGAATTATTGTTCGAGAGTGATTGATTCAATTCTTTGTTTACGCCTATGTCTATGTTAATTGAGGTGTAATTATATCGTAACTGTTTCAGCATTTACTTTTGTAAACCATTATTATTAGTGTGGGTTGCATATCCTTTTTCACTTAACATATAAATTAGAACCATTTCTTCCGTTTCGTTTAGTTTTAAGTAAATTATGTGTGTAAAGATTCCGTTGTACATGTAAAGGATGTCGTAATATTTGATGTAAACAATGTAAAGATGGCAGAAAAATATAAAACATTTCATAAATTCATGGCTATCGTTAGACAATCGCAGAAGACTTTTTTTCTTTTCAAATTTTCATAGTTTTAGTAAATTTTACATTTTCATCTATATCGGTTTGTCCTCTCCCCTTACAGTCAGCAAAAGTTGTATGTTTTCTTAAATGTAGGTTGGTAGTATAGTATTATGTAGTAATTGTCTCGGTGTAGACAGACAATATTACGATAGAAATTGTAGATTTATACTAGTAATTTGTTGAATTTTTCTTCGTTGCGGCTATATTACATTTTCTAGTTTATTTACGTTTTACTTTTAAAGTTTTGTGCAAATATTTGGGTGAAAACACGTTCATATTAGCAATTCCATTAGGGTAATATACTTCAGGGAGTAGTTAGTTTACACATGTCGGTATCCATATCAAATTACTGCTGCGTTGCCTGAAAAGAAATGTGGTTGGAGGGTATAGTATTGTGTTGAAGTTTAATTATATAAAACTAAAGCAATATAAATTACATACGCTGACAAAATGGAACGAAACTAATAAGAAACAAGTTGTTTTCCCATACACAATTCTATTTTAAGATTCAGACAAAAGGGCCTATAGGTTTAAGACGAATTAAATGGTCGACTACTTAGATGTTGCTTTTTTTTCTACATCGACTGGCCACCGATAAAAGAAATGTAGATGGCAGTGAAAGGGCTCGAACCCTGACAACCACAGATATATAGATATAGTCGTGTGCACTTACCATCATGCTACAATTTTTATTTGCTTACAAATTCAGTTACACAGAAAAATTTTTTGTTCAATTATAAATTGGGGATTTTATGCAGTATTTATATGTATTGTGTGTTATTATTACCATTTTGTACAATTTTAAAATGAAATAATTTTATACAGGATAAAAATAAGCCCATCTAAGCAAACGACTGAGACCCCAGACTTTTTTTTATAATTGAGCCATGTCCCAGTCTGTCCTGCTTGATGGATGGAAAAGACAATAACCAGAGTAATTCTTTATCAGTTCAAATAGGGCGAAATAACCAAGGGGCTTGGCAAGCCATACAAAATGAACTATATCATAAAAAAGCTCTATTCTATTTATAACTTGATGTTGGTTGACTTCACGAACCTAAAATTTTACTGGTCTTTTTATTTTGAAGCGTAGAAAGTGTATTGTGATAATAGGTCAGCTTGCACTGCTCTCTTTAGTACCTCCCATACAAATTACTATAACCTATCATTATATTGACCAAAAACAACACTTTTTTACCGATCTTAACGAAACTTGGGGTACTCTATTGAAAATATAGTAATCAAACTATGCAAAAACTATAAACTAAAATCGGTGATGATTTGGATATAGCCAAATGTCAAATGTTGTTTCTCAAATGTCTCTTAATCTACATATAGGGGATACATGTAAGCAGCATGTTTGACACATGTAAGAAAGAGTGGGCCTGGCACAACTTAGATCGGAATACAGCAACAGGCTCAATGGCTACTGGTCCCTCATAGTCCGTGCTGTGCTCATTGTGTGGTCAGGGTCCCCACGATACCCGCCACATTTTCAATTGCCCAGCCCACCCTACTTCACTTAGCCCATTAGATTTATGGGCCAATCCAGTGGGAGTAGACCAATTTTTAGGGCTGGATATTTGCGAATAACCCCCGGATTAAAAACTTGTAAATTTTGAATAGTCCAAGTTGTTACAACAACAACAACACATGTAATAATGTTTTTCCAAGCTAAAAAATCTTTTAAATTTATTTATAAATGTACTTTCCAAACCATCTGGGAAACACCTCAGCTTTAAAAAATGTTCAACAAAATATCATTATCCGTTCACAAGTTACGGAATGAATTCTAAAAACAACCATTTTCGTACCACTGTGCAATGTCCATATTACAACATTATATTACTTTAAAAGCTATGCGTTAAAAAGCCATCCCATCCCATTCGCTGTTTTATGCACATTTCTAAATGCAGTGGAGAGTACATTTTTTCACGTTCGTGAACGCATTTTTCCCAATAGTGTCACTAAAATACTATAAAAAAAAGTGTAAACAAACTAAAACAATTTAAAGATTTTCTTATTATATTTTTACTTTAAAGGCATACGAATGTCGCGTTCGTGATCATGAAAAAATGCCCATATGTATTGGCTTGCTTTTTTAAATGCAATTTTTTTTGTCGTCTACCTCAACTTGTCCACAAAAATGTTACAATAAGTGCGCAGTGAAAGGTTAAAAGGTTAATTAATAACAATATACATTATGCCTGTGGCGCATTTTCTTTTCTACTTAAACACATTTTTTTCTTTATATTTGCGAGACTATACCTCTCTGATATAAACCCATTGCACAAAAGCAATACACTCACATCATGTTATTATTTAAATACCACTTTGAATTATTTAAATACTTAAAGGACATCCGTTTCATTGCTAATTTATGTATGAATCGCTAAATAGCCACCTCCATGTCACTTGTCATCGCTATTCTTAGCGGGAAATTGCTCTCATTCTTAACCCACACACACACTACAGTGCTGCTTTTTTATAATTTGTTACCTCCGCTGCTATCGTGATATCACAAATTGCTGGTGAATTCATTCGTTTATGTTTTTTTTTTTGTTACATTCGATTTATGTTAACATTTGTTAGAAGTATTAATAAACAACCGCCGAGAAGAGCGTTGCTTTGCTCCAACACCACACACATAATCACTGAGTCACGCCAAAAATTATTCTTCACCTCGACCCGGTGTTTCACTAGGCCTCCACCAACCACAGATCGATCTAGTTGAACGTAAAGTTGCGCACGTTTGACTTTCTCGCGTTTCGATGTTCCGAGGAATCAAAACAAATTTCACACATGACCGTACGACCGGCTTACAGAAAAGTCCGGGTAGAACTAAGTTTAGCACACACAGACAGAATGTAACTTGAAATGACTTGAGAAATTTATTGTTGTGTTGCGATATTCGACGGCGGAGAGGCGGTGTGAGAATATTTGCGACCGACCACTGGACTATGTGTTATACGATATTCTTTTTTTTTCGTTCATTTAACAATCACAGCTATTAAAGTTAATTAACTTATAGAGCTCGTTTTCTTCATTTTACAATCGACGTCGTTGTTCGTTACGTTTCGTCATCCGTTTTACTCTGTATGCACTTCTTATAAGTTATACGAAGCATGTAGGGTCCAGTCGGCGGCCTATACGGCACCACAACACCACATGATGTGGCCATAGAGCGTCAAGTGGTGTGGCAGGCAGTCTGGGTTGGGGGGATGGTTGAAATGTCATACACCATTGGGGTTGCGGCAGAAGTAGTGGTTGTTGTATGGGAAGTAAGGACGGGTTGTCACTACCTACTAGGGAAATTAAATGTTGCTTAGGTTTCTAATTGTTTGTCGTTTATTCGTATTTGATATACAGTGAAACTTCGATATTACGAACTTCGTTATAACGAAAAACTCAATATAACGAATTTTTAGCTGAGACCCTTGAAAAAACCTTTTTATTGCAAAATTTTTGCATACAAAAATGCTCTATAGCTATAACGAAAAAATTCTGATCTATAAAGCCTCTATATAGCGAAGTATTTTTTCAAAAGCCTCTATACAACGAAATTATAATTGAGTAATACATACATATAACATTTTAAGTGTGTAAGTCATTATCAAAAGCCTCTACATAACGAAGTCTTGAACTATAGCCTCCATACAACGAAGTCAGAATAAAGCATAAAGCAAAATTAAATTGTAAGCAAAACGGGGAATTCCCTTTTAAAACCAACGAAAGGTAAATGTCTTTGCAGGTTAATATGTAAAGCGCCACAAATTACATAGTCAGTTCTGTTTTGGTTCTTTGTCAAAATGAGTGTATTAAAGCGTAAATCAATTTCTATACGAGAAAAAACAAACAAAAATTACACAATATTTTACTAAAATGTAATAAAATAAAAAAATAATAAAATCTTAATTTTTTATTTATCTCTTAAATAGTTAATTTTTATTATTATAATAGTATTTTCGTGTAAAATAGAATTCGGACAAAAAAAAAAACTATAGTTATAACGAATTTCTTTCGTATTTCTTTAAATTTCGTTATAACAAGGTTTCACAATGCATATGTATAACGAATCAATAGCTATAACGAAGTATTTTTCGGTCCCCTCTAGATTCGTTATATCGAAGTTTCACTGTACAATATTTATTATATTTGTTATTGTTGTTGTAGTTATTTTAAATGCATTTTGTCTTCTTCAAGTTGTTGTTGTCGTTGTTGCTGCTGCTGTTAATTTGATTCCCAAGTCGTCTGTAGTTTATTACAATTATCGGTTGTTGTTATTGTTGTTGTTCTCGCTGCCACAATAATACGTACAAATTGCGTAGTTCCCCCAGGAGGGTAGAGAAAAAATTCGAGAAAACTTTGTAAATTGGAGACAATTTAAAACAAAACAACTAAATGCAGCAGAAATATGGGAGAGATTTTTGCATTCAGCGACAAAGACACGTATTACATTTTTGGTCTCACTTAACGGGACGAATTGTTGAACGTCGATTGCGGACATCAGTTGTTTAGAAGGATTTTTGGAAATTCAAACTGCAAGGGTGTAAAAAGGGGCGTGGCACCACCCACAAAGCTCGTAATTTGAAATGAATACATTATAGAAATCATTATAGGTACTAAGATGGGAATTGGTGCATACATATGTTGATCGTAAAAGAAAAATTAATATTTTTGTGGGCGGTGACATGCCCTATTTTAACAAATCGTGGCACCGCCATTAGAAGTACGAAAATGAGATTCAGTACATATGCTAGTCGCACAAGGAAAAATTACTTTTGTGGGCCGTTATATCGGCCAATTTAATGGACCGATTGTAATGAAAATTTCACAGCGTTTTACTGTCGGTACTGCGATAGGAAGGGGTTTTTCGAAATTAGTACTTTAAGGGGTACAAATAACGAAAAGAGATAAAAACTGATACCATATCTCAGACTGTATGGCTAAAGCTCTATAGAATCAAAAAGTTTAGGAATGGGTTTTAAAAGTGAATATTTATTTTAAAGTACGAAGAGATTTTTGGAATTTTGTACCTTCAAGGGGTAATAAGGCCGAAGAAAGGATAAAACATATGCAATTACCCTGACCAGACGTAGTAGTTGTGAATCGCGTACTTTTAGGTAATTGTAAATTGATAGGTGTAATGTGAAATATTCCACATTTTCTTTAATATCATTAAATTTTTTTGGAGAACTTTTCATTAAATGTATACCCAAAGAGAGAAGGTCATTGTGGTTATCTCTAGGCTCATCTGGATACCACATTTTGCTAAAAAAATTTCACGAACTGCACTTAATGAGTGAGAGGAGACGTGGCATGTAGCTCCATTTTTCCGAAACCACGATCTTTGATTGAAAATGCTTGATGTTACCTATTCTGCATGTAATACAATTCGCACAAAATTAGCAGTAAACTTTATATTTTTACAAAAAATATCTATATAAAGACTTTTGTTTGATCAATGATCCTTAGAAATAAATCTGTGTCCGTGAAGCCATCCTTTAAAGTTTAAAAAAAAGAAATAGTCATAAAATACATAATCTGAGGTACCTGAGAAATTAGGTCCTTTAATTTAATGCTCAATGTTTTCTATTGACAACTTCATATTTTGTAAACTTAACACATAAACCGTTCTACGATGTTAGCGTGCAATGACGTGTGTTTAATGGCTAAAGATTAAGTAGAGCTGGCATGCTATACATTGCTACTATAATTACCACAGGCCACTGACTCGCCTAGTCACACATCATTGCCAACAATCCTCTGAATTTCCAAAGCCTGCTTGCAACGGATTCAATCTACAGTTTATATTAAGCTCTTATCAACGTTCATTTGCCTCTTGTCTTCTTCCATTTATGCAACATTGCGTTTTGATTGTGACTTAAGGGCAGTCTCTTACATACAACTCAGCGCTCAGATGGTCATTCATACCACCGTAAACGTTAATAAATTTTTTGCTAATAAAGATACAGTTGGAAAAACTTTCCAACATTAACCAGATTTATCATATTACGTCCATTACAAATAAATGAGTTGTTGTTTGACAACAGCGGCAATATACATCATCTAAAAACTTCATTATAGTTGACATATCCGTTGTTGTCATTATTATTACAGTTCTTGTTGCTGTTATTGTTGATTGTATATTCTATATCTCTATCTATTATATCTATTATATAACAGTATAACACAATAAAGGGCGAAGGTTATAGTCAGACGACATACAAGTGTAGTGTCTTCATTGCTGCTCTCCCATACATAGTTCGTTCCACTCACACTGTCTTCTGCTCTAGCTTAAGCAGTAATTTATATTGCATTATGAGAGTATAACAGACAGGAAAATGACATAGAGTTGTCTGTCAGTGGAACTCGTTAATGGCACACAAATGACTGACGACTGTCTATCTGTTTGTCCGCTATTGTCAGTTGTAGATTTTCATTTCATTAAAAGTTGTTTGAACATTTGTTTGCTTTTCATATTTTCAGTTCAAACTGCTGCTGATGTGTTGACTCAATTAAATTGTTTACAGTTTGAATTGTAACGGCTAGAGGTCATAGGTTAGTTTTTTTTTCAACGACTCACACCCCAACTGCTCGCACGCTTGCATCGCACACAAAAGCATTGTTGAGGTTGGCAAGAACATGGCGCCTGTCTGATGTCAGACTAAGAACCCTTGTAACACAAATATGAAGTACATATGTATGTAGAGAAAAGAAGGGGCAAATCATATGTTAACTGCTTATTATTAACTTTTCAAGGTTTTAGGTAATTAACATGTTGTTAATTATGCAGTAGGCAAAAAATCCGCTCTTCAGGCTGTAAAATACTTACCCTTGAACCACACACCCTTGGTGATAAGATTACGTAACTAAGCGCATCAAAATATAGCAATTTAATCGCTTATACCAACTGTCGACAACATATCAAATTTCCCAAATAACCCAAACCAGCTACCATACTTTGTATTATGTATTTCAATAATAATACAGTCATTAACTAAGAACTTCATTGATCGGCCGCAATTAAGCTTGTGGTTATTTATACAAAAATTGGTTTCTAATAATACTTATAACAATTTCTAAAAATAGAAAACCCTGACTAGAATATGAAAATTACACTGATTAGTTTTAGTAGTAAAAGTTTGTGTTCTTTACATACGAAAATTAAATATATAGTTTTATGTTTATATTATTTTTCTTTTATTCCAATTACAAGGTTGTCTGTTGGAAATTCATTAGCCTCCACTGGCAAAAGTCAACGAATGGTGTACGTCATTTAATATATGGCAAAGTGTGTGTATAAAAGTCTCGAGAATTAATAAATAAGAACAATTTGTTTAAATATTCTCAATTTCAAGGCAGATGAAAAATATTTTTAAATACACGGGGACAAGAAAATATTTAGAAATATATTAAGAATGAAAAAAAAATTATCCAAAACTTTGCAAATATGTATATTTAAACTTTATATTTGAAACATTGGCAAATCAAAAGAAATAAGATGGTAAGTAACAATCCGGTACTTGGGAAAATTAAAAGAGATCCTTTACGGAGAATAAAATAGTGTGATAGAAAAACTCAGAAGGTAAAATCATCTGTGAAAATCTATCGAAATTTGCATAATCAAAGCGGAAATTAGAAGATCTTTTAAATTTAAAAAAAGTGTAATTACGAAGCTAAGATAAGATTATACGAGAAAATATTAATAATCTTAATTATTATAAATCCGAAAGTTCAATAATTCTGAAGTGACGAACATTTAAAATTAAAATAACCTCAGACCGCGTATTGAACCACAAAGAATATTTAAAAATTTCTTGTACTTTTTAGTATTCAGCAATTGCTATTGCATAGTTGACGACGTTTTATAATAGGTTTGACCTGCATTCTTGAAGTGCTAATTTCAAGCGTAGATCTTATGCACTCTGTAAACAATTCGTTACTCCAAGTTACTCATTAACCCGGTCAAGTTATCAATGTAAATTATATTTTTTGTATTTGTTTAAAAAAATTAAATAAGAATGCAAATTAATCTTATAAGACCATATCCAAAAACAATATCAGTACAAATTGATAAAATATTAAAACATTTTTAGAAATTTAGCAACATAATATCTCGAGGAATAGAAACAACACACAGACAAACAATGTCCTATTGAAAGCCATAAACGACTTGTTAAAAAATAGATCAGAAATCGCTGGCCGTGCCTTTATTTACAGGCATACCAATTAATATATCCGCCAAAAAAAGATGCTCGTATCTTATCGGGTTTATTTTATATACATATTTCCATTTAAAACCAGTTCAGAGATTTCAACCTGATACAGTCTTGAGTTATTGAAATTACCCGATTTTTAATTAAAATTACGTATGCATTATTAGTTGACTGTATAAAGGACTTTCGGTCATCATAAGCGGTCTAGAGACATGTAGAAAAAACGTAAAGTTTGACTTATTTGTTTAGTGTCCGAAGTTTTTTTTTGAAAATTAACGTTCAATAAACGCTTACCTTTGGAAGTTATGGAAGAAATATAAATTTTCCAAAAATTGATCATTTTGTATGGGCCATTTTTCATAAACGTAAATCTTGCGCAAAATTTGACTGAAAAGATATGTATGAAAAACTATGAGGGTCAATTCAGTCATTTGTATGGGGGGTACCAGAAGGGGTGTAGCAAAGGGTTTGTCTCCTATTACAAGATAATTAAACTGACCTAAATCAAATATCCGCGAGTTGTCTTTTGGAAGTTATGAAAGAAATATTAATTTTCCAAAATAGGTTATTTTGTATGGAATGTACCAGAAGAGGTGGGGCTATTATGCCCATTTGCAATCCCATTACTTCATTTTGAAAAATAAAATAGCCAGTCAGACAGACGGACAAAGCTCAATCGTCTTAAAGTCTTGAAACGAATTTGGTCTTCAGATACTTGGGGTCTAACTTGTCTCCTTTCCCAGTAGGGAAAAATACTAGTTCGGAACTAGTAAAATACTAGTTCTCCATAGGACTGTGAACTATAGCTCACCTTCCATACAAGCAACTGTCTCATTTAACACGTAGTTGTCCTAGGCTTGGGGGAATTGTCCCTTTTGTACTAGATTAGAACTAGTTCAGAAATTCTAGTTGGGCGGTAGTTGATTGTCTCCTTTGAACTTGTTTAGAACTACTTCAAGAAAGAACTAGTAATATTCTAGAAAATGTGAGCTAGTACTGTACTAGTATTTTAAATACGAAAAAAAATATCACGTCCAAAATACATTTAAAAGTGGGTGAAAAATATATATTTTTCATCCAGTCATTTAGAATTATTTGTCTTCTCGAAATATAACTTATGAAATTATTTATTTATTTTTCTTATTCATCAGCCAATAACGTTTAACTGGTTCAAAATTCGATAGTTAAGAACTAGTTCATTTTTGGATTAGTTCACAATTCCATACTTTTGAACTAGTACTTTTTTGAACTAGTTTGACGATTCCCTACTGGGGATATATACCCGCCAGAGAATGACAAAATGTATAATAAGAGTACTGTTGAAGTATTAATATCAAAACATGTACATGTGTAAAGAGTAAACGATCAAACCATGGTTGTGTTGGGTGCTAGTTATACATGTCAAATTTCTATTTCTTTTCCGTAGAGTATGGGAATGTACAGGAATACACATGAGTACTCATGTCACCCGTAGTGCTTAGAAGTGTTGACAAATGTAAGAACGATCAAACACGACGATCTATGATGATCATTATCGTAGATAAAAAACTTCATAATTAAGTTGAGTCTGCTTCGGCTTCTGACCTCGTGTGCGTCGAGTGTATTTTGTGTATACTTGTGTATGAGAAACAAAAGTAAGGGTAGGTAGAGGTAACGTTCGTTATAAATGGTGTGCAAACTTGTCTTTTGCAACGCAAATAAGAGTTTGCAAGCATTCTCTGTGTGTTGGGTATAGTTCCACACAAGTATACAAATTATGGGTATGTACTTAAGTATACATTAATGACGAGTACTTATTGTCAGTCTCTGATAATACCCGCATCGCTAAGGACAGCGTTTGAAAAAAACTCAAAAATGTGCATAAAATGTATGCAAAACTCTTTTCATGAGAGTGTTTGAGAGGTAAATGTGACACAAACTGTTTACCGTTGAGCATGTTAACAGGCAAACACATCTTGCTAAGTGTCGAAAAACGATGTTGCTCTTTTTTCGCACTCCCGTCGTGTGTGCGATAAAGACGACACAACTCATATGTGCACTGAGAAACGAAAATACCCAAACACGGAGTAACATTCATATGGAGAAAAAAACACATACATACATACATATATACATATACACACATATACAGCTATATTTCTACTTCTTCTCTACCAATCTTTTAGTGTCGCTCGTTTATGTGTGCACACCATCTTTGAGTACTCAGGAAAAAATTGTTAAAAAGTTATGTGTTGACTGTGTGCGGAGCATCTTCGATCATTAATCTCTTGTGTTTTGAGTTCGCCTGCGCACATTATCGACGTTTAAAATGTGTTGAGCATAGTGTTTTGGAGTCTTTTTAATCCCTGCCTAAGGGTGATGGTATAAAAAGTAAATTATTTTTGTGTACGTATGATTTACAAACAATTCACTATCGTGAAGTATACGCTCCATGGATATTTTCTCTCAATTCCACAAATATTTTCAGGATACCAGAAACGACGCTCGATCGTTCATTTGTTTAAAATAAACGTACCAACAAACTGGGAAACATTAATATGAGTTGTAAATGTACATGTTAATATTTACATAGGTATTTCAGATTTTTTTTTTGCTTGAAAAAATTTGTTTATTTTATTGTGTTTGTATTGTGATGAATATCACTATCGCCAAAGTAGTTGAGTGCGCCTCTATGACCTACCCAATCAAACACCACATTACGTTGATGTAATTAATTTATTCTATATTGTTTCAACATATATGTAATTATATTTTGGGTTTCTTTCACTCAACTTATGAATATTAAATTACCCTTGCCGCTCGGTGTCGCTTCTTCATATTCTTTTAAAATTGACACTCTATTTTTGAGTTGTAACATCATCAATATTTAATGAAATATGTAACTTCTTATTACGAATCCACACGTATCCTATTTTGCAAAAGCCGTCTTGTCTTCTATTCTACTACCGTAAGTTAGATATCTTAAATATTTAATGACACGAAGAAATAAAAAACTAAACACGCAACGACGAATAATAATAATACCGTTACAAGGATACTATGACGATGACGACGACGACTACGACGCGATGCATGCGAAAGGACTAAAAGGCAGTATGCCAAAGAAAGTGCAATCATCATAATATTTTCCCTTTAGAATATACAAACAACTTGTGCGAAAAGTACACAAACACACCCAAACCTTCAAACGACGTTACAACAGCACAAACCCAGCGGCGGAAATCATGAGAAGGAAGGCCTTCGTTCATGAGTTTGAAGGCCTTCTTTTGGATCCGGTATGCCTTCCTTGGCCTTCTTTCTTCCTTTCTTTTTTTACATTGCGTGACATTGGAAAATAAGGCCTTCCGTCGCCGGTTTCCATAAGAAGGCCTTATGGATGCTTTCTATAAGAAGGCCTCATGGAAACTTTCTATAAAGGGGCCCTATGGAAGCTTTCTATAAGAAGGCATTATGGAAGGCCAGCATACACATGAAAAAATAATGACTTGCAAATTAAACAAAAACTATACAGTGCACCCTCAAATTATTTAGTTTTTTTGAGAGCGCACCGGTTATTTTTAGATATTTCTCACTTATATATATTTTTCTTTATACTTACATTTTTTTCCAACGACGGTAAACATTGCTGGAGTTTGAACCCACTACCTCGTGATTGTTAGTCAGCCATGCTACTGTCTAGCCTATTAAGATGGATTCGAATTGTGTGGTTGAAACTAATGATACACTGTTTAAAAAAAACCCCTTCCACGGAAATTAACAATTTTTTCCATTTGGAAGACATCCAATACCCCTTATATTTGGAAGCGAGAGGGTATGTGTATGAAATCCCTCTGCCTTCTTTTCTGAGGCCTCTGGCAGGCCTTAATAAAAGTTGAAAAAAACGTACTATCAATTCTTTCCATTTAGAAGGCATGCAATACCCCAGTTATTTGTAAGCGAGAGGGGATGTGTATGAAATCCCTCTGCCTTCTTTTTACATGTCTTTGGCAGGTCAGTCCATAAAATGCCTAAATCTGATGAAAAGTCATGCGTTCTGTATTCCTTATTTGAAATGTTATTCCCAAATAATGGCTACTGCATGCATTATATGAGGAAGGCCTCTCAAATTCTGCCGCTGGGAATGCGCCATACTCACACCAGCAGATAGGACATACCAGGCCATACACACACAAACCCAACCGTATATTTACTGTCACATACATTCATATTGGAAATAATTTGGGTCTTCACGCCTGCGCGTATTTTTAAAATTGGCTTCTATTTATTTATTATAAAATTGAGTTCTGTTTTAAGTATGGTTTACACGCTATCTACCCATATCTACTCATATCCCCTCAACAACATGAGCGAGATAGCCAAATTAGAAAACATGTAGGAGTAAGCAAAGATAAACCCTACAAAATTATAGCAAAGTAATATTGAATTATAGGAAGGTGGATAGAAAATCAAAATTGTACTGATTTGACAGAAGATAGGGGATATGGGTGGATAGCGTGTAAATCAGCCTTTATATATTAATCCGTGATACGAAATATCCGATGTACGCTATTGAAGAACGAAGATAATAAAGTATGTTTAAAATACAAATAATTGAAAAGAAATTAGTTAAAAACATTTTCAAGATAAATAGCTTTAAACGGTTTTAAGTTCATATTTTGTAATTTTTTAAGTTTCATATTTTATAACATTTAATGAAAAAATTTTGAATTTATAAAAAATCAGTTTTTTTTAAAATATTCTTTTATTATTTTTGTTGTTTGTATTATGTTATTATTATAACAGAAAAAATGGGGCGTATATAATTGCTTTGTTCCGCACCACAAATATGTGATTTATTTGCGATGTATATTATGAAAAATTATATTACGTTTTAATCAGTCAAAATTTCTTTAAACTTATCCAACTGAAATAAAAAAGAAATTAGAAACGTATTGCCCAGACAACAAATCATCATCAACTAAAAAGTTTTGATATGGCCGCTATTCAATTCAATTTCGCCGCTATTTATTTAAAATGATAAAAAGAAGATTTAAACAATATTACTTTGTTAATTTTCTTTACAAAGATAATTGAAAGATATTTGTAGGGTACAGGGTTACAATATGAATTTAAAAATGTATGTGATAAATTCTAAGGTAAAAGTTGGAGGGAAAAAGCTTAATAAATAAATAATTAAAATGAAAGAAAACAATACTTATAATAAATAGAAACAGTAACTGATTTGACGATTACGAATGTTTTGTTTTTGAGTCACGAAATTCCGTTAGAGCTTTATCTAGCCCATACGTTACTCTACACAAAAATGTGAGTACCCCCATTGAAGTGAACATAAATAGACACAGAGCAAAGACGACAACCACCTGCAACCTGGTTAAATTGTGGGTGGGTATAACAGAAAATACTTAAATGCTGCTACATGAGAAAAATTATATTTTAATACCGTTAAAGTGTTTTGCGTACTTTAAAGGCTAAAAAAAGCAAAACAAACTCAATGATCCCCCCTAGAACAAAAGCAAGGCAAGAAGAGGAATAACAAGAGATGTTGTGTATACAACAAGGCAAGTGGAAGTATGTATCAAAACAACCAAAAATACAACCAACCGCAGTGACGACAGCAACAACAATAACAACATTAACCAAAACAATACTATAATGAATGAATGAAAATCGATTTATTCTGTATGGGAGGTACTAAACCGACTAACAATTTAGTCAAAATTAACCCAAATTAGAATAAAAATCACTAAAACAATTAATGAATACAGTGTTTACACTAAAGATAATTTTTGTTCTGGTTCATTAACACAATGCTACAATTAGCATTTATCAGTTATCTTGATTTTAGTAGCTAATTTGCTGTTTTATACCTTTTTTGGATGATATTACGCCACACATGCACGCACACACGCAATTCATTCACCAATCGAACAACCGATGGAAGTACAACTTGGCCGACAACCACCTCCAAAGCAAAGTGGGCAAATTATGGTAGACATTTCCCAACATTTCACTTCGTTTTATTTTTTGTTTTTTGGTAATTATATTATTTTGTCATTTAGATAATCTCAAAAAAGGAACTGGTTTTTTCTGTTGTTAGCCGTGTAACGGCCTCCAACGCACAATTAAGGATTGGCCAACTGGTCAATAATGATTTAACACTTTGTATTTTGCTTAATTGCTTCGCCGAATCATCACTTCACTTTTTTCCTTATGTAAATCATCGTGGAAATACTTTAATTATGTTTCGCTGATTTCATGAGTTTCGCGTCGTTGCTCTATTTTTTTATTTGCTTTTTCGTACAAAAAAACCACTTATTTTTTCTTATTTATTATGTTACTTATGTTTTAGTCGTTCGGTCTTTTTTTTTGTTATTACAAAATATTTTTATGCAAATTTGTGTATAAATTAGTGTCTATGTACGGTTGCTTGAATAGTGTGTGTCGTTTTCTTTTTGTTATTTTTCTTTTGCTTGCACATTTTTATTTGTCTTTAGTGCTAGGAATGGCACAATTATAGTAGGGATTGCAGTAGAGGTAACTGTTATGGTTGTTATCGATAACTACCGTTGTGATGGAAAACATCTGTTCGGGAAGCAAAATAATTGGTACCAAGTCGATTAGTGTTAATGCAAAAAGTGCAAAGAAAAATAGAAAACAAATATTGTGGGTATTAATGTTTGTCTGGATATTAATGTTTCGCATACAACTTAATTTATTTGTTGCAAGAAACAATGACCATGCAATGAGCTGAAACATTTTGTTTGCATATTTTTACTACAAAATGTAAAAAATAGGGCGCTTATCTTTCATTCTTTTTGCTGATCCTAATGGATTTAAAAAAAATCTTTTTTTAATTCAAAAATTAATAAAAAAAATTTTTCACTTTTAAACTATTTTTTCCCCAATTTTGACCTTTTTTGATGTTTAGACCATACTTTTTCGTATAAAGTAAAAAGACTAAGAGTCCATCATGTATAAAAAAAAGACTTCTAAAACAAAATAGATTACACATTGTAAATGGTACAAATAAAAATTTAACAAAAATTGATTTCATCCTTTGCAAAGAAAATTTATTCAAATTACCTACATTCGTTATATAATAATTTTTTATATTTTTTTTTTTTTTTTTGGTAACGTGGAACCAAATTTCGGCAAGTTTAAGTTGAACATATTATTTGAGTTACCTGTCAAATATTTTTTGTAAATTCGCGTATTAGACAAATATATACTTAAAATAAACAGTTGAAAATTTTGATAATCATATGTATATTTTTTGTTCAATTATGTACGATAATCAAAAATTTTCATGTTTTTTTCGCATTTCTTGTATTAGTTTGTATTATTTTGCATCCAACATAAATAAAGTTAACATTGTCATTCGGTTGAAAGTTCAATTCTTCGAAAACCCTCAACGATTACAAATAGCGTTTATATATTAATGCGCTCTCAGGCAGGATGCCTTTCGGGAATGTTATCGATTACCAATTACCAACATTTTTTAGCAGTTTTTTTAAATTCGTCAACAGATCCGAGTGACAGAATGCAACCCTGTTCACAAAGGATTTTGTGTGAACCACGATATTATGATTGTTCCAAGTATGAAATTTAAGCCATGTGAACAAAGCCATAAAATCTATCGTACATCGTCAGCGTTGTAACGTTTCGTATTATTTGGTAGCTCACAACCCTGACACTGCGACAACTTCAGTCTTTAATCGACAACGCAGCAAATAACATCCATGAAAAAAGCCAGGGAGTGTAAAATAAAGCAATTTCCTTAGGAAAAAGCTAATAAAATGCAAAGAATTTAGTGAATTTTAAACAAATATTGTGTAAATAATCCGAATAAATTGAGTATTTTCGATAATTTGTGATTTGAATACCCCAAAAGCCAAGGGGAAAACAACGGAAATTTTTTTAGAAAGTTCGTACAAAGCAAAATAAATGAACAAGAAAAAAATATTGCTTGTGTATGTGGTGATGAACTAAAAACAGACACACACACGCGTGAGTTCTCACAGCGACAAACTTGTGTATACGTAGTGGTAGCAGTAGCAAGGTACTAAAACGAAGTAAATTTAGTACGAAGCAATTTTTTTTGTGTTGTTCTTTTTTTCTCCCCTTTCGTGTCGTCGGTTTGTTGTTTCATTTTGTTTTTATGATTTGTTTTCATAAAGCTCGTGAAGCGAACATTGATTTTGTGAATGGTTGTTGCTGCGCTTAACGACAACAACAAATTCATGATTAGCAACATAGAAAAAAAACTTTAACTACAGAGAACACTGTATAAAAATGTAAACAATAATAACAAAACAAATACCAGTGCCGATTTGGCAAAGTTCAATATATCACTGTGCTTAGAAGGTCGGAGAGTTTTTCAGTATTTCTGCTACATAAAATTAAATATAAAAAAGGTTCCGAACACCATAAATTTGCAAGTTTGTGAAATTCTGATATTTACAAAGCAGCCATGTTTAATTCATCTACAGAGATTATTAAACGAAATAGCAAAAGCGATAATAACAATGCAGTAGCACAACAATACGGCTTTAAACATAACATAGCAACACAACAAAAATAACAGCATCAACACCGTTTAAACAACTATGCCTACGTTGAGTTGGTGTTGCCAGATTCTAAAGTCTTCTTCTTATTGACTAGAATACAAAAATTAACTTGTTATAGGCAGTGAAATAAGATAAGGGACGTATCGCTCATTTGAAAGAAAGTTGGGCAAAAGCGCAGAATATAAGGTGGGAGCTAAAAAAAACTCGAAAATTAATTTCACAGTTGGCGGCGGGATCCATGCGGCTCTGGGCGCCTTTAATTCTTTGATAACTCAAATAAAAGATACATTCGGGATAAATCGGACAGTTTTGTTTTTTTTTTTAAATTCTCAAAGAAAAAAGTATATACAAAATTAAATATTTTCTCCAATTTTCATTACTTTTTCTATATTTTATTACAATATTACAGCGGATTCTTTCCGCTTACCGCCAATTTTATATACAGATTGGTAAAAGTTTTTAAGATAAATAAATACAAAAATATATAAAATATAGGTTTTCAAACATTACGGTGTTTAGTGGGTCAAAATTTTTTGACAACTGCGAGGAAGTAATATCATTTTTTTAAATGATTATTAATAGCCTATTCGACTATGCTAGGGCCATTTTTATATTTGCAAACAATTTTAAAAAGTTCTAGCCCTAATGTACTATTAATTCCATAGTTTCCTTCTTCTCCTCGGTAAATATCATCTGGCAACACTAATACGTATCAACACACAAAACACAGCTGCTCTCTTCTCTCATTCCCTCTGTTGTTACCCGATAATTCTTCACCAATTTGTTGTTGCTGGTGCTCATCTACCATTATTGTTTTTATTTCAAAACAACAACAACTACGATAATACCACCAACAACACAGCTAGGTGCTTTAGGTAAATGCTAAAGGGAAGTAAGAAGAAGAAGAAAATGTCGCCTGCCTTCCTTTTGCATGTGAAATTCTCCACCTTTCATTATTACATTACACTTCATTCATACAGGCGAGAAAAGAAGTTGAAAACCAAAAAAAAAAAAAAATATAAAAATAAAACGGAACACCACAAGCGACGACGATGAATACGGAAAAAAACACGACCAATTTGTATATATAATCTTGAATCTTTTCCTAAAACGCAGTTAATGCCTGATACTACAACATTAATAACAACAAAAAGATTGTCCTTAACAACAACAATATATTACCAACAATTGACAAAAAATCAACAACAATTCACTAAAGTTTTGGAATTTGTGCAAAGAATTCCATGTGAGACGATCGAGAGTTTTTCTTTATATTATTTTGTTAATTTAATAAAATTGTGATAAATAAAAGCAAAACGAATAGAGTGTTAACATACAACGCAAGGAAAGAAAGCAAAGGGAAAGTATTGGAGAGAAGTTAACAAACATGGAAATTGCCTTAAATTCGGATACACCTGGAGGTTTCAAACATGAAAATGGTAAATATGTGACAACTGACAAAAATATTATAAAGCTATTATTTCCAGCAAATTGAACGCACAAAGCGAAACCGCTTACACCGGTGGAATCAGGTAACGCCATAGCAGGGCTGGCGTATATAACTACGTAAAGGAGGGAAATATGGCATGCTTGCAAGGTGTACATACATGTGTACGTACAAATCGCGGCAGATGTCAAATTTTCGGTGCAGAGTTTCTGTTGTACTTTGTCAGATGAAAGCTTGAGCTGATTTAAAACAGCGCATGGAGTTTCTCACTTGCTATCTGTAATTAAAGGTTAGGTCAAAAAGCTGCAATACAGCACATTGCCTGGCAGACTTATTCTAATGAAGCACATTCCCCTATAGCCGGTATTGAACAGATATATAGCCACTTCATATTTTCTGGGAATTTGCTGATCAGCCCTACAGGTAGTTAACGCACTGCTCCAGTGCCAACTATGCTGGGCAACTCAAATTATGTTGTTCAATTGCTAATTCATTCCCTTTCATGCATGTTGGATTTTCAATGGCCTAATCCATGGCTTGTTTAAAAGCTGAAATGAGTTCCTATTTATCATTGAAAGTATTATCGGCACATTGCGTTATGTGCAGAAGGCGCATACCGCTCAGAATGTACTAATACAAACTATATACTTTGCATGCAAACAAGCCCCTTTCCCTTATCTGAAAATCTGTATTTGCTTATAGTTGTGATTCCCACTTGCGTCTGGATTTTTTTAATATTATAAGTATTCAACTTTTTCAAAAAAAATACGCCGCCAGATAATGACAAAAAAGTACTATTTTGACATATTCATTTATCACATCATTTGTAGCTGCTTCTCTCTTATCATTACTTCATGAACAAAATTGATTATTAATTTAATAAATATATTTAATCTAAATGACTCACTAGTTAGAAGTATTGCCTAAGATTAATTATAATAACCAACCTAGACCTATGTATGTTTCAAGAGTCGTCAAAACGTGGTCAGATGTCATGTATGTATGTGCTTGTAGTAAATACTACAGATAGTATTATACAATTAACAAAATTTTAGAATAGTATCAAATTGAAAATAGTTTAATATTATCCTTGTTGTTGGGTGTTTGTTTGGATTTAATAATAACCGCGGTTTGATCAATCTTTTAAATTGGCTTTTAATTATTTGGTTGCTAGCCGTCTCTACAAATGTTGGATTATGAGCAGTATTAACTTCAAATATTATAGCACTAGAGTGTCGATCCCCTTCTTTGCCCCTTAAAATATATGCATTTAACTAACCGAATTTGGGCAACTCTTCCGCAGTAAACGCGTAATAGTATGTAACTAATGTTTTGTGTACAATTGCTAATATAAAAAAAACAATAATTTCACTTATTTAAAATCTTAGAAATGACACACCTGCCTAAAAAAAACCACAATAGGGAGCTTGGCGGACAACCCTCACACCTTGATTTTTTTTTTCTTTAGAGTTTATTTACTCTATTTTTTGTTTGTTTCCCAATTTAACAACCTAACAGTCCATCATAATAGGTCGCATTGTTGATTTAATATTTATTATGTACATAATTGTAAATCATAAGCTGAGTAATATGATAAGTAAACAATATGAACATAAACACGTTATTAGAAACAGGAAGCAGCGTTCTGGTGCCTTCATGAGCTAAAGGTGTGAACAAGGGTCATGAATAATAATATTATGTTTGTAAGTACCCCTCTATCTGTGGGGACCTTAAAACTGAAACCCAAAGGAAATCCTGTAATTGTAATAACAAATTACGCTACAATTGCTCCAAAAAGTAAATAATGTTATGTCGATAAACTGACGGTTGGCCATTGAACCTGAAGAAGTTTCAACACTTTAGATGTAAGGTGGCTTTATTGAAGTTTCGCATTCAAAAGCTTTAATTTATGTGCCGCAGTGGCAAATCGTTTCATTGTTTCACTGAATTAAACGAACAGAAATGCAATGTCACAATGTCAAGAAACTAACTATTGGCCATTGGCTCTGAAGAAGAGTTAATGGAACACAGGAAGCATAAGACATTTTAAATGCATGAGGATTATAAGAATTTATATTCTCACTTATGGCAGCAGAAGAAACTTACCACTTAGGCAAATATTATGTTATTTGAATACAATAATTAGTTTCCCACAATTAATGAGTCATTCAGTTAACACAGCCATATCTAAAGCCTTTTAATATAATCTAGAAAAACAAGATGCCTACAATACACCTTGAAGTTTTATTGAAGCTATGAGTCATAGTCTTAAGTTGTTTGAATCGAAAAAAAAGTTTTTTTTTGATAAAAAATAACAGTAAAAATTTAGTTTTTTTTCTCAGATCATTTATTTAATTTGGTAATGAAATGCAAATTTATTCTTCTACTTCATTTGAATTATTCAAAATTAATTCAAATGATTTGGAAATGAATTTCGAATAGTTTTTCAAATTTAACTGAATTAATTTAATATTTAGTCAATTCGTAATAAATTGAAATAAAAAAATGATCCATTATCAGCTCTGATATTTACTTTACACTCCCTAAAACAGCATTTCTTCAAATAACACTTTATTTCTCTTTAAATATTTATCAGCTTTAACCTCCAATAATGGATTAGCGCTCCTAGCATCACTTACGCTTAAAAATGCACTAAATATCAACAATAATAATAACAACAACAGCTACAAAAATAATAACATAACCAATAAACACAAAAACAACAATCATATAGTTGTGGACAACAACAATATCAAACATACAGCAGCATCAATACAGCCGTCGCAGCAGCATCAACCACAAAATGGTTTTATTTCCTCATCATCATCGTCATCGACAACAAGCTTATCAACAACATCAACAACAACCACATCTTCGTCAGCAGCAGCAGCAGACGCCGCCGCATCATCATCATTATCATCGACAACGTCGTCATCATCATCGACATCGACAACACAACACTCCATACAACCACATCAGCAACAGATGCCACCACAAATAAAGCGAGAACTTAACAACTTAATTACAATTACCACAACTGGATTACAAGCGGTAGCTGCTGGAGCAGCCTCCTCGACAACAACTACTACTCTAACAACAAATGGACCTGATCAGAAACAACAACAGACTTTGAACACAACAACAGCTGTTGCGTTATCCTCTTCTTCATCCACCTG
Source organism: Muscina levida (assembly GCA_964034835.1). Classification (NCBI taxonomy): domain Eukaryota; kingdom Metazoa; phylum Arthropoda; class Insecta; order Diptera; family Muscidae; genus Muscina; species Muscina levida. Next base: position 147,650,989 of record OZ035883.1, on the reverse strand, counting down.
TAATAACTCGTCTTCTACTTCTTCCTCTTTAAATTCGCAATCAACGAACCATCATCAACAGCAGAAACCACAAAATCATCATCATCAACATCAGACAAACACCTCTAGTGCAAAAGATCCTACAACAGCTTTAATCGAAGCCTTATCTATAAAGCCAACAGCAACAAAGAAACAACATCAACATCAGACGACAGGTTCGGCAACAATATCAGCAGTTGTTAATAATAATGGAGGCAACAGCAATAACAATGGTGGTGGTGCCGTATGTAGTGGTGGTGGCAGCAAGAATAATTTTAAAATTCCGTCCGATATACTTGATGATCTGGCCAGTCGTTTCATTATAAATGTCCCCGATATGGAATTGAGTAACTTCATACGCATATGCTTTCAAATTGAATTGGCCCATTGGTTCTATTTGGATTTCTTTTGTGCATCGGAGGAGGAAACTATTAAACTCCAAACTTGTGGTATTAAAGCATTTGCAATGCAATTATTTCAGGTGAGTTTAATTAAACAATTAATATAGAGAAATTTAGTAAAGAGGATATGTGAAATATTGAGATTATTAAGGGTCAACGTATAGTATTTGTTTTGGTGTCAGTATCAATCTTTTAGGTCCCAAAATTCATTTATTTTGTTTAATGTGTCAAATGCTAAGACAACAAATGACTTATTGCAGTGAGATATATTTGGGAGAAGCATTTCGTACTTAATTAATTAAAAACACAATTAAAGCACAACGAAATACTTTTTGGCACAATAAAAGTACTTTTGGTAAAATGAATTTTAATACTTTTGGTACAATTTTGGTATAATAAATAAACTTTTTGGCCCAAAGAGATACTTTAGGTACAATAAACTTACTTTTTGGTACAATAAAAGTACTTTTTGTAGAATAAATGTGGTTTTTGGTATAATAAATGTACTTTTTGGTACAATAAAAGTGCTTGGTATAATAAATTTACTTTTTGTAACAATTAATTGCATTTCTCGGAACTTATTGGTACATAATTGTATTAAAGAATTTTTGCAATATTCTTGGTATAATATTATTGGTATTTTAGTACTATAAATGTATTTTTAGTTGTTACAAGTGATGTTTATGGACTGACTTTTTTAAGAGGGTGGGTTAATCATTACTAGCTTCAGCTGATATAGCTTGTAATTAAAATTCCTTCTCCATTTTTACGCTTTTGTCAATTTTTGTCTTCTCCAATACAATTGTTAACGGTCTTATCTATTTCCAGCATATACCATTCCTACGCCAACATTTATCTTCAATTGATAAAATTATGGAAGATTGGAAAAATTACAAATTGTCCGTGCCCACCTATGGAGCCATTTTAATATCAGAGGATCTCAATTATTGCCTATTAGTGCAATCATATTTTGCCAAAAGTTCATGGGGTTTCCCTAAGGGAAAGATTAATGAAAACGAAGATCCGGCTCATTGCGCAACAAGAGAGGTTTGTATTTTTTTTAGCTCTTTTTTGTTGTGTCCACATACTTATACCGCTAATTTTTTTTACTCCTTATTGTGTGTTGTTTTTTAGGTTTTTGAGGAAACCGGCTATGATATCACTGAATTAATTGTACCAAGTGATTATATTGATGCTGTTATCAACTATCAGTATACGCGTCTGTATATAGTGCGTGATGTTTCGTTGGAAACGAAATTCTCACCACGCACGCGTAATGAGATTAAATGCTGTGATTGGTTTCCCATTGATTCATTGCCTGTTAATAGAAATGATGCCATATCAAAAGCCAAATTAGGCATAAATGCCAATTCCTTTTTTATGATTATACCATTTGTTAAGCGTTTAAAGAAATGGGTCAATGACAAACGCAATGGTGTGGAAACACGTCGTAAATACTCGGGCGGCGGTGGCTCACCCACTGTGTCCACCTCGCCACTGACCACAATGAACAACAACAGTAACTCCTGTGGTCAGCAACAACAACAACTACAACAGCAAACCAAATCTAGTTGTAAAAAATCGAAGCATTTGCAACAACAGCGTAATAATTTAAATAATAATAATAACTTTAATAATAATGATGATATAAACAATGCCTTAAACGGTGGTGGTGCTCTGGCTGCAACAACTGCATCCTCCGCCACCGCTGCCAACAAATGCAATGGTGGGAATACATCATGTTCCAATAATAATTCAAATCGTTCTAAAAGACAACGCCATAAATCCATGGGAGATTTGGATGGTATTAAATTAAATAATTTTAACTATAATAATAATAACAACAGCAACAACATTATCTGTAATAATAATCAAAGTAATTGTAAGACAACAAACAGCAACAATAACTGCGGTTCTGCTGCAACAAATCAATCATCATCGTTATCAACGACAACAACCACAACAAACAGTGGTGGTGATAGTAATAACAAAAACAACAACAACAATTGTAATAATACTAATCAAAAACGTCATTCAAAAATTGTTGCTGCTGGCAGCAATGTTTCCAATAACATTACCAACAACAATGGTTGCAATAATATCAACAATGGCAACAACAACAACAATGCTAATAATAGCAACAGCAACGCGACAACATCATCGTCAACAACCTCAAAACGTCAATTGTTTCACAGCCAAAGTCTATGCAACAACACGGCACTACAACAAAATGGTAAAAAGGTAAGTACTTTTCCGTGTATACAGTTAAATATTCTACAATTCTGCAATAAAAATACAAAATTAGCGTCATAATACCCCCACAAAATTGAATGTATGCAGTAGGAAACAATATAAATTTGAAAGTATTTCCCCCTAGCTCTCCATAGGAAAGTGAACTGTTCAAATTTTATACAAGCAACTGGAATAGCGAAATTGCCCCTTCTGTAGTAGTATAGAGTTTGTTCAGAAATTCTTGTTACTGGTACTAGTTTTTCTTATTCATCAAATAGTAACGTTCAGCTGGTTAAAAATTCGATGGTATAAAGACTAGTTATTTTTGGATACTTCAGAATTCCATAGTTTTGAACTGGTACCCAGCAGAGTGGATCTCATTTTTGAAATCTGTCTAAAAATATTATATAATCTTCGACTTTTTAAAAGTAGACTTTTGTATTCATCAGTTAATTCATTAATTTTCTTTGACCAATTCACCTACAAATTGGCATTTTCTTATTAAAACAGTATGATAGACATAAACCAAGGTGTGTTGGAAAAACTTACAACACAACACTACTCCCCTATCCCCTCCATTTTTATTAGTTCTTCACAGCGAAAAAAACATAAATTCTCTAGCTAATGCTGCCATTTATCTTTATTGTTTCTTTGTTTTGTATTTTTTCTCATTCTTAATATTATTCTTTTCTATTTCTAATTTTAGATTGTTAGTTCATTTGCATTAATACGCAAAGAGAAAAAAGAAATGAAAGCTGCTCTGGCTAAGGCTCAAGAACAACAACTACAACAACAACAACAACAACAGCAAATCAATGTGAACCTCAATGGTGGACGTCAAAGGGCCAAATCGCAAAGTGATAAGATTTGCATGCAACATCACTATCAACAACAACAGCAAATAAATAATAATAAAAATACAAATGTAAACAACGGCAACAACAACAACATCAATAACACAAACACAACAACTACTAGACAACAGCAGCAGCCACAGCGTTTGCAAAAACAGCAATCCATGATTGTGACCAATTCCAGTATGATGAATACAAACCCACATACCATCATCAACAACAACAATAAATCCAATGTAAATACTAATAACAACAGCAACAACAACAACACCAACAATATGTTGAATACAACGGGTTACAAGGTAACATTCCCACCACCTTTAAGTGGCAATGACTTGTTAGCTGTAGCAGCAGCAGCTAATGGTATGGTCAACAACAACAATAATAATATTAATAATAGTAATACCACCAACCCTAATGCTACCAACTCCAATACAATTGCTAAAGAAGGCAATGGCAATGGCAACAACAACAGCAACAGCAACAATGGTGGTGGCGTTCAATTAAAGCCTCGGCCTTCATCAGTATCATTGCATTTCCCAGATTTCGTCTCGATCAAAAGAGAGCACACTGATTTGCATACAATGCAACCACAAATGCCGCCACAATTGCAACGCATGGCATCCGGTACAAATTTACGTATTTTGAAAAGATCAACATCTCATCAACCACAACAACAACAGCAACAAAGACAGTCTTTTACACCGGGTTTTAATTCATGGACTAATTTTACTTTTACCAAAAATTTTATGGCCAATGTTTTTTGTTAAATTGATAAACAAAACATAACAAAAAAGTGAATGATTTTATAGAGTTGCGACTTTAGCATACACAAAATGGAATACGGTGAACTTATACTAAGACGACAAGACGTATATGAGGTGATGTTTTATCTATTATAGATTTTACACAACTATTATTCCTTTCTCCCCCTCGTACAAGGTAGTAATGATGGTACACGATGACCTATTTCTTTTCGCAATCAGAAAAAAAATCAGTTCTATTAGTTGTAAAAAAAAAATACCGTACCGTTATTCTGCTAAACTACGTCCTTATTTTTAATCTTTTATTTAACTATTATTATTTAAAATTTTTTGTTTTTTATTATTAGTTTTTTTTTCGACTTTTTTATTTTTATTTTATTTTTGTTTTTTTTTTATCTCTATGAATTAATCCACAAACCAAATGAAATGAATATTATTATTTCGAAATTTATCAAAGAAATTTGCTCAAACTTACGCCCCCTCCTACTACTACTTAATGAAAGTTTTTAGTTATTAATGCCGTTGTATAATTTCCTAACCCCCACCTATCTTTGGGTCTTTTATTTTTTTTTCACTAAATAGTACTATAAACACTAAGGTTTGAATTTTGTTTGTGATTTGATTTTTAAAATTTTTTAAGTTCATTATTTTTTATTTTTGCATGATAATTTTAATTTGTGCCCCCAACTCGAAAGAAACAAAACACACAAACAAATTGATGTTTTCAAATGAATTTCAATGAAAGAAAGAGTAAATACCAAAGGAAATGATTCGCTTTTTTCCACTTGTGGAGAATTTTAGAAACTACCCACAAACTGCCGTCATTAGCGTATATAAGGTTTTATTACTATATATAAAAAAGTAAAGCCATTATAAGCAAATCTCCACTTTTGGGGAGTTTTTGAAAACAAGATGACCTTACTGCCCAAAAATGGTTGGCATTGCTCTTATATCATTTGAATGTATAAGAAAAGCCAAGATGAATTGTTAAAAAGGGAGAAATGTCGAACAATTTTTTTTCTGCCGGGTAAAGAATGTTTTAAACAAACTTAGCTCCTTTTTGGAGTGCCTAAATCATCTCCTTAAAACTAAGTCTAGGTTAAAAACTCCTTCCGTAAGAAATTCTAAATATCAACCCAAGAGAAAGGCCATTAAACATGAAAATAGCATTCTTTAAGAAGGCTCAGTGTATAGTCTTTAAACATAATATCAATTTTGCTTATTTCTACGATTACTCTTTGATAAAGATCAATATGTTTTAAAGTTTACTTAATTTGCTTTTAAAGATTTTGTTTTAGAAAACTTTGAAGGAAAATTAAGAAAATGTAAATATTTTTAGTTTGTAAAAACCTGTGGATAAGCAAGAGGTAGATAATTTTCCCAAACAAATTAAATACAAAACTAAGTTGAGATTTTGAAATTTGTAAAATTCCTTTACATATTTTTCATATACCTTCAAAACAAAAACGTTATATGACACAGGTTTGTCATGCTTTTGGAGCATATCTTTCACTTTTGTTAATTTTATTTATCTTATCTCTTGAATTTCCACCTTAAGGCTTTTAATAAAATGTGTGCTCTTTTTTTTCTCTGGATATTATTTTTTTATTTTGAATTTAAATAGTTTGTAAATTTTATTCTACCCAAAAACTATTAAAGAGTCTTCCCTTCGAATCAAAGAAACGCGTATTGTATATTTGGATTACCTGTATTTCTTCATTACATTTTTATGTTTAAGAAAAAGAGAGCATTCTTTTTATTTTTTGCCTTAACAAACCCTAAACCCTTTTTCCAAACTAAGTAGTCAGTCATCAATCAAGCCTTGAAAAAGGGTTCCACCATAGAAAGAGAAATGATTTCTTAGCATAATATAAAATGAAAGAAATATTTGTAAATTTAGAGTTATTAAAAATTAAATATTTTTTTTAGCGAATGACTAGTATTGTTGTCAAAATAACTTTCAATGAATGTATGTTGTATTAAGCTAAGAAATCATTTCTTTAAAAGGCTTAAGGGGATTTAATCCTTTAAACGTAAAAAAATAACAAAACAACATCCTGTTTCTTTTTTACCCAGTTCACATAATGTTGAACCAACGTACGGACATTCGTATAGCAACACGCAAAAGGAATATGAATGTATGTTCTAAATAACAGAAAAGACTTATATCCCTAAACATCCTAAGAAAATACCATTAGGCTTGGTCTTTTTCAATGAAAGCACAAAAATTTAACAGTTTTAAGTGTTTAGAGTATTCGCTGATTCTTTTTTTCAAATCTTTTTAAAAATATTCTTTAAAACCATACAAATTTTTCTCTTCAACTGTAATTTTACAAAGGAATTATAAATGATTTCTATTGCGTCAAGTTTTCAAGTGCAAAATTCGGTTACTTATTGAACTCATATATACATATTCTTTTTGCTGCAAAGTCAGAGCTTGTTGACTTATATTTTGAAAAACTATATAGTGATTAAACAAATTCCTATGTAATTTTATATATTTATCACTTTTTAAGTCAACAAGTTCTTTTTTTGCCATATATGTAATTAAACTAAAAAAAAGTTTTCTCTTTCCATCACACACACAAATAGTTACCATCAGAAATCATCAGATTTGACATTGTAAAGACTTTGAGGTAAAACTTAAACAGTTGTGACTAAGCCAAGAGAAAACTTTTTTGCTGACAAAAAAACACAAAAAAAATAATATTTTTGACAAAGTACAGAATAAAAGCTTATTTTTCAATAACAATAGCCATAACCAAACAGGTATAGCGAGCACAGAAACGACTCCTCCTTATTCCAATGATCGTAAGGTAAAAGCCACAAAGGTGTTAAAGCGGTTTAATGGTGGTACACACACACACACATATTTGACAAATACAAAAACAAATATCTTAAAGTGCAATTTGTATAAACTTAATATGACCCTTAGTCCAAAAAAGATATCACCTGACATGGCTTAAATTGTTGGTGCCTTGCATTATAGTAAAACAAGGAAATTATTTCGGGCCAACATCTTATTCACACTACAGTAGTGAGTATTAAAACCCAATTCAAAGTAGACCATATTTAGAAAATTTAACATACACAGTCCGCCAATTTGGCTTAATAAATTTAAGTGCTAGAGTGAAAAAACTATTTCTTATTAAAATTAAACTATAAACGAAAATTATATTTATACTTTTTAAATTTTTGTTATGAGATTTCTAGTAATTTCCAAGAAATTATTAGACTTTTTTTTAAACTAAAAATTTTGTTTAACTTTAATTACCTTAAAAGCTTTTAATCAACCATCAAGTTGTAAAAAATTTAAAAAAAAAAATTGCTAAAAACTTATTTAATTATTATTATAACTTAAGTTTCTTTTTTGCAACTAAATTGACATACCCCCTGCATTCATTAGGGGTTTGAGTCCTTATATAAAGACTAAACGTTTTTATTGTTGTGATATTACTACTTATTCGAAATCCCATTTAATAAAATAAAAACGAATTCGTGAATTGGACTCTTTAAACTACTGCACAAACACCCTAAAACTTTTCGTAGAGCTGCATAGAATGCCAAAAATTTCTTAATAAAATTAAAAATTGCACTATATTTTTAGTATTATATATAACATATATCTAAACCACTTTATTTCATTAGCAGTTAACACCAATTATATATTGGTGTGTTAAGCTAATAAGCCTTGCCAAGAGGAGAAATCCAACAAATAATGACGCAACCACATCGCCATAACACCTTTGTAGCTTTATACCATATACGTGTACGTGGTTTGATCACGAGTACAGCTCATATTAACCTGCACCCATCATCCATCATAGTTTCTTTGCCATAGTTCATCCTTATTGTTTCAACAAAATTATTTTACAATGAAAAGTTCTGCCGAGAATTCAGAAAATGCTGGCTGCAAATGACAACAACAAATTAATTAAGTACAACATGGCCAAAAGTTTTATACTATTTAAGTAAGACACAGTTTTACTACATAAACTATGTAGTAGTATTAACAAAGGTTTTAAATTGTCATAGTTATTGCTAAAAGATAAAATTTTAATTAACCACACAAAACATATCAATGAAAAACAAAAAACACCAAATTAACCGCAAAATTGTTAACGAGATAACACCACGCGAACTTTAATATGTGTGAAATGATTTAAAAAACGAAAAACAATGTGGTGAAGACAAAGCCTTTCTGCGAAAGACTCTGTGAAAAACAGTGATATTAAACCAAAAACACAAAAAGAAAAATTTTCTTGCAACAATTTAAAACCTTTGCCTTAAATCCATGTAACAACAACGACGACACCAACAAAATGCAATTGTAACAACTTAATAGTGTGTTTTTACTTTAATAATGTATTTAAGTTCAATTTTATGTGTAATCTTATATGTATTTTTGCTATGCATTTGTTTTACATTTTTTACACCAACCAACAAAACTGTAACACTATTAAATATTTTATTATCTATAATTATCAATTAGTTGCTACAAAACCGACCACCTTGTCCACCAACACAACCACCAACCCCCCAACTCCTTGTGTCTATTATACATTACATTTTACTATTAATGTTTAAGAAACATGTTAAGTTTTAGTTGATCTTTGTCTCTTTTATTATTTTTTCATACTACCTACTGATGAATGACACTATATAAGCTAAATTGTAAGCGAAAGCGTGTGACATGTATGAATAACAACAACAACGATTGGCTGGTTCAAAACAGAATTTTTTATACCAAAATTATATATGTACATAACCCCCAAATATATTTTGAAAACATTTTCGAAATTAACAAACATTTATCTGTGTTATTGTTATGCCCCCGTTAAGGGGACAAACATTAATTTTAAAGTTGACAAACAAAAAATATGATTTTATTTTGTACTTTCGGACAAAAAAAACTAAACACCACAAAACAAGAATTAAGAAAGAAAAAAAAGAAAATAAAAAGAAAACTAAACAACCAAAAGAACAGCAAAACAGAAAAACGAAATCTTCAAGTGTTTTATTATGGGGGTAAAGGTTGTTAAATAAGATAAAATTCAATAAATTTGTTCAGGGTTTTAAAATAAGCGGCAAAATTGAATATACTTTTGTTTTGTATGCTAGTAATATTTTTATTATTTTCAAACAATATTTTCTTTAATTAAAGAAATAATTTAATTTTTATTCTTATACAACTATTCAACAAACATCAATCGGGATTTTCACTACTGAAATAACTTAATGTATTACCACAATTTCGAGTTATCTCCGAAACATTTAACATTTCGGCTGGCATAATAGCGCTATTTATAGCCATTAAATTCCTTTTGATATTCTCTCTGATCTCTTCGTTCATGAGAGAATGTTGCAGAGCATTTTGCCATACATAACTTTCCATGTCATCGCTATCATCACTTGAGGACAACTCAAAAGGTTGTATTGTTTGCATTACCTCAATGCCATCTGGATCAGGATCTGAAATCGTCGATAAAGGTGGTGATGGCGGCGGTGCAGGCTTTGGTCGTTTGATATTTAAAGCGTCGGCGGCCCGGGTATGTAACATTTTATGCTTTTTGAAATTAGATGCATCTGCATATGATTTAGGGCAAAAATTACATTTGTAAGGCTTCTCGCCTGTATGTGTCCGCATGTGTTTGTTAAGGCTGGATTTTTGTTTAAAATATTTCCAGCATTTTGAACACTGAAATTTGTATTCTGCCGGTATTTTAATCACATAGGATTTTGTGGATTGCTGAGGTTTTTCTGGCGTGCTAGCGTTTGGAGTAGTTTGAATATGTTGTATATTTATTTGAGGCAAAATTTCTACATTAGTGACGAGAGGTTGGGATGGAGGTAAGCTGGCTGTGTTCGTTTGCATGTTTTCGACGAGTTGGACAGTTTTATTCACCTGGGATTTTAACAGGGAACGTGCAGACATTTTAAGTTTTACTGGTGTTTTCCTTAATGTTAAAGCTAAAGAGTATTTGGGCTTTGTACCCAAAGTAGCTGTTGAAGATGGAATAACAGTCGATGTTGTATTGCATGTTGCCAACATCTGCATAGCAGGTTTTGTACAGGAAGAATTATCCATTTTTTGTTTAATGCTGCATGCATTATTTAAAGTTTTCTGGATATTCGTTTCGGGTTTTTGAAGTCTCTTGGTTTGTGTATATATAATATCATCATTTGCATTAATATGAGTTATTTTAGGATTCTCAATTGTTTTTAAATATGTACATTTTTGAGGAGAAACTTTAAAGTGTTTCCATAATACTACATCTCCGCTACTAGGTGTGTTATTGTTGCCTTTTAATTGTATGTCCGTGCAAAAATTGCTACCTGTGTTATTACATTTCAAGTCGTCTAAAACATTAAGCCCCTTCGAATGCTTAATTTGACTGTTTGTAGAAGGAAAATCATCATCAGCTGTAATATGCAAAAATTTAGGCGAATACGAGTTATCGGCATTGGTCAACATTTGTTGGGATTTTATAGCAGTTGAGGAACAAGTAGTTTTTGCATTTGCTGGCAACTCTTGAGTGGTTGTTTGTAAAAATTTTTTGTCTGAGACAAAGTTAACACATTTCCCAACAGCCTTTTCGATTGGTGTAATGTTTAGTGTTTGATTCAATATTTGTGAATTAATCGCTTCGCCTTCATGACTAATACGTGCTGGTTGGACCTGTGTATTAGCAATGTTGCAATCACTTAGTAATGTAGTTATATAGGGCTTAGAAGCAAACTGTTTGTTTGCTTTTGGTATCTTCACAATTTTAAAATTTTTAGGCAATAACGTGACAATTGGCAGTTTAGGTGAATTACAAACAGTATGCCTGATATTAGTCGTAAAAGGCAAAGAAGTGGAACCTGCAATATTAAGAGGCTTTTGTGATATTTCACCACTGAGTGTTTCCAACGTCTGTTGTATTAAATTCGATTCATTTTCCGATGGCGTAAATATTGAAGTATTCCCAAGGAGTTGCTGATTTTCACTTGATAGCAAATTGTTTTTAGAAATATTAAATATTTCTTTAATATTAAATGGTTTCAAAGTATCTTCCATATCCTTTTCTGCTCTGTTTAACTCAGGTTTCTCAATTTTATGCTGATCTTCTTTATGTCTCTTTAAGTTTATACGATTAGTAAACGCAGCAGAACATTGGCGGCATTTAAAAACTTTAGCCATTTGTTGTCTATGTGTCAGTCGATGTTTTTGCAAATTAGAACGATGGGCAAAGCTCAATGAGCATATCTAAATGTAATGGATAAAATCGTATTTTCTTTATACATTTTGGATTACAGAAGTACAAGCTTACCTGGCATTTGAAAGGTTTCTCTCCTGTGTGGATTCTTAAATGGAGCTGTAGTTCATAGCGCAAGACGAATTTCTTGTTACATTGTGGACACTGATGGGTTTTCTGGTCTAAATGTTTAGCCATATGATAGTCCAAGTTGGTTTTGTACTGAAATTGATGTCATTTAAATAAAAAGAGTCGGTTTTGATTAATATTTAAAAATTACCTTAAAGGCCGCCGGACATTTTCCACATTTGAATGATCTCTCCTCAGTGTGTGAAGTCTTAAAGTGCCTTCTTACAACAAAATGCTCTAGAAATGGCTTCTCACATAATACACACAAATAACAAAAACGTTCGCTTTCCACTGTTACTTGGTTGACGTTTTCTTCCTGATGCGTAGCCAAATGCTGACGAAATCGTTTTTCATGAGTAAATGCTTCAGAGCATTGACGGCATAGCATTCGCATTCTAGAGTGCTTGCCCCGATGTTGAACTTCAACTAGATCCCCTACGATGGCACCGATTGAAGAACGTATATAAGCCATTTTGGGATGGCAATTGAAGGACGAACTATCCAACTTTTGTGGATATTTGGAAATTTTTATAACTTGTACACAATCCTCGGAAGGTTTAGAATACATGCAGTCTTCATCTCGATAACGTTTAGGTGGTCGCCTTAAACGTTTCCTGGGAAGTGATTCATCTGTTGTTTCCAATCGGTATTCCACTGCCTCAGTTTGGCTTATAGAACCTACATCCTCCTTAGCGTTTTCGTAAGAAGTAACGTTTATATGTTTACTTAGTTTTGGAGCCGTAGTTCCCTTTTCGGGCAAAACATTTACATCCCTGTGGCAATTTTTGATCCGTAACAAGAATTTCCTCAAAATATTGATATCTTCTTCACACAAGATGCACAACCTTTCACAATGGTGGGCTATTTGTGACTTTAATTAAGAATTAATTTATAAAATAAATATTATTGTTTTTTTTTTAAATCTGTCTGTAATGTTCTTTTCGCGTTACCTTTAAATCCGTCAATATTAGCAGATTTTTTATCAATGCCTTTAACTGCGAATCGTTTATTAAGCTTTTGGCCAGATTGGCTTCTTTTGTATTACCGCACAAACAACAGCACGACATTATTTGCTTAATTTGATTCTAATTACAAATAGTAATTAGACTATTTTGGTAATAAATAAATATAAACAGTAGTCAGCTGTTCGTTGCTGAATAAAGGTTGCCAGATTATCAACCGACTTGAAATAAATGGAAAAACTTAAATTATAGAAATGGTTGTAAAACTAGAGTATAACAGTGACACAACTGTGTTCGCTCAATTCACACGTTCTCTGTTTTTTACATTTAATAGCCTTTTTACACCAAAAAGAAGATGCGGAATGCTAAAAAGTGGTTTTATAGCCTTTTTACACCAAAAAAGCATTCCGCATCTTGAGCTGAAGATGCGGAATGCTAAAAAGTGGTTTCGCATATTGTCAGCTGTTGTCTAGCTCACACATTTTTCCATTTGCCTTGTAAACAAGCAATATTTTCCTGCCACAAACCTCATCTTTCATGGATGCGAAAATATGTTAACATCTTTCCAACAACAAAATACATGTAAAAATTTTAGCATTTTGGCCGCATCCATCAAAGATGCGGATTAACGCGGAAATATGTTAAATGCGTTCCGGTGTAAAAAGGCTATAAATAAGTTTTAAACCAGAAGGTTTCGAATAAGCACCATCCTAATCCATAAATATAATCCGTTACACTGCCGCTTCGTTGAACAAAAAATTAACAACACACAAAAATTACAAAAAATATGAAAAAATACACAAAATGTAAAACATACAAAAATTGACAAAGAAAATCCAAACACAAAAAATGTATCACAAACAGCATTCTTTTTGTGAAAAAATACTGTGTGAATTTAATTCTTAGAAAAAATATCAAGATAAATTTTACATTTGCTTTTTTTCAAAATATCCCATAAGGTACTTCAAAAATATTTTTTTTTAAATCGCTTCTTAAGTTTAACAAAAGATACAAAGATTAAAAAAAACTACAGAGCAATAACCAGAAATTATTAAAAATTACAAATACAAAAATTATAAAACAGATTGAAATATACAAAAAAAATCATAAAAAATTACCCACATAATTTTTTTCTTACAAGAAAAAAAATTATATATTTATTTTTTAAATTCATTCTTTTTTATCGACTATCTGCTTGTTTTCTCACATTTTTGACATTTGTATTCGTGTTTTAGGATGTATTTAGGAAGGCGGTGGCATTTTTACTTGTTTGACTCAGACAGCACCCCGTCAACTGTTGTTGTTGTTGTTTTTGTTGTAACAGCATGGTTATTCAAGTATTAAAATAGTACTCATTATTCCGGGGGTTCTTCTTCAATGTCCAGTCCAAGAAATTGGGCTACTTCCACTGGATTGGTCCATAGATCCAAAGGGCTAAGTGGAGTAGGGTGGGCTGGGCAATTGAAGATGTGGCAGGTATCGTGGGGACCCTGACCACACGCTGGGCAAATATTGGGGATGGCACGGTCTATGCGTGACCAGTAGGCATTGAGCCTGTTGCTCCATCCCGATCTAAGTTGTGCCAGGGCCACTCGTGTTCTGCGTGGCAGGCTGGTTTCCGTTTCGTCTACAGGGGGTGGGCGACCTCCAAGAACGACATTCATACGGAACTTGAAACCGCGGAGTAGGTGGCATCTCTGTGAATGTCATTCAAAGCTGCAGTATATGAGGAGTGATCCAAGGGATCATGTACATAGTTGCGTATATTATCCTCATATACTCGAAGGTCCTTCCTGACATGCCTTGGGGGAGCATCCATCTGTGTGATGTTAAAGTTGGGATGACTCCTCCGATAACATCCCAGGAGGAACTGTTTTGTCAGCATGACATTGTGTTCCTTGACTGGGAGGACCTTCGTTTCCTCATGTAGATGGTGCTCAGAGGTTATCTGCATACAGCCCGTTACAGTCCTCAGGGCGGCATTTTGGCAGCTTTGAATATTTCTCCACTGGGTATCACTCAGCGAAGGAGACCACACTGGAGCAGCATAGTTAACCACTGACCGGCCAATAGTTTTATAGGTAGCTAACAAGGTTTCTTTGTCTTTACCCCAAGTGCTGCCGGCTAGCGCTTTGAGGACCTTGTTCCTACTTCGCAATTTGTGCGTAATTGCAGTGGCATGAGCTGAGGAGGTAAACAGAATGTCAAAGGTGACCCCCAAAATTTTTGGGTGGTTCACAGTCGGAATTTGGACGCCATCGACTATGACGTCTAGATTCATGTTTACCTCCTTTGTCCAGGTGGTGAATAACCATTCAGATAACCATTCACTCGATCACAAAGCTCATCAATGTTATGACCCGTCGCCATTATAGTACAGTCGTCCGCGTACGATATCACATCTACACCTTGTGGTGGTGTAGGGAGTTTTATGAGGTAGAAGTTAAACAGAAGGGGGGATAGAACACCGCCCTGTGGTACCCCTTGTTTAACTCTACGGGGCTTTGAGCACTTGTCTCTAAACTCTACGAACGACCGACGACCACTAAGATAGTTAGCACTCCATCTCTTCAAGTTGTTGGGTAGGGTGGACTGCAGGATGTCCTGGAAGAGTGTGGTGTGGCTGACTGTGTCGAAGGCCTTCGACAGGTCTAGTGCCACTAGGAGTGTCCTTTCACAGGGCCTCTGCTGATTTAAGCCCTGTGAGATCTTAGTGGTTATGGCGGTTAATGCAGTAGTAGTGCTATGCATTTTACGGAATCCATGCTGGTGGTGAGCTGCTGTTAGGTGGCTGGACAGCTGGGGGAGGAGGAGTGCCTCTAGAGTCTTCGCGACAGGTGACAGGAGGGAAATTGGCCTGTAAGATTGTCCCTCTTTCGCGTCCTTCCCTGCCCCGTCAACTGTAATTTTATTTGCTTGTTTTTTATTAAAAAAGTAAAATTTTTTTAAAATATAATTTGTTGTAATTTGTCATGTTTTTTATATTAACTTTATTTTTGTATATACACAATGAATGTTTTTTAAAATAATTTACTTCAATTAAAACAAATAATTTATAAAAAAAATTTAAACAATATATACAAATTATAGAAAATTGACGAGCTACAAAAAAAATATTGCATAAAAATTTAAAAAAATTAATAAATATTTTTTTAAAACGTAAATTAATATCTAAAATATCTTTCATAGCACCCAAGGGATCAACATTTGTGTTCCCTAGGACCCGACACCACCTTTAACATTCATTTCCGTTGTTTTGAGGACCAAAACGAAGACAATGGTGTACTTTTTTTATATTCTGCACTTTACTCCAAAATTAATAATTTCCGAAAAATGCCTTTTTAATTAAATTATATATGTACAAATTAATTAGTAAATTTTTTTTAGTACAAATTAATTATTGAAATTTGAGATATTATTGAAAATAAATAGAGATATTATCCAAAAAATTAAATTTTTTCTATTTTTTTTTTTCTTTTTTTAATGTAATGAATTTTTTTCCAAATATCCTCTATGTAAAGTAAAGTTTTGTTGAAATTTTTTCAGCGGACTTTTTTAATTTTACCACATCGACATGTTTTAAGGCGAAAACCCCTAATGTAAACCAACCATACTGTATACATTCCTATACAGTACCAAAAATAGTACAGTTTTGAGACTATCGCTGACATGACACAACTGTGACACTAAACTGTCATTTTTTTTAACAACGTCAAAAGAATTGAACAGAAAAGAGAGCGATTGAGAAGAACAAATGAAGAAAATATAGATTACTGGTTTTACACAGAAGAAAAAAGGAGGCGGAAAACACTAACGGAACGAGAAGTTATTTAAGTGCAACAAGAATTGAAAAAACTACGCGATAAATCGTTAAAATTTCAACAAAATACAAGCAATTATAGTTTAAATCCAAAAGAAAAAGACTCACACACAAAAAATGGTGAGTCAAGAAACAAAGAATCAGTGAAAAATATGGGGGAAAACCAAGGAAACGTAGAACAATACCCTGTTCCCCATAGTGTGTGTGTGTGTGCGTGCGCCAGCAAAGCTGGCCATGATTGATGATGCAGCAGTTTGGGCCATGGACACCAACTGATGGAATTACAAACTTTAGGGATACTTGGCTATTGTGTAACGCTGACAATGTTTATGTCTTTTCTTGCAGAGTTTTGCGGATAAAATCACTGGCTTAATGGCCAGGCCAAACCAGCAACCTGGTGCAATGGATGAGCAGCCCTGGTATCTGAAATATGGCGTGCGTGTATTGGCCATTGTGGGAGCATTCTGTAAGTTTCCCTCACTCCTGGAGTGTGATATAATTCTTTTCGGATCAGTCCTATGTAAATTGGTCCAAAATAATGTGTGAAAAAATTCTGTGTGGATTTAAAAATGTGGCATTGGATCGATTTTTTGTGTACCTTCTTTTCTGTTTTTGGATTCTTTGAATTTGTGCTCTGCTGTGAATAAGAATGTTTGTCGACAACGGACTCTTGTTATCATTGCAGTCATGTTTGTATGTTGTTTTTTTTTTATTTCGGAAACAGTAAAAATTGTCTGTCCGTTGTTTGAGCGCAGAGGGGATGCGGCAGTTAGGTTGGTGAATGAGTGGGTGGTAGACAATTTTCAAGGGACGCCTGAATTTCTACAATGTTTCGTTAGCTTTTGAGTGCTTTTATGTTTGCTGGGTTAAAATGTAAGGTCGTTCGTTCTTTTCCGTTTTGGTTACGTTCTTTACTCTTGCCTTACGTTTACGTTGACATTGATACATAAAATACTGTCCACGCATCTCCTCCCCAGCTAAACATACAGCCCAACTACTATCCTGGCTTTACATCTTGTGTACATAAATACGCGTATACATACATATAGAACCTCAGTAACATTTATGTATGTATGTCCTTATTGAAGACAAAATATGGGTTACAGAAGAAGTATATATGTTTGTATGCAAATATATACTTCCGCTGTAATGACATTTGTTCTCGGCAAATGTCAAGTCACAGAGGTATGGATGGATCAATTAACATATCCTTAAAAGAGTGTGTTGAATACTTTTAGGGAAATTACAGCAAAGTTTTTGACTGCATTAAAAACCCAGATGAATGTAACACTTTTGGTGAACAAGTTTTTATAGTATATTTTTTTTTTTAATAAATTATGTATGATTTTTAGTCGAAATTTGTAGAATGATAAGAGTTTTATAGAAGCATTTATGATGTTTTGTCTTACATAACTTACACATATGGAATCAATAGTTCAGAAGACTAAACGTATGGTAACATATAAATGTATTAGAACTGTAATCTATTCTTGCAAATTGATAACTCTACAGATATCTTCCTTAATTTTTTTTATATATTTTTGCAGTTTAATTGTAGTGGGGAGTAGAACAATAGATCCTGTCCACTTACTTCTTGAGAATATATATCGTTGGTATACTGCGTAAACTGACCAACTCCACTTTTGCTAATTAAGAGATAAATTTTATTTAACATAAAGTTGATCTAATAAGAATATAAATATTTCGTAACTTTTGTTTTGATTTCACTAGATGCAGTCTGAACAATGATATTGTGTAAATATAATTATAATAATTAGTTATATATTTAGAAAAAAAAAAGATTTCGTAAAAACGGAAAATGACTAACCAATATTGGAGTTGGTCAGTTTACGCAGTATACCATTGGTATATGGTCAGGTTATTATTCGATCACTCCGTATGACGTTTTTTTGGCTAAATAGATTTTAAAAGTTATGTATGAATTATTTTTTCTATAAAAATTAAATATTCCTTTTAGAATCCCTAATGCATTAATTCTTTTTACATTTGAGATACCTTTACAACCATTTATCCACTTGTGGATTTGCGTAAAATCAATGTTGACTGATGAAATTAAGAAATAAGATTATAATAAATACTTAAAAATCTACAAAGCTTTTGTTTGTTACTGATTAATGTTTGTATATGTCTACTGCAGCAATGATTCAACAAATTGGGAACTTTTATCTATAATGAAAATGTAAATTTAGTGTATTTAAAATATTTCCCCGTTTTAACGTTCGTCTTGAACACCTGCCAACTACTGACCTGTTCATATGTTCTACTAAATCAAATTGAGCTTTTCGTTTACTTAATTATTCAACAATTTAATTAACTATGCAACTTTACACTTTTTAATTATTTAGTATGAATAAATAAATAAATATTTTGCTGTACGAACATCTAACGTTTCAAAGGTATTAGTTGTCCAATAGTAATTGCTCAAACCAATGCCTTTAGTAAGCTGTCTTGTTAAAACTATATTATGGTTTTATTGGAATATTTGATTAAGTTCCCTGTTATAGTTTTCACAAGTCTAACAAAGAGTTTAATGATTTTACTTTAGTATAACATAAATTTTTGCTTGTATTTTAAAAAAAAATCGCTTATTATTAGTGTGAATTTTAATTTATTTAAAGTTGCAATAATCTAGCTGTTACTGTTTTCTTATATGATCTTGAAAGTTTCCCATTAAAATGTCTCCCATTCTTCCCATTCTTCTTAACCACACTATAAATACAAATCTCTTATGTAAACCACATTAATCTTAAAATTTTTGTTGTCTAGATTTTGTTGAATATTTATCAATTGCTCCCCTTTCATTATATTGGGATTAAACCATATTTTTGTTTTCTAAAATAAGCGGCTGTTTGTTCGTATTCCAAAGTTGTTGACTTACAATAACTGCGACAACAACTTGCCTGTCTCAAGTTACTATAACCATTCATCTTTGAATGCTTCAATGGTTTCGTTTGCGGTTTTTTTTCACTAGCGTACAAAAAGTCACAGTCGACACAATAGTAGTATCGAGATTGAAATGAATATGAAAATTACATAAAATGTATCATGCAAAGGTAACCAAAGACTAAAAAATCATAATACACACAAATATGTCGATGAAAACCGGCAACGAATTATTTGCATAGCGAAAATATTTCCTTATGCATAAGTAAATTGAATTATTATGTATGAATAATATATTTAAAAGCGAACTGTTAAGAATTTACTTTTAATCAGCTAAACACATTAAAAAGGGAATAAATCTGCAGTGGCAAACTATTTTATAGTGTGGGTTTATCAAAAGTAAAGAAATTTTGCCTTTAATTGCATCTAGTTGTCATTAAAGTCTATATAAGTCTGGTTGATGAGAATCTAAAGGAATTTTCACTGCATACAATTACACTCTTCTTAATTCCAAAAAGAGCAATACAGCGATATAATAATTTTAAAGTATGAGTAACAACCTTCTTGTCTTTCGCAACTAATTAAGCAAATTTAACGCACACACAAAATAACACTATAAAGAGATAGAGGAGCCATTTATGTAGATGTCTGGAATAATTTAAAAGGTCCAATTTAAAATAATGTTTAGTTTTATTTATATTAAAAAAACTGCATTATCTTTACTAAGGTCTGCTTTCTCTAGTAAACGATTTATGATTTGTTTACAAACATTTGTTGTGGTAGTTATAATTGTTATTAATCTTGCTGTAAATTTCATGACTTCAAATCTGATAACCTCAACCAAAAGTAATTGGGAAACGCTGTCGTGCTATGCCTCGTCTCCTCCCTCTTAACGCCCCTATTAAAAAGTGAATAACACCAAGTGTTTTCATAAATGCTTATCTCCATACAATTTTTGTATGTTTGTTTATGGGATGTCCATAATACCAGTCATGTATCTCCTATTATTAGGCCCAAGATAAGGGAGAGGCGATAGGAGGAATGTAGCACACACAAATGAAATTTTAGCAAAGATGATAAACATTGGGGCTTTATAAACTTATTGTTTGCTAACACACTGCCCGCCCCCGAGCACATTGATTGTTACGCCAGACTAAATAATAACAAACTATGTGATTAAACTGCTACTTGCTTGCTGAAGCTAAAGTCAATTAACTCAACTTGATTTGCTATAACAGTTTCTCTCTGGCATAGCGGTTTTGTCTGTGCTAAATCGCGCCTACATATGAAGATCTTTACGTAAATGTAAATGGAACGAACGCATGTATGGCCCAACTAGAGAAGCGTGAGTGTTTTTTACGTTCGTTTATATTTTACGGTTAAATGATGTCGCTGACTTTGGTGTTGAGTCATGAAACCGGTTCCATCATCATCATCATCATCGTCGTCGTCACTTAATTATTGCAATAGTCATAAATGACGTCGTCGGCAAAGGTTTTTGGGTTAATAAACTTGTAGCCGGCTTTTTTTGCTTCTCTCTCTCTGATTGTGTTGTCGTCATTTATTACACGTTTGTGATCGGTTTGTAGGGGTACCATTTTTTTTGATTTGATTGATACGTCTTGTGATAAGTATGAAAGTGCAAATTGACTGCTATTAAATTTTGTCAAAATAATTTTTGTTTTTATTTATTTAATGACTCATAGAAGTAGGTTGCGCAGTAGGTTTTTATAGCAAAGTGACAGATGAACTAGATTCACATTTATTTTGTGAGTCGTATGCCCTTGAAGAGAGTTGTAAAGATTAACAAATCTAGAAGTTAAAAAGACAACAAAAAGTTATGATTTTGGTGTCATGTATATAAGTAGGGCACTGTTGAAAAAAATTCATGTCAAAAGTGAGCGGGATTAGACTAGTAAGTGTTTGGAAAATAGTTTGACCTTGGGCTGTGTGGCAAAGAAAGTTTTCGAACTTTATTGTGCCAAATGAATTTAACAAATTTCATTAGGTTGTATCGAACACTAATTACACTGATCGGCATGAAAAGCGGCCCATTGATATTGCTGCTTATTCTTACGTAAAATCACCTTCTGAATCCATATACCACCCCCATTTTCCCATCTCCCGCCGTTTTCTTGTGGCGTGATGATATTAGGATCCAGATGGTTATTTTACTTAAGAATCAGTAGGAATAGTGTCAGGGCTCAAACTTTTTTTTTCCATTTGCAGAGCAGTGTTATTTTAAAGGAGTTATACCCTTTAATATTTAATATTATAATTGTTAAATATAAAGTTATTTTCGTCGTTCCAATATTAACAAATTGAAAATCAGAGATTTTATTTGAAATTCAGAAAGGACCAATTGAAAATCCAAAATTTTACTTAAAATTAAGAAAAAAAACAACGAAAATAAGATATTATATTTCAAATTCATATAAGAACAATTAAAAATCACATATTTTACTTGAAATTCAGAAAATAGCAATTAAATATCACGAATTGTACTCGCAATTTAGAGAAGAACAATTAAAATTCAAAATTTTTTGCTTCAAATCAGAATTGGTTTTTCCGAAATTCAATTTATTGTTTCTGATTTTCAATTGATATTTTCTAAAGTTCAATTCTATTTTCTAATTTATAATTTGCCTTTTGTAAATTTCAAGCAGAATTTTCAGAATTCAGATGGTTTTTTTTTTGAGATTTAATTGGAATTACTGGTTTCTGAAATTCGAATCGAAATTCAGATTTTGAAATAAAAAATCTAAATTTTAATTGTTATTTTCTAATTTTAAGCAAAATATTTGATTTTCAATTTGGTGAATTTCTAGTTGAAATAGAATATAAATTCTCATTTATTAAATACTTTTCAAATTTCTTTAATTCCACAACTCATTATTTCCAATATCTTTACAGTCTGCATATTATTTGGGCTCTTTAGTGCTTTGGGTATAATACTCCTCGACGTATCCTGCCTCATCGGTGGTATTTTACAAGTTCTGATAGGATTTGTGGTGATGGCACTAGAGGCGCCTTGTTGTTTCTTCTGCATAGACTATGTAAACACAGTAGCTGATATGGCCGACGCAAGGCCACTGTGGAATCGAGCTGCTCTATATTGTGTGTAAGTACTAACTTCAATACCACAAGTTGTTAATATACCATACGAATTTAACTTATGTTCATATTTTCAGACTCTCCATTATACCTGTGGTGACATGTTTCGGTTTGTCTACTTTATTCCCCTGTGCCATGGTGTTTGGCACTGGAGTTATATATGGCATGGTGGGATTGGGTAAAAAGTAAGTATTTTCGAATATATGCAAAGTGCATTTGAAAGTTGTCACTACTCGCTTAGAATCAAATTAAAAACCAGCTTGAGAAACATAAGCTTTACGGATATTAATTGACAATCTTGTTATTTGTTTTTCTATTCTTCCCCTGTTTCTATTCCTCAATACCAAAATACGCTTAACTTTCGTTTTGAAAACACACTTGTTGTCGTTAATTTCTCTAAATCAATGCCAATTCTCTCGATACACTTAACAAAAAAGAGCTTCGCGTGAGGATATGGCTGCGGCCGCCACCTCGCCCACACAAATGCAAGCCGATGGTGCTGGACAAATGCAAATGGGCACCGATCAACATATTACATTAATGGAAGATCCCGATGTTTGGCGTCCAACATAAATGCATTAAAAACATAAAACTAAAAACATACGAAGAAGAAACACTTTAAATACTCATAACTAAACACAGTCTAAACTTAAACTCCCATAGAAAACAAAGAGAATAAGAATAACTAAACGAAAAACAAGCAAAACAAAATATACAAAAAATAACAACAAAACAAAAACCAGCCGTTACTAAAAACAACAATAATTATTAAAAAAAAAACAAATTCGCAAAATTGTTGAACAATATTGAATGTTTTAAATCAAAAACAAAGGAACACTAGCAGTGATTATTAATTTGAGTTCATTTTGTTGGAAAAAAAACCACAAAAAGCAATTATGAAAAAAAGAAGCCGTTACAAGAAGCCCCACCAAGAGATACAAATATTGAAATTAAAAAAAAAGACAAACAAAAAAACTGAAAAAAAAGTTATTAAACCAAACACTCCACTCCAGAGAAACACATATAATGGAATCTCTGTAACAAAATGATCTCGAAACGCTTTTGATTAGCCAGCAGAGCTACCACAAGTGAATGCAACAAAAGAAAAGACATACATGCATATATTTTTGGATTCCAATTATAACTGAAACTCCTAATATCAAACTCTCACATTTCACACTTATCCGAATGACATACAGATTTTGCTTCCATAAAATTCCCCCCAAACACACAACAACAACTAAAAAAGCAAGCAATAACAAATTAACCGTAACATCAACAACAAAATAGAGAGGTACCTTGGACATTAACGAAAACACACTTTAACTTAACCAAATTAAGTACATCATAATACTCAAATTAGGGGGAGATACTGCATTTTGTGTAGACCAACATCATCTCCTGGCCAACTTTATTTATTGCTAAAATAAAAGAAAAACAAACAAACGAAAAAAAAAATGTTACTAATATGTAGACAAAACAAAAGGCAACCTTATCTTATAGTAACTGTGTATTTAAAAATAAAGTTATAACATCAACAACATTAAACTGTTTTTGCTCATGCATAGTTCATTGTTAACAAAATTTTGAATAATCAGCAGCAAGTAATTACTTATATCGTCATCTAACAATCAGTCGATCAATCGTGTTTCATTTAAATTATTTTTTTTTCTTTATCGTATTGGTTGCATTTCTCTGTTTTTGCGCCTAACTTACAACAGTAACGATTATGAATACTCTTAAACAAATGTACCTAAACGCAAACGGCCTTTATTTTCTAAATATTCTAACTATTGTTTTTAAAAATAACACCAAAAAAGAAAGAAGGAGGAGAATAAATGGGATTTAAAATATTTACATACCTTTAAAGACTGAAAGAGGAGAGGAGAGGAATAGTTCACTTTAAGTAATAAAAAATTCCATAGTTATCTTTACCTTATTAAGGTATAAACATTTAAATTATAAGAACTTGATTTTTTACAATATTAAGACCGACCAATGGCTTGTGAGATTGAGTCGAAGCCATATTGCACTGTCACTTTTTGCTACAAACTACATTTCAAGCATAAGACATCCCCAAGTCTAAGACATCTACGTGTTAAATGAGACAGTTGTTTGTAAGGAAGGTGTACTCGTTCGCAACCTATAAAGAACTAATTTGAGACTTGTTTCGAACTAGTATCTTTCCCTACTGGGTAGTTACTAAGAACTATAAAGAGAAATTAATGTTTATAATAATATAAATATTCAAGATTTATATATATCAAAAACCAGTAGTCTTTAAACAATCTAATAAAAACCTGCACTATGGTACCAGATTCTATATGAATATTCAAAAAAAAGAATCTTTTCAAAACCTCTCCCTCTTTATAAATATTCCATGCTTTTTTTGCTACAAAATATCAATTTCTTTTTTAAGTCAATCCCCAATCTTAAATCGTTTCCCTCTCTCAGCGTTTTGGTGTTATTAGCATTTAAAAGTTATTTAAGTAATTGAAATTGTAACAGAAATTTTTGTTGTAGTTAAAAACAAATTAAGTTTCCTTATAGTTTTGTAAGCCTTAACCCATGTATTTTTACTTAAAATTACAAAATAAACACAAAACGAATCTCAAATCAAATCAAAATATTGGAAAATCTTTGTTGTTGACGCCAAATATCATTTTTTTTTTGAAACTAGAACTTTAACATTCAAAAATGAAAACACATGCAACCCAGCAATGGACACTACTTAAAACATACACCTACATTTAAAGACAGACAGACAGACACACATGTACAAGTAACATAAATACTGCCAAAAATGTCGTTATTTTTGCTAAATCGAGAACAAAACAAACATTAAAACAAAATTGTACCGAAGCTATCTAAGTATATGTAATAATAATGCAATGCCACAAACGTCCTCATCATCAAGCATCAAACCACAACCAAAATACAAAGCATCCTGCATCTTAATCAAATGCAACACTTCTCTGACTACTTTGACTAACATGTTGTCCACTCCAGCATATGTCGGCTAGATCTTGTAGTCGAACGAAAAGAAAAGGCAAATACCTATTTTTATTACACTTAACTAATTTCCTTACAAATGTAGCACACCATACTCTTCCTTGTACTTAGCACTAGATGTATTGTGTTTGGTTATGAATGATTATTTTTTTTTTTATTGAAATGCTAGTATTTTAGTTTGTAGAGCGCAATAAGTCTAATAACTTGTTACTGGAAAGTTGCTCTTATGTGCGCTAAATGACATTTGTAGTTTCTATTTATTTATCCTTTCTTTTGTTGTATTTTTTAGTAGTTTATTATTTAAGAAAATTATAAAAAGTAATTAGTATTTTTTTTTAGCAAATTTTAAAAATAAAAAATTAGAACATTAGTTAACTTTCAGATCGTTTAGATGATTTGGTGTATACGTTGCGATACACATAAACGAATTAAATTTAATTTTTACGTATTTATTTATCAAAGAGTCATTTACTCTTACGACAAGTTTCGCTGCAGATATATGGTCCTTGACTGGATTTATTACTGCTTTCATTTATTAAAAATCTTGTAAATCAATGCCTAAAGATCAAAATAAGGCAAATTTCAAATACTACTCATACTATGTTATAATATTTGCCAACTAACGTTAGCTAGACCTGACTTGGTAATCGCAGTTTTTTATACTTCATAGAATTTGTAAATTATCTTTTAATTGTAAAGATGTTATAGATTATAGCAAACTATAGCTTAATCAAAGTTTTTTAATTGTCACAAATTTTGGTTTTCCGTTTCTTAAGGTTTTCGTATTAGGATTAGATTTTTCTTATTTTCCTAATACTTGCTGACAATTTTTTTAGTATCCTTTTTTTGTTGTTCAAAGGAAATATAAATTTTACTTGTTTAGAAAAAGTTAGCTAATTTACATATTAATTCATTGGTTACTAAAACTTGTAATTAATCAAATTATTTTTTTTTTTGTAATTAAAACTTTTTACAATATTCTAGATTGAAAATCGTAATTCCCCAAGAGACCGTGGGTTGCATTCTGTTTAAAATTTTTCTTTTAAGGTATCCCCAAAGAACAATGTCAATTACCACTATGTCTGGGCTGCAAGGCACAGGGGGATGGCTTCATTCATATTTGTGCAAAAACTATAAGAAGTGGTCTGAGATCATTGAAAGTTGGCACCGAGCATTATATTGTCTAAATTAAGAAAAAACCGCGCACCATTCATGCAATCCAAATACATTTTCTATCCAACTAAAAGTCTTCAAATTTTTACATACACTCTGGAGTAAACGACTGATGTATGCCAAGTTTCATCAAAATCGGCCACGCCAAACGCCAACATCCCATACAGCCCAAGATGGGTTTTAGCATACACAAATTTCGCGGCTTTACCCTATGAGTCGTTGAAGGTGTGACATGGCACTAGACCGCTTTTAAGTAGAACGGTTAAGTAGATCACGAACAGTCGCTCTTACACACTCTACGTTTTCGGGATACCTTAAAGTTCTAGTTCGGCAGGATTGAGGTTGATACATTATTGAACATATCTCCTCGAACTACTGCATCCGTTTCCTTACCAATTGAAGCGATGTAGTGTAATGAGCGCAAAATTTTCTATGCCGTATAGTCCAAGAGTCGTTGTTTTGATAGTACGCACGTTGTGCTCCGCTGATGCTCTTGCATTTCGTCACCACCTTGCCCCTCCCCACCGTAGCTTTAGTTTACGTAGTCGATTAAAATTTAGGTTTCTTTTTTTATATTAAGATGTAACATTTTTTTGCTTATTAGTTTTTTTTACATGTTTATCAACAAAAAATCACCGTTTTGTTTAGCTTAGTATTGCACTTAATATACGTCACTTACTACCACCACCACCAACCAACCAACCCAAACCTTACAATATTGTTTGGTTTCAAACTCTAAAATGAATGAATTTAATTTAAGAATATATTTAAAGATTTTTTTTACAAATGCATGTTCTTTATACTATATTTTTTGTTTGTTTTAAATTTGAATTTAAAAATAATTTTTATATTTTCTACTTTCTTATCAACAGGGCTTCAGCTGCCGAGATGAGACAAGCGGCCGTGAATTCCGGTCTCGCCAACAACAGTACAGCCCAATCCACCACAAATGATCGTGCTGGCATTATCAACAATGCCCAGCCATTCTCGTTTACAGGAGCCGTGGGCACCGACAGCAATGTGTGATAGAACTTTGTCCAGAACGGAAGGGGAAACAAACCATTTCGACACTCACACACACCCACACCCACATATACATTAAACTTAGGGATGCCACGCATATACTTTTCATAGAAATTTGAGAAAATCTTATGAGAGAAAAAAGTCATATAGATATATACAGACAGATATATATACATATATAAATTTGTATTAAGAGATAGAAAAAAGAGTGCGTGTAAACGATCTCTTAAAGAACAAGTTTCTGTTTTTTTGTTTTGGTAAAAAGGCGAAGACACACACACTTAAACAACAACTATGTTCTATATACATGCATAATGATGTTTGTAATTTT
The DNA here is from genome assembly GCA_964034835.1 of Muscina levida. Lineage (NCBI taxonomy): Eukaryota > Metazoa > Arthropoda > Insecta > Diptera > Muscidae > Muscina > Muscina levida. The sequence continues at coordinate 147,623,014 of OZ035883.1, read as the reverse complement.
TTGTTTGATATTTTGTCATAATTTACTTTATAATAAACGTATTTCCTTTTGTTTGAAGAAAGATAAAATCCTTCTATTTTGTTCTTCCACTATTTAAAAGAATAATAAACAAATGAATACTTAATTCATTCCAGTCCTTTTTTTTTCAAAAAATAAAAATTTAATATTATATTTATATGTAAATGTCTTTACAGCTTTGTTAATAATTATTTTTACTTCAGCACATTATTTATAATAAATTTGCTTCACATTTTTTTTCTGTGTTACATTTAAAGAAATTTTAACATAAATCATAAAGAATTTTTGAACATAATTGTAAAAACATAAAAAGACCTGTTAATTATATACATATATATATATAAAAATAAATATAAATTATTGCAACCAACTATATCATGTATTTAAGCAAAGTAAAACAAACAAACTAAAAGTATATAAAGAAAATTTTAACCTCAGCATTACAAATATTATTATAAACAAATTATCATAAAATAAAATCACGATAAAATTACAAAACTTAAAAAAAACAAAACATCTTGTAAATTAAGTATGTATTGTATTTTAGCAGGTTAAACTTATTTAATTTCATAATAATAACTTAAAAAACACAACAAAACTAAATTTTCAAATCGTCTACATCAACAACAATTTCATATTATTACAATGATGTTAACGGCTTTAGTTTACAAAAAAATTCATTATATGTGTTTATTTCCAGTTGTTTGAAATTATAATACTAAAATCAACTTCTTATTTATTCATTTCTGTAATGCGTAAATCTTTACCACACAATACACACGTTATAATTTAATTTATAATTATAATAATTATACTTATATTTAATAAATATTATTATACATATTAAAAAAAAATCGGAAAAGCGATACAGAGAACGTTACATAACGCATATAATTAAATAAAATAAAGTAAATAGTAAATAAATTATATTGACAGACAAACAAACAACCAACCAACCATAACGAGAAAGTGTTTAAAATAACTCATAAAGAAAATTAAGTAAATAAACTAAAAAAAGATGTATAAAATTTAAAATGTTGTAAAGAGAGTACATTTGCTATTGGTGGTAGGTGTTAATAATGGGGGGAAAACAAATTGTCATCCACATTGGGTATTGCAAAACGGAATCTAATGCCTGGGGTAGTTTAAAACATAAAAAACAGTGAAATCTTGTTTGCAATGCGTGTGATGTAGCAAAAGGCATGCTAGTCTTTGATTTTGGTTGTGAGGTTACATGTGGTATTTTATATGAAATAGTTGTAAAGATGATAACTTTGGATAGCAACTGCCCATTAATGAGTTTTGGTTTTGAGTAGTCATTATTACTTTTGCAGTTTCATTTGGAAGATATCACTACTACAACACTATTTCCATGGAAATAAGTCATATTTTGTTCTTATCCATGCGATTAAAAGAAAAACATACCGATTGAATTTTTACATACAAAGGTTAAATTTATGGGAATCCATTTTATAGCGATGCCAGCCAAATCACTTTTGTGGCAGAATTTCATAAGTGTCATTATGTTTTAATAGATAATTTCAACGCAATTGGAATTTTGTGTCTCTGAGCTGCACCAGCAGTACGTATGCGCAGCGTTTGTTTAAATACGATCATTTAGGAACATTAAGTAGTTGTACTGAATAGTAGTTGGATACTATCATCTCCAAGTTTTGGAAATTTTCTATTTTTCATAATTTATATACACGTTGAGAAACACGGAGTTGTGTATTTTAATTGAAAGAAGATATTCTTGTTGGATTTTGTCATTCAAAACATTCACAATAACGGCCATCAATGTATGAGCCTAAAAGTATGCTAAAATTTCTTAGTTAAGCAAGTACAACTATCCTGTTCACAAAATCAATATTAAAAATCTGTAGAGAAATTACAGATATTTATGTGAAATTTCTTATTTCCTATTATTGTGGATCGTAAGCGGCCGCAAATAGGACTCTGTTGCATGGCCAGCGTTTTACAGACATGTACCAAAAGTGGTGTAGCAAAGATTTTGATTTTCTGAGGGTTTGTTTGTTATTACAAAGTTTTTAAACTGTAAAAACTTTGAAATCTTCCAGCTGTCCGTTTGGATGTTATTGGAGGAATATAATTTTTACAAAAACAGTTATTTTCACAATTTTGGAAAATATTTATACTGGTATGTTTTCCCAAAAATCAGTGAAGGATTTCTCCACATATTCTGTTCATTAGTCAGCCAGCCAGACATACGGACATGGCTCAATCGCCTTCAAAAGTCCTGAAGTGCGATACCTAATCAGGACTTTCTTGAAGATGTTCACTCACACATTTTTTACCTTATTGGCTTAGTAGAGGATTGGATGTGGAAACCAGCCAGCAAACGTTGGATCACCAAAAACCGAACTACTTTGCCATTTCCAATTGAAATTGAAAGAAAATCAATTGAAATTAAAAAATTTTATTTGATTTTCAAACATTCGATTTTAAATTAAAACTCGTCAATTGATATTCAAAAATTCCAATTGAAATTTAAAAAATATCAATTCAAATTTAAATTTTCCATTTGAAATTCGAAAAATATCAATTGAAAATCAAAACTCGTCAATTAAAATTCAAAACTCATCAATTCATATTCAAAACTCATCAATTGAAATTTAAAACTCATCAATTGAAATTCAAAATTGGTCAATTGAAATTCAAAAATCTTCAAAACTCTTTTAACTGGTAAGTTTTGAATTTCAAATGACGAGTTTTGAACATCAATTTCAAATGACAATATTTGAATTTCAATTGATGAATTTTGAACATCAATTGATGTGTTTTGAATTTCAATTGATATTTTTCGAATTTCAAATAGAAAATTTGAATCGATATATTTTGAATTCCAAATGGATTTTTTGAATATCAATTGACTAGATTTGAATTTCAAATGTAGTATTTAAAGTTCAATTGATTTTCTTTAAATTTCAATTGGAAATGGTGTAGATCGTTGTGACCCACGTATATCAGATCCCGATCGGCGTACATTGTAGGCCTGTACAGGACTGATTTGAGACTGACTTTTGGAATTGTATCTGGCCCCTGCAATACCAGGCATGTGTCAGGAAAATATGATATATCCCTACCAGACTACTGTGTGAGAACGAGGAGTAGTCCGAGACGATGGAACATCTTCTTTGCACCTGTAGAGCTCTAGCCAGTTGGAAGCTAAGATACTTAGGAAAAGGTTACATAGAGGATTTAGAGTTTCTCTCCTCAGTCGGACTAGGCAATTTGCAGTTTTCATGCGAAGCATTCCATGGCTTACTGGGCCAAGTTAATTGGGGGTTTTCCACGATTTTCACTTTTTTCTCTATCCCTCCCCCTTGTCATTTTTTAACGGAAAATCACAATGGATCAACAGATTTTGGTGTGTAGTGGTTTTTACAAGATTACACGTGTTCACAACCTAACCTTACCTATGGATGAGGGTTCGAAATGCAAGAGCAGCCCATGAGAATTCACGTGCGTTCTACGTACTCGAGTACTATCTAAACAGCGATTTTTCGACTCTAGCGCATAGAAATGCGGTGTATAAATGAAGCTCTATCAATTTAATTGATTAGAAAATGAGTGCAGAAGTTCGAGGAGACAGGTACAACAATAAACAACCTACACACTTAAAGGAATCCTGCTGCAGCACTGTAGAATTTCAATGATTTTAATCAATGATGGTGATTTTAGCCAGAAGGAGCGACAAGTTACACCACCAATGACTCTTTTGGTGCAGTTCAAGAAATTTTTAGACAAACAGTGACTTTCATAAGAGCTGACATTATTAACTGACCATCTCGTAGCCCAGACTTATCTCCAACAAACTTTCTTCTTTGTTGATACCCTAAAAGTAATGTTTGTAACAACAATCCATTGTCCCTTGAGGACTTAATTGAATGCTCGCTAGGAGATTCATAACAGATCACGAAACATCTGCCACTGAAAATTTCCGTTCCAGGTTGCAGCATTGTAAATTATTTAGGGTTCATAAATGTGTGATGTAATTTTTAAAGAAATAAAATCTATTTGTGCACTTTCATAATAAATAAACTGTTTTTATCTCATTTATTTATCTTTTTTTATCATCGTTGTGTTTGTGTTTATTCGGTCTGTTTGTATGAACATTGACTTTGGAATTTATCTCAAGCTCAAGACCAATTGTTTTGAAAGAAGTTAGCAGAATGATATTCTCATAATGCCAGGCAGTCTGTACAGCTGTTTCGGATTCAGCCACGAATCCTCATCAGCAGACTTTGGTATAATGATTGCAAAATGTTTATCAAGTCTTATGCACCAGAATTAACAACAAAATGAGAATTCTTTCTTGAGTGCATAGACTCGAAAAACTTCACAACCATTCACTATGAGAAACCATAGAATTTGTGCATAAAATCAAATTTTTGGCACACAATTTATCTAATCCAAGGAAAAGTGTAAAATTTAAAAAAAAAAATCCTAGAATAAACAAAAGATGCGTGCTAAGTTTCATCCAAATCGGCCACGCCCATGGCTGACCGCCCATACAACCCAATATGGGTTTATGCCCAAAATTGTTTCTGTTCTGAAAATTACTAATAATTTTTTTATTTCAGTTTATTTTTTTTATATAATAAATAGGGAAATGTGGGGCTACCCAATTTTTTTCCGTTGAAAATCAAAAAAATTGCATTTTTAGAAATGATATCTTTTGAAACTTTGAAGTCCCTTTAAGAGACATATAGTTTCAGATGAATAATTAAGGGATAACGGGAGTTAACAATTTATCATCTTATCATAAGTCAGTTTTAAATAAATCTGTTTTTGGCCTGTTAAAATGATGTATTATATACTACTATTACATACTATAATAAAATATCATACGGTGTACCCTAATAATTGTGGGGTTTCGGGAGAGGCTTAGGTACGACCAATGTCGTTCGATTTATTACTAATTCAATTTTTAATAATATCTCCACTAGAAGTATTTTTGGCCGCTCGCTTCATACAAGATCGACCACTGTGGGCCGGTCCCATACATGGCCTTCATCCAGTGTGAAAACCACTGTTGCACGGTGTTACAATGCGATTGCCAGCGACCCCAAGTGATATCCCAAGCAAGCTTGAGTTATCTAGGAATAGGAGCCGACAAATTAGAGAGCAAGCTACCGCAATTTTTTAAAGACCGATATACCACATTGGTATAACAGTATGAGACATACCTCCTTTGGCCAAGGTGAGATAGGTCTCACCACATCTACCTACTCTATGTCTTTGTAGCACCAGCTTAACACATTAGTGTGTGCTACATGAGTCTCGCCTTGAAGACCCTACTCATGATGGGGTAAACACATTGGATTTAGTTAAATGCGATTTGCCAGCGCCCCCAAGTGAAATCCCAAGCAAGCTTGTGTTATCTAGGAACAGGAGCCGACAAATTTCAAAGCAAGATACCGCATTATCCGCTCTTTCTTAAAGCCAGAAGATACTAAATTGGTATAACATTATGAGACATACCCCCTTTGCCCAAGGTGAGATAGGCCTACCCACCTCTACTACTCTATGTCTTTGAAGAACCCGGTTGCAATGCAACACTACATTCAAGCCTGAAGACTCTACCAGCGATTTTGGTATTAACCACAGGCCGCGTGATGCTCCCACAGTGAAGCGTACAACCACCGATCAGGGGGGAAAAGTCCCGGGGCTCCTAGTCCTCATGATACCGGCTACACTCAAGCTGTAAACAATTTGTGATTTTATGAACCATACTTCAGAGGATTAAAACTTTTACATACTCGCGAGTACCAATGTTTTCACATCAATACACTAAGCAAGTGAAACGGTCGATACTACATTGCAGGCATGTAGTACCCTCACCGGTAGGAGGCGGGGGATGTTCCAAATCTTTTCCGCTTAACTAGGTTGCAACGCTGTAACTTTCATATCAGATATTGAATTTATGTTAATAGTATTATATGGGCATGGTCATACCCCTTGATCCAAACCAGTCCATTTTTTTTTAAATTATGTATATTGATCTCAAATGTATTCATAATCCTCCATATATTGTACTCACATAAACTTGCAACGCTGTATCTTTCTTATTAAATATTGAATTTATGTTAATTGTGAAATATGGGCAAGGTCATACCCCTTGATCCAATCCAGTCCATTTTTTTAAATTATCTATACTGATCTCAAATGTATCCATACAATTCCAAGACGAATGGCGATTTAATCCTCCATATATTGTACTATGGACGGGGCCACGCCTACTTGTCCATTTTTGGGATGATCACGCCTATTGCTGTTAAATGCATCAGCACCTAATTCAAAGTAAGCTCACTTTAATATTACAATGGGACTATATTGGCATATTTCAAAATTCAGCAAAATATATATTGAAATACCCGAAAATCGACTTTATGAATAGACCCAAATGTGCCTAATGCGTTGTTTTAGTGGGCAACATTTTTCATTAATTTTAATAATTGTTAAAGAGAATTTCGAGTAAACACACGAGATTTTAAAAATTTTGATAGGTTTTTAAAAAAAAAAAAAACAAAAAAAAAGAACACTGACATACTCAATTTTTTTTCTCTTACGGGATGTAATATGAATTAATATCTATTATTTTGAATCATATAATGAAATGATACCTCTCCCATTTTATCATAGTCACGTGATCAAACCAAATGGAGAACAAAAGGATCACTTTTAAAATCGTCAGCTATCAGCAACAACCAAAGTTGATCGCTCACTCAATGCCGCTGCACAGCTGCGCTTGCGCACTCTATCACTACTTCCACTTTTGCCCAAAAACCGTTTGCCTTTTGTGGTCAAGACAAAAAGCAAAAGCGACCATTTGCCGGGTTCTCCTACTCATTTGCCATTGTTAATCTACACGCTGTAAGGCAATCTTAATTTGCCAACAATGTTGGCCTTTTTTTGGGTTCTGTTGAGATCAATAATTTTCCTAAGCAAAAAAAAGATTAAACTGCAGAGCTGCTATAGAAAAGAGAACATTGTTTCTTCTTTACGCTTTGTTGTTGTCGTTAATAAGGATTAAACTTTTTTGTTACAAAACAGAAATAGAGACAGAGAGAGAATGAGAATGAGATCTTTTGATTCATCTTCTCCACACACTGACCGGCTGTTATTTTGAAGATTTTTTTTTTGGTTTATATTTTTCCTGTTGCCTTTTGGGCTAAAGAATTTAAGAAAATTTACTGAAGCGTATTTTAATTTGTAATACGATAAGTTCCTTTTTGAACCGAAAAAGAGAAATTATAGTTTTTTCTTTTTGTCTTAGTGGAGAGATATTAATCTTTAAGTTCCGTTTTTGAGAAAAAGGAAGCTGGGTTCTCGTTTTTTTGCGCCAATGAATAAAGTATCAATTGGCCAAAAATCCTTTGTAGTCAAAAAACAACAACTGCTGTTATTCGGTTATTGATACACAGGAAGATGTTGCATAAAAAATAGGTTTTTTTTGCAGATATTAGTATAATGTAAGTGATATAGATTTCCTGTGATGAAAAATTTGGTTAAACTAAAGGCGAACAAGTTTCCTGTAGAGAAATGTGTTAGATGTTTGAAATATAGATCAATACGGTTATGAAAGATTATGATTAAGACATCTAAAAACAATAATATAAAGATGCCATTTGATTCATTTTGCATTGTATAAAATTTCATTTGTGTTCCGAAACTAACTACTCTTGGTTTTAAGTCACCTGAAAATTTCTCCCTTTAAATGAATTCTATTATACCTTTACTTGACTTAGTACGAAGTCCTATGTCCAGCTGATTTTTGAAATATTTCAAAAAAAAACATATTCCAATTTTCTGTAGAAAAAAATCGGCATATTCAAACGATATTCTCTGCCGTACGAAAAATCCGCCTTATCATTAGTAGGTGTTAAATTGTGAATTTGTCTTTGCAAGTGAAACAAAACTTTCATCTGTTTCGCTGCAGGATTTACTATTTTTACTTCAAGGGTCCTGCCAATGGTTATGTCTTTGTTACAACATTATGTTAAGTTAATTTTGGAAATGTGATTTTCTATGGTGTTAATCTGTTAAACAGCAGGTCATCAGCGTATTGCCAACACTGTGTCCTGTAGGTTTGAACAACAAACAAATGACCGAATAAGGAAAAACAAAAGGACAAAGGACCTCACGCGGCTACTGAAATAGGTGACAAAGAACAGAGTGGCCAACACCAGTGGCGGTCAGTGAAAAAGCTGGCCAAAAAGATGTTTTCTTAAAGCAAAAGGCTGAGACTAATGCAGGAAAAAAAAAATTGTATTTAAAACAAAGCAAAGATATTTTAAAAGATTTGTATTTTGCATGAGTCATAGTAAGCAAATTGTTGTTAGAATTTCTGGCAGACCACTATTCTTATATTAATGCTTTAATAGAAAAAAAAATATCTTTAAAAAGATGTTCATTTTGCATGAGTCATAGGAATTGTCTTACAAACTACTCCTCTTTTATTCATGCTGAAATATCCTCGTCATTTGATATGTTTTTAGTTTAATTTTTTTTGTTTGATATTAAAAACGTACGATATTCAGGCTTAAGTGTTTTTAATTTCAACGCTCATTGTTACTTCCTTTTCCTGGTATCAGCAACTGTTGTTCCTTTACCAACTACTCTACTCGTCCTTTGTGTATCAATAACCATCCACAACATCGCCGTCATCATCATCATCATCGCTGTTTATTACCTTTAACTTCAGTACTGTGTATTTTATTATCATCAGCCCTCTTTTTGAACATTCTGTGTGAGTTATTATTTACGCTTCGTTAATTAATATTATGTACTTGCGAAGAATATCAAAATTCAAAAGATGACTCATTAACCACCAGGATGAGATACTCAGCCACAGGCTTGAGTTTAAACAATAAAAACATGAAAGTAACAAAAAAAAATTATGAAAAATCTGCAAATTGTTTGAAATTGAAATCAATTAATTGAAGCGTAAAGAATTCAGCTGTTAAAACATTTCAATTATGTAATAAATGCTTTTACAATTGTTGTTACCTACTCCTCAATTGATTTCAATTTCATTACGCAGAAATAGGGCCAACTGCCATTCAGCAGCTACTGATATTATGTTGCGCTAAAGAGGCTGCCTTTTAATTGTTTTTATCTTTGTGTTTCTGTCTCTTCCGCAAATGGTCATCTTTATGTTTGACTGTTATAATGCATGAAATGTGAAATTTCATGCTGGTTTTTGTAAGTTGGTGTCAAATTTTTCTAAACTAAAATTTTTCTGAACTTTGCTCTTTTGAATTTGTAAAACAGGGAAATTTACAGCTGCTTCTTAAATATCCTTTCAAAGGATCTAAAGATGATGTTTTATACAGAAGGAACTACTTAGGACTCATGCTGCTTATAAGTTTGTCATGGTGCTAATATGTTAAACAGCAGGTCATCACTGGAGGCAGGAGAATTTTAGTATTTTTTTTTAAGGAAACCAACTTTTAACATAACTGGGAACTGATTATAAATTGGACAAATTGTTTTACAAGTAAAAAGTTGTCACGCCAAGGTAACCAATTTTTATATATATTAATTTATCTTTTTTTTTTTTATTAATCAAAAATAAAAAATAAAAAATTAGTTAAATTATTAAGGTTAATAAAATATTATTATAAATAAAATTAATAAAAGTAGTTTAACTAAAAACATTAATTAAATATATAAAATTGTTTAACATTAATAGAACTAATAACAGTTACAAAACTCTTAAAAATTAAAAAAATGTAAAAAATAAAATAATTAAAATGAGTAAGTTAGTAATGGATTAACAAAATTAATTTAATTAATAAAACTAATTAATAAAATTAGTAAAAAGTAGTTAAGTAACTAATATTAAAAAAAAAACAAATAATAAATATTAATAAAATCATGAAAATTAATAAAATAACAAAATAACAAAATTAATACAGTTCATAAAATTAATAATATTAATAAAATTAATGAAATTAATGTTAGTAATGGAATTAACAAAAATTAATTTAATTAATAAAACTAATTAAAAAAATAATAAAATTAGTAAAAAGTAGTTAAGTAAGTAATATTAAAAAAACAAACAAATAATAAAAATTAATAAAATCAACAAAATTAAAAAAAATTAATAAAAATTAAAATAAATAAAATAATTAATATTAATAAAATTAACAAAATTAATACAGTTCATTGAATTAAAAATATTAATAATAAAATTAATATTATTAATGAAATTAATGTTAGTAATGGAATTAACAAAAAACTGATTAAAAATGAATAAAATTAGTAAAAAGTAGTAATTAAATAAAATATTAATAAAACAAATAATAAAAATTAATAAAATTAAAAAAAAAATAAAAATTAAAATTATTAAAATTAAAAATAATAGATATAATACCGGTAATTGAAAGGAACATAATCAAGGACGCCATCAAAGACTTTGATCCTTACAAATCACCCGGTCCGGACGACATTATACCCGCCGAACTTCAAAACAGTCACTGGAGATACTATTGCCATGGCTGGAGGCTATTTTTAACGGCTGTGTGAAATTATCCTACCTGCCAATACGATGGAGAACGGCTAAGGTGGTCTTCATCCCAAAGGCGGGAAAGCCATCACACACCAAAGCGATGGACTTTAGACCTATAAGTCTTACTTAATTCCTTTTGAAAACCCTTGAGAGAATCATGGACGACATTATAAAAAATTCAACCGGCCCGAATCTCCTTTCGAATGCTCAGCATGCTTACACAAAGGGGAAATCGACAGAAACAGCACTCCATGCACTATTGTATCCCATAGAGAAATCGTTAGATAAGAAAGAATTTTTTTTTGCCTTTATGGACATAGGGGAAGCTTTCAACAATATCGAACACCTCTGCATCATGACAGAGCTCAACAGCCTACATATCAACTCACATATTAGCAAGCTGATTCGCAACATGCTAATAAGGAGAACTATCACCTCAAAGCTGGGAAATCACACGCTCACTAGAAGGGTGACTGGAGGCACCCCTCAAGGGGGAGTATTATCGCCGCTATTGTGGAAGTTTGCCGTCAACGACGTTCTCAAACGGTTGGAGTCGGAAGGATGCACAGTAGAAGCGTATACAGACGATATAGCACTTTGCGTCTCTGGTGGAAGTTTATTTTGCCTCGAACAAAGGATGCAGGACTATATCAACATCCTGGCAAACTGGTGTGCCAGTAGAGGACTTAATGCGAACCCTGACAAAACAAAAGTAGTACTTTTCAGTCGGAAACAGAAATCGCCCGCTACATTCAACATCTATCTGGGCAACAAACAACTCAACTTCTCCGATATGACGACCTACCTGGGCCTTATATTAGACAGGAAGCTTAATTGGAGACAGAACAGACAGAAAGCTATCGGGAAAACCTGGGGATTTAAACCCAAGGTAACACTTTGGATTTACAATGCTATAGTGAAGCAAATACTACAATATGGCTCTATAGTTTGGTGGTACGCGCAAATTTAGACAATTGGATCGTGCTCTACGATCCTCTTGTCTCCTGATAACCGGATGTATGAGATCGACCCGCTCTAAGGCTCTCTACACGATACTCAATCTACTACCACCTGATCTGAGCTGCAAATGCTCCGCTCTCAAATCGACTATTCGACTAAACGAGATTAAACATTGGGATCCTTCCATCGGACATTCAAAGATCCTGAGCCATATCAACATCTCACTTGAAACTGGCTACGTGCTCAATACACGGAAATCAAACATTCTCTACGAAATTAGAACTCCCTCCAGAAAGGAGTGGGCAGAGAACGAGAACGCAATGTATGAATGAAATAAACATCTTTACTGATGGGTCCAACCTGGATGACAAGGTCGGCCATGGTATCTACTCCGCGGACCTAGGCCTAAGTATAAGATCGAGAATTTCAGACTTCTGCAGCGTTTTCCAAGCGGAAATACTTGCTATACTTGCAGCGTGAGGAAGATATAACAGGAGGATATTCTACTGTTCACGGATAGTCTAGCGGCGGTAAACTCGTTGAAGTTCTGTGACATCAAATCGAAAGTGGTCAGTGCCTGCCGGAAATCTCTTAACGAGATATCCAGAAATAACAGAGTTTTGGTTACGTGGATACCCGGACACAGTGGAATCGAGGGCAACTGCAGAGCGGACGAAGAGGCCAGACAGGGCTCAGCCCTGCAGGAAAGCGACGTTAAACACGTAGCACTTCGCCATATATCCACATGTAAAAGTACCATTGGAAATCTAACGTTTAGAATTGCAAACGACAGATGGAAAAATGAAGAAACCTGTAGAAAGGCCAAAAAGACTTGGCCAGAATACAACGCGAAACGTACATCGTACCTGGTAAGTCTTGAGAGGGACCAGATAAGAAAAATTATTACCTTCCTGACGGGACATGGACCCATAGGCAGACATGCGAGCAGAATGGGATTCGCAACGAAAAGCGAATGCAACTACTGCGGGAATAGCAGCAGTGAACCAACCACCGACCACATTATATGTGATTGAACTGCGCTATACAGAAGGAGACTGGAAACCCTGGGGAAACCCTTCTTAAATGGTGTAGAGGAACTTGCATCCTTGGATATCGGAAGGATCAACAACTTTTGTAAAATTATTAACTGGACGGATTGGATCGAAACTCCGGATTCCCAATCGACAACTGGCAACGCAATCAGGCAGCACACGCGCTGATAGCATAGGTTGAAGGGATGGCGTAAATGCCCAACGGGTGTCACAATGGGTCCATAACGACCTAAGTGTTCTCCTCGAAGAAGGAGATGCCCACACACCAACCAACCAATATTAATACAACTACATAATAAAATTATCAAGAATAATAGCAGTGAACCATCTACCGACCACATTATATGCAACTGCCGAGCCTTATACAAAAATAATATTTAATTATATTAATTATAATATTAAATTTTATAAATTTTGTAACCTTACCCCCTTATGGGCGTTACAAATGTAAGAACAAACTGAATATCACCATCGGTTCGGGAGTGCGCGTGAGAAGGGTATAAAAATGTTGGCACGTTGTATAGTTTTTTTTTTGTCAATTTTGAGTATTTAAAGAGAAGACAAATTTAAAGTTTTTTCAAAAATCTAAGCAATTTTTTAAAAAAATATCTGATTACGTCAAACATTTTCTGTCTGGCAAATACATTTATGAATTTCTTAGACATTTCCTAGAATTTTGGTTCTTGAAATTTGTCATTTCATTAACTTATTGTTTATTATTCTTAAATCAATCCTATTTTTAAATAAAAGAACAAACAAAAAAAAACAACCTACAATACTAACAAGATTCCATATGCCGGACATCTGCACATTATATGTAACTCCAACAAATGAAGACATCATCGTCGTCGTGATGATAATCCCTCCTACTTTGTGTCAACCATACGATGCCACCATATGTGAACAACGTTACTTTAGGACAATTAAGGATAATAAAAAACCGCCTTAAAAAGAGCATATACGACAAATGCTCAATCTTAAACAAAAACATTACATCAATTACGACAACAAATAGAAAAACAGAAAATTTTTGTAAAAAAATTTATATAAAGCCAGAATGACAAATCCTGATTTGAGAAAAAAGGACATCATTTTGAAGACGAACAATTTACAATGATTATGGCAAATTTTACGCAGCAAACGCTATTGTGGTGCAGCATAATTGCTGTTTTCATGGACGATCAGCGGTTGCTAAAGATAACCCCCACTCCTAGCCTAAGGGACAGTGATCCTAAAGACAGTGACAAACGGCATTTATGGTGTATTGTGTGCGCAGTCTCTCTGTTGTCTCATGCTGGTGTTTGTTGCCTTAAGCAGGATCTGAAATTTTAAACAAAAACAAAAGATTTCTTTTCTAAGGAAAATAAATCCAAATCTTTAGGTCGTCTTTTTTTTTGCTAACAAGGGTGGAAATGCCGTTGTTGCTGCTGCCAGGGGTTTACAATTCAATTATGTCTAAATGTCCTTTTTGGCAGTGAATGTAACAAAACAAACAAAACAGCAACACAATTCTGTGTCAAAATGATCAGTTTGTGTAAAAATGCCAATGTCATGCTGTTGATAGATGTTCAGTTGCATGAAAATGATGTCGTTCTCTTTATTGTCGTAGGCCCAGTTATTGTCTTCTTACAGACACTTAGATATCATGCTGTTGCTGCTAATGTTCAATGGCTGCCAAGTTCCTGCTGCTTATTGGTAGGCAAGTTGCTCAAATAACTGACGTTGTAGCTCCTGCTAATTTTTCTTCTTTTTGCTCTCTTTTCTAATGTCATAATTCTCCGTTCATCTTAATTCGGCCATAAAGTCAGCCGAGACTGAGCATCATACAAGCAACAACAGTGCATCTTGCTGTTCCTAAAGCAGCGGCTTGCCTTTTTGATTGCCGCTGCTGTAGGAGGTCCTTTTTTACTGTCTTTACTAACAAGACTTGTTGGTGCAGATCCCTTTTACGTATATTATAAAAATGTTGTGGCACTAAGTCATTTTGGCGCGTTTCTATTTGGTATGTCTTGCTTAATCAGACATGCCTTAAGCAAAGTGTGCCGCCTCTATGTTCCTTCTAATGATGGTGATGTCCTTTTTTTTGCTGATCATGTCTTGATTAAATTCAGGCAGCTGTATAACCATAGCGTGTATGTTTGTCCGTACGGCCTTTTGGTATTTGTCATTTTATTGCATTAATACATAAATTTATTACTTTTCTCTTGAAAAGGTCTACTGTTTGATATTGCACGATTTTGTGATCAGCTTCTGTTTGCCTTTGGCTGCCTTTTAGCCGGCTTGTATTGCTTGTCCTGCTGCTGTTGATGTCTTCTTTATGTATGGTTTTGTCTTGTGTCATGTTTTCGCCTATGTCTCTCTGTGTCCCTTTGGTCATATTTCTTATCGCAATTTCGAAAAAATTTGTCCAGAAAATTTGATTTGATAATGAATGCAGGGTGGTCAACTAATTGACGGAGATAACAAGGGTGCAGATGTGAAGGAAATTAAAAAAAGGAGGATCGTGTGCTGCGCACGGATGCTGATGCCGGTGTTGCTTGAAATAATTGATGCAGCTTTGGTTCATAAATTAATTTAAATTACTGTTTTGGTATTTTGTTGATTTATAAAATTGAGTCTAAAAACAAGTAATGCTATATAAAAAGATATCATGGATAAAAGATAGTATTTTTTTAATTAAATACATTTTATTATATAATTTTTAGTTTTATTTATCGATATTTTTATATCTATAATTTTCATAATATTTACAGACACCGATTTAATGATTTTAAACTTTATATAGACATATGGGGATATTAGTTTTAGACACAGCAATTTAATAAACTTTCATTTATCTCAATTTATCTCAGACATGCCATCCTTTGCCAACGGTGATTAATAAAATTCATAAAACAAGAATTTAAAGGGAATTGGGTTATTAACGATCTCAAATTTCTGGAGTATTTGTAGAAAACCTGTTTATAAAAAAACAAAATAATTTTTAATAATTTGTTTTTTTTTTCAACTTGTTTTGCATTTGGTAAGTATTTGAAATTTGTTTTAAATAATTAATTTTTCAAAATATAATATTTTATTAATATTATTTATTTTATTTGTTCCATTAGTTTTGTTAATTTTATAAACTTTATTTATTTTATACATTTTTTTATTTATATTTTAATTTTACTTAATTTATATAATATTAACTTTTTAATATAATTAAGTTTATTAATTTTTTTTTAATAGGGACCGGCCGTGGCATAGTGGTTAGAACACGCGACTGCCATGCGGGAGATCGCAGGTTCAAACCTGGCTCCAGTCATCTTAAAAGAAAAAAAATAAATAAAATTTTCTTTCATTGTCGGCTCCCCTCGAATGTTGTTGACAGCAACTTCGCAGTATTAAGCGTCGATTCATTCGTCGTGTCTAGTAAGGGCTTCTCAAACAGTGACGTTCGCATTCGTCGATAAACAAGTAGGTGCCGTTAGTTGTGAATCTAAAAATAGAAAGCGTGTTAATTCACAACAACGCGAGAAGCTATCCCATACCTCAAAGGGAAATTAAGTAAGTAAGTAAGTAATTTTTTTTTAATTTCATTAATATTATTAATTTGTATTAATTTTATTAATCGAATTAATATTATTAATTTTATTAGTTCCAATAATTTGTTTAAGTTTATAAACTTTATTCATTTTTTAAATTTTACTAATTTGTAAAATTTATATTAATTTCATTGTCATTAATTTTATTTATTTTATTAATTTTTTAAATTTAATTATTTTCATTAATATTACTAACCTTACTAACCTTTTTTTTTAGTTTTTTAGTAAATTCATTAATTTTATCAAATTTTAAAACATTTTATTAATTTTATTTATATAGTCTACTAATTTTAATATTTATTATAATTTCGTTAAACAAAATAATGTAATTAATTTTATTAATTTGATTAAAATAATTAGTTTGATAAATTTTTTAATTTGATTAATATCTTATATATAATATTTTTTTGAATTATTTAATTTCTAAAATTTTTTTTGTTTTATTAATTTTATTATTTTTTAGTAAATTTTTTAAATCATATTATAAAATTTTAATTAAGTTGATTTTTTTTTAATTTTTATTGATTTTGATAATGTTATTTATTTTAAAGTTTTATTCGTTTTAAAAATTTGACAATATTTTTATTAATTTTACTAATTCTATTTAGTTTTTTTTTAATTTTATTATTTTTTTTAGTAAATTTATTAATTTCAACTTAATTTGACTAATTATATTAGTTTTGTTGTTCTTATTTATTTTTTTCTTAATTTTTTGATTTTATTAATTTAATTATTTTAATAATTTTATTAATTTTATTAATTTTTTATAATTTTGCTAACTTTATAGATATTTTTAAATTTATTAATTTGATTGAAATAATTATTTTGATATATTTGTAAATTTTAATAAATTTTTAATTTTTATTAAATTTATTATTTTTGACTAATTTTATTAGTTTTGTTAATTTTATTAATATTAGTTATTATTTTATTAATTTTATAATTGTAAATATTTTTTGTTATTTTTTTATTTAGTAAATTCATTAATTTTATCAAATTTAATAAATTTAATCAAAATTAATTTTATTAAATTGATTAAAATAATTATTTTGATATTTTTTTTTACCTTTATTATATTTTTTTTATTATTTGATTTCTATAATTTTATATGTTTTATTAATTCTATTATTTATTTAAAAATTTTAATTAAATTGACCAATTTTTTTTATAAATTTTTATTTGTTTTGATTATTTTGTTTAATTTAAATTTTTTTTTTTGTTTTATAAATTTTACTAATTTTTATTATTTTTGCTAATTTTATTTATTATTTAATTTTATTATTTTTTAGTCATTTCATTAATTTGACTAATTTTATTAGTTTTAGTTTTGTTATTTAAATTTATTTTTTTCTTATTTTTTTTATTTCATTAATAAAATTAATTTTTTTAATTGGTTGGTATTCCTCCGCAGAGGAGATCACTTAGGTCCCTATGGACCCATTGTGACACCCGTTAGGCATTTGTGCCATCCCTTCAACCTATGCTATCAGCGTATGTGCCGCCTGTTTGCATTCCTAGTTGTCGATTGGGAATCCGGAGTTCCGGGCCAATGCGTCCAGTTGATGATTTTGCAAAAGTTGTTGATCCTTCCGATATCCAAGGATGTCAGTTCTTCTATACCATTTAAGAAGGGTTTCCCCAAGGTGTCCACTGGACACTGTCCATTCTCCTTCTGTATAGGCCTCCTTCACTACTGTTATTCGCACAGTAGATACATTCGTTTTTCGTTGCGAATGCCATTCTGTTCGCATATCTACCTATAGGTCCATGTCTCAAAGGTAATAATTTTTCTTATCTGGTCCCTCTCAAGATTTACCAGGTACGACGTTCGCTTCGGGTTGTATTCAGGCCTTGTCTTTTTGGTCTTTTAACAGGTTTCCTCAGTATTCCATCTGTTGTTTGCTGTTCTAAATGTAAGATTTCCGATAGTATTATTACATGTGGATATAGGGCAAAGTGTTACGTGTTCAATGTCACTTTCCTGCAGGGCTAAGCCCCGTCGGGCCTTTACGTCCACTGTGCAATTGCCCTCATATCCGCTGTGTCCAGGTAATATTTATTAATTTTACTAATTTTATTATTTTAAAAATTTAATTAATTTTAATAATTTTTTTATATTTATTATTTTGGACTAATTTTGTAAATTTCATTTATTTTATAATTTTGTAAACTTTGTATATACATTTTTGTAATTTTTATTAATTTTTTAATATTATTAATTATTTTACTTTCATTGATATAATGATATTAATTTTATTAATTTTGTTATTTCTACTAATTTGATTTATTTTTATTAATTTAATTATTTTTGTTAGTTAATTTGTTAATTTAATGTGACCAATTTTTATTATATTATATTTTTATTATATATATATATATATATATATGTATTTATTTTATAAATTTTTTCACTTATATTTATTTCATAAAATTTGTTATTTTAATAGTTTTTATTTATTTTATTAGATGTATTAATTTGATGGAAATAAATAAGTTTGTTAATTTTATCAATTTGTTAATTTTATTAAATTTTTATATTTAAAAAATTTATTACTTTTTCTTTATTATTTAATTTCGATAAATTTATTTGTTAAAATTATTTTATAAATTTGTTTTTTTTAGCGAATTTATGAATAGGATTAAATTTTAATTAATTTAACTAATTTTATTAATTTATTAGTTTTGTTAATTTTATTCAAATAATTGCTTTGATACATTTTATTAAAATTGTTAATTTTATTATTATTTTATTATTCAGTTCATAAAATTTTTTTATTTCAATAATTTTATTTATTAACATTTATATTATCAACATTTTTAAATTAATAAATTTTATTGCTTTAATTATTTATTTAAATTATCTAATTTTTTTTAAAAGATTGTGTCCAAATGTGGTCATGGTTCATATTTTTGTGATGTAAACGCGTGTATACAAGCCCCAGACGGCTTTTCTAAGACATCTGCAGGTAATTATTTTGAAATTCACTCTGCGGAGGCGTTTCTATCAAAGCAACACCTTTTTCTTTATAAAATCTCTAATAAATTACAATCTCTAACAATAGAAATCATAATCAATTAGCATATCCATAAGTAAATATCCTTGAATTTCCAACGAAATTCATCTGACCGATCGACCTACAACTCATAAATAATCTGTGATTATAATAAAAGAAAATCACCAACCACATATTATCTAACATTTTCCAAATTTTCATTTGTAGAACTTTTCTTTGTGTGTGTCTATTAAACAAAAGGTCAATAATTAATATAAGGGTCATTTAATGGGATCTCCTCCACCGCCATAGGTTCTTTGTTGGTAGCAACGGCGCCAAGCCACTATAAAAGTTGTCTGTCTCTATGCTCGTTTCGTTTGTTAACAATGATATATTTTTTGGTTAATACAATATGAAAACCATAAATGAAACTATTTATGAAATTGTTTGATGTTTAAACGGATTCGTTGATACGTTTTGTTATGACTCTAATCATAATTTTGTTTTATAATTTCCAAGAATTACAAAATCAAAAAAAAAAGGTTTGTAGTTAACAAAAAATTTTACAAAAACCGTTTGCATTGGGGCTTATTGAAAGGTACATGAGTTTTCTGTTTCTGTGGATTTATTTATAATGGTTTGTATGTGATCATGTTTGTTTGTGTGTTATTTTTTGGCGTTTCGTACCACCAGTATCATCCGTTGCATATTAACCATGTTTATAACGAGTTGTCTCTTTTGGTTTGGAATTATGTTACCTGTTGCTCATAGGCCTTTTGTTGGGTATAGTGTGTTGTGTGTCAATGTTACCAAATACCTCGGTGTAGATTGTTTAAATAATTCTCAAAATTTATGACAATGTTTCGCGCTAATTAACGCTGCGTCTGGTTTTTAGTTGCCTTCACCATAGCAGCGGTTGCAGGCTGGTCAGCTCCATAAAATTAACACTGATGAGGGTTAATAGGGGAGGGACATATTTGAGATTTTTGTATAATACGTATAAGAATATGAATTTTTAATTAATAGAGCTCTTGTTAAAAGAAACAATTTGATTAACATATAAAAAGATTACGATAAGAGAGCAAGAAAAAATATATTCAAATTATTGTTAAGGATTTCAGAAAAAAAAACAAATAACTCCTCATTGGAGTTAAAGGAATAAATATATGTATTTCTTCACAATTTCTGATTTCAAAATTTCTATATGAAAAGGCCATTATTACACAGTACAACACATGATTTTGGGACTCAATTCCGAGAATTGCACGTAAAAGTAGCCCCAAAAATTAGAACTTCTGCATTAATAATTTAATGGCCATACGAATGTTTTCGCTCAAGGTGGGTTTTTAGCTCTATTCCTATCTTTGAACACGGTTATATCTCGGTAGACCGTACGGAATATCTCTTTTGTGTCTGAAGCAAAGTTGAAGATATTGAATAGGTACTAGGGTGATCGGACCGGCTTTTACCAAGCGGTTAAAACCGGTTATTTTTGCTAATTTCACTTTTCGAATATCGAAGAAACCGGATTTTTAACATCGAACCCAGTTTTTACTCTAAGAATATGTTCTTATGAATTTATGAGTTTTAATGCATTAAAAACTTTAAAAAATATTTGTAAACAGTGAAGATTCGGAATATAATTTGGAACACTTACTCAATACTTCTATTAAAAGTATTCATAATCCAAAATACCATTTGAAAATAAATACATCAAATATTTTTGAGGACTTTTTGTACTTAGACAAATGTTAAACGCCATCTTGAAAACTTACTTAATGCTTTATTAACTTTATCGTCGGTATCCTGCAAAAACGATTCAAGTCCACCTTTTGTGTTTCTGAGTTATTGATGATTTGAAGTTTATGGCCGCTTGTGTTTTTATACAAAACTGCAAAACTACTTTAAACAGACATGAGATTTTACTGGGCATAAATGTAAGTTCATTTTTTGTGTTTCTGATTCTCTATTTATACTCTTTATTATAAAATTTATATGATCCTTTTTTGGTTTGTTATGTTTTTCATGAATTGTTTCTGTTTGAATAACTTTTATTTTACTAAATAAAACGATTTTTCATGTTATTTCTAGGCGTTTTAATAATTTAAAAGAAAACCGGTTAACCGGATTTTATACAATAATTGAAACCGGTTTATTTTGCATTGCAATTTTTCGAAGTAACCGAAAATCTGTTTCTAAATAATGTCGAGAGAAAAATACTAGGGAAAATATTTGGACCCAGCATCGTTAACGGCGAGTACCGTCGTCGAATGAATCATGAGCTGTATGAGCTGTATGAGCTCTACAACGACATCGGCGTTGTCAAGCGCGTTCAGATAGACCGAATGCGCTAGCTTGGACACGTTGTACAAATGGACGAAAACTCTCCGGCTCGAAAAGTCTTCAGCAATAAACTCGATGGGCGGCGCAGGGGGGGCAACCAAAACTCCGATGGATGGACCAGGTAAAAGAGCTGTTAACTAAGTTTGGTGTGACTATCTACGGAGCGCAAAAGACCGAAGCGTTTGGAATACTTTTTTACGTGCGGCTGCTGATGGATAAATTTCTGTTGTTGCTGCCATTAAAGAAGAAGAAATAATGTCGAAGAATCGATCACCATAATAAGTACCATAAATTTCACTTTTTGGTACCATAAATTGTACTCTTTGGTACCATAAATTGAAGTTTTTGTTACAATAAATTGTACTTTTTAATACCATAAAAAATTGTACCATAATAAATGGTACAATAAATTGCATTTTTTGTACCATAAATTGCACTTTCTGATAGAATAAATTGTACTTTTTGGCACCATAAATTGTAGTTTTTGGAACCATAAATTGGACTTTTTGTTATCATAAATTGTACTATTAGTTCGTAGTTATTTTTGTTACAATAAATTAAACTTTTTTGATTTGTAAGCCAGTTATTTAGCAAAAAGGTTAAAAATGAAGAAAAATGGTAAAAATTTAAGTTTTTGTGATTTTTAAGGGACTGGATGAATTTTTTTCGGGTAGCTTTATTCCGAATTTTTATTCTCCAATTCAATATCTACAACTTTACATTAGACACAAAAGAGATATTTTGTAAGGTATATTGAGATATTGGTACAATAAATTGTACTTTTAGGTGCAATGAATTGTACTTTTTAGCACCATAAATTGCAGTTTTTGTTATAATAAATTGTACTTTTTGATACCATAAATTGTACTCTTAGGTACCATAAATTGTCCTTTATGTTATCATAGATTGTACTTTTTGGTACCATAAAATGTACTTATTGGTACAATAAATTGTACTTTTTAGTGCAATTAAATTGCTTTTTGTAATTTTTAGTAATTTTTAGTAAAATTAAATTAAATTTTGTACTAGTTTGTACAATTAAAATAATTTTTGTTACAATAAATTAAACTTTTTTGATTTGTAAGCCAGTTATTTAGCAAAAACGTTAAAAATGGAAAAAAATGGTAATAATTTAAATTTTTGCGATTTAACTTGGGTAGCTTTGATCCGCATTTTTTTTTCTCCAATTCAATATCTACAACTTTGCTTTAGACCTAAAAGAGATATTTCGTACGGTATAACAAGATATTACCGTGTTAAAATTTAGATAAAGAGCTAAAAATCCACCTTGAGCAAAAAATTCGGGTGACCATTAAATTACTAATGCAACCACCTAGACAAAACGAATGATGCAAAAGTTATAATTTAAAGGGCTACTTTCGCGTGCAATTCTCAAAATTGAGTCCCAAATCAATGAGCTGAAAAATTGTTGTACTGTGTTATTCCAAAGAATTCTTTTCGTTGCTTCACAGAGTAATGAGTCTTCTTCAAAAAAATATTCTATTTTCCATCTCTAACTTTCGTAAGGATATAAACCATCATATTACCTCCCTCTGTTATCATCATGCCACAGTTTTCCTGTATGAAAATGTATCTTAAGTAATATCTTCTTTACTTCTACTTCAAATTTTCATTTAGAAATCTCTTCACACTTTTCCTGAGGATCGTTAGCGGTACTTGCGTCAGCCGTTTTAAACATAGAAATGGCGTTTACGTGTGGCTCCATTGCAACCACCTCCGTCGTTGCCAGTTAACAGACATAATAAATTTCAAAAATATGACATATTTATGAGTTTCTCCTTCAGCAAACAGAGGTAAACTTAGCAAATGTTTAAACATTATATTTTGGAAAGACGTCTGCCACAATGGTACATGCAGTCACCACGGGCACGGACTCGACACACGTGCTTCAACTTAGAACATCATAAAACAACACACAAATTATGCATAATTATCAAAAAATAAACGATATGATTTTCAAATTCTACCACAATTCAAATTTGAATTCAAATATTCTTTTGCTGCTGCCCACAGCCAGACGCAGACAGAGACGAAGTCGACACATGTTTCATAACATACATACATACAAATTCCCAACATGTAGAAAAAGGAGGCAGAGTAGGTGGCATTTTCTTGGAAATCCCCTAACCCAAACACAAGGAAATTGTTGGCGTCACTTGGCACTGGAGTACGACGAAGCAGTCCATATGCACCATAACAAACTGTAAATGTTATTGCCACCGATGATATCTAGAGAACACGATCAGTGTTATTAGCGTTAATTTTTGTTTGGAAAATTATGATTTAAGAATATTTAATTAATTTCTATGGCAATGAAAGGAGATCGTAGCGCAGAGATATCAATGAAAAATTCATGTAAATATGATATTAATGAATCTAATGATTAGAAATAGAATGTAATAGGGGAGATTGTAAATAAAAAAACCAACAAGCATTCATATGGACGCAGTTTGAATTCGTAACATTATAACAAAAATTCGTAGAAAACTTTTAGATTTTGAACAAAAATTTTGATTATAATCAAAAAAAAAAAAAACAGATAACATAAACTTAGTTTTTAGAGTAATTAATCAGAAGAAGTGATTTTTAAAACTTGTGAGGATGGTATTAGAAAGTTTATTAACTTAACTGTTTGTTAATACATATTTTATCATATGACATTAAAGTTGGCACTAGTAGTGGCATAGTGGTTAGAACACGCGACTCCCATGCGGGAGATCCGCCGTTTCATTTCCGACTCCTGTTATCAAAATTTTTCTAGTAAAAACTTTTCAAACAGTGACGTTCGCATTCGTCGATAAACAAGTAGGTGCCGTTTGTTGTGAATCTAAAATAGATAGCGTGTACAATTCACAACAACGCGAGAAGCTATTCCATACCTCAGTCATGGGGTGTAAAGGGATGTTAAGTTTTTTTCATGACATTACAATGTCATGAAATGTCCTCTTTTACAATTATTACCCTGATTAACATTCCATGTCTATCATCCCAATATCCAAAAAAAGTTGTCTGACAAAAATAGAACAAAGTAAAGTAAAAAGTGAGAAATACAATGAAAACCACTTTTTAACAAAACAATCGAAAATCAATTGAAATTTGCACAGACACAAGACCCAGGACCCACACTACTCGTAACACTCCAGCAGCAACGGAATTTTAGTAAGAGGGAAAAACCAACAAACAAAATTGTCATGAGAAGTTAACCACTTGTGCTTAACGCGGGGTAGAGAACAAGTATTAATGTTTTTGTTATAGCTCAAGGATATGCGAGTCAGAGAGAGAGAGACTTGAGTGGGGCCCACCACAGTGACTCTTGTCTATTGTTGTGTGTGTTCGTTTTTTTCGATGGGGAATTCCAGAATTAAGGAGTTTCTTTGTTTTGTTTCGCAATCTTTAGCGCCATTTATAAAATTGTCAAGGGAATTTGCAGTTTTTGCCCTAACACAATTTGCCAGTGATAGAAAAAAACTCGTTCGAGAAGATAAATGAAGAAAAATCTATGAAAAGCAAAGCACAAAACAAAGAAAAAAGTGGCAAACATGTCTTAAATGTAAACAATAACACACGACAAATGTAAACATTGCTAAAAGCTTTGTTATTTTTCAAATACAATATATTAATATCCTAGTGAAATAACTAAAGCAAAGGAGAGGAGGAAAAACGGAAGTTCTGTCTCAGCTAAGGAAGTGCAAATTCGTTACGGAGGGAGTTGTGCGTTATACCCCCCCCCCCCCCCCCTACCTACACTATAGCAGCCCCCCTTTTCTATGTGGAACTCCCTGAGTGTCAGTATTTAACTGCTTAAGTGTTGGGGCAGGATAAGAATAAGTCTCTGTTTGCCTTGGATCTGTGTATTGATTTGTTTTAAGCGCTAAAAAGATTTGTTTGCTCACACTTTAGTTGGTTGTGAAGCAGAGGGGAGCGTGTGGGGGTCGTCTCCCTTTAAGAAACGCATTAAATGGCATTTTTGTGAGATGTTTTATTACACTCGAAGGATCTTTATTGTGAGGACTTTAGTGACTATAAATAAGAAGGGCAATAAATTCGAGGGAGATTTTTGCCAGAGATAGCGTTAAGCGTTAAGGGGAATTGCTTAAGTGTAAGCGACGGAGAGTTTAAACTAAGAAATTGGAGGTTTTTTAAATAAATAGGAGGGGTTGTATAACATAAAATTTATAAAACTTACCTCAGTTGAACTGGAATGAAAAAAAAAATTGGAAATTAAAATCAAGTTTGAAAAAAGAAAAATAAAAATACCAACTTGATCAAATAGTTATAAATTCAGAAAACAAATATATAAATGAAAAAAATATCATTAAATTTGGTATAAAATTAATATACCCATTGCTTGTATATAATACGCAGAAAAGTAAACAAATTGTATATGGGGCACCTGATTACACAATGCACAAGCCAATCTGGAGGTTATGAAATTCCAAGTCAGGGTGAAGATACTAGGTCATTATAGTAAAACCTCCAAAGGGTTTGACGTTCTCAAAGACATAAAGATAAATAAAAATATAAACGGTCATAAATACCAGTGCAAAAATTTCTGTCAGGTAAACTGACTGATAAGTGCCATCACCCAAGATATTTTTTAGGTCTTGATTTATTGAAATAAACCGATTTTAAATCAAAAAAGTTACTTGAGTAATATTATTTGCCTGCTTGTGGAGCATAAATGGTTGTAGGCTAAACTTCAGTGAACCTTCAAAAAGATATGCATGTAAAAGGGAGGTACCAGAAGGGGTGCCAAATGGTTAGGTTTTCTAAGATTTTCCTCATATCACAAGATAAATTATGTCGCCAAATTTCATTATCCCCCAGGTGCCCGATAGGAAGTTATCGGAGATATATTAATTTTCCAATAATAGGTCATTTTAAACGTCACTGTTTGACGTTCGCATTTGTCGATAAAAATGTAGGTGCTGTAGGATCTAAAAATAGAAAGCGTGTTAATTCACAACAACGCGAGAAGCTATTTATGGGGTGTAAAGGAAAATTAATTTTTTTTTCAGGTCATTTTGTATGGGATGTACTTCTGGTACAGATGTTGTATATATTCATTCCCCAAACAAGTTTTCATAAACGTAAATATTGCATAAACTTTGACTGAATTCAGTGTACTTACAAGAAAGATATACATGTAAAACTATGAGGGTCAATTCGGTCATTTGTATGGGGGGTACTAGCAAGGGTGTGATAAAGGTTTTTGTTTTCTTAGGGTTTGTCTACTTATACAAGATAATTAAACTGACCTAATTGATATATCTTCTAGTTGTCCGTTTGGCAGTTATGAACTAAATATAAATTTTCCAATAATAGGTAATTATGTATGGGAGGTACCAGAAGAGGTGGCAGAATTGCCGCCCATTTCCATTCCCTACATTTCGTTTTTCATACTGATCAGTTAAGGTTTACTTGAGTTATCCTGCTTACCAGCCATCTAGCCAGACAGACGGACATATTCGTATCAAATGATATATACCCTCATCCCTAAGGGTGATGGTATAAAAATTTTGGGCTGGAGTGCAGAATATGGGGCGGATGCCCAATTAAAAACAAAAAAATTCCAATCTCTTCGTCTTGGTCCCCAAACATCGGAATGGTAGGTCAAATGGCCCATGAGTACCCGTAAATGGGGGGTCATTATAGAACCCAAGGGGCCCTTTTTTGGCCTCCACGGGACTTAGCGCCAACTTTGGTGGTTTAGGGCGTATTTGGGGGGAGTGAAATTTGTTTTTTTTTTGCTCCCGGCCCTTATTCTGGACTTTTGCCAAATTTTGGCCTGAGAATGCCAAACCCTTTGGGGAATTTGACTTGGAATTTCTCACCCCCCAGACAATGAGAGCGAAAATGTTCCACAGTGTCAATATTATGTTTATATTATAATTATGACATCCGTTGAATAACTAAATAAAATCAAAAAAAACTCATATATAAATTTTAAGGACACTTTCGACTCTTCTGCAAGTTCTTTAACCGACGCTCGGAATCATCAAGCAACAGTAGGCACCACGCAATGCCTGCCCCCAAAAAATGCATAAAAACCCACAAAATGTAACCGACTCTCCCACATCTCATTCACGACATACCAAGAGAACTTACTTGTTGTATCCTGCCTTACATCATATCCATTGCCACCTGGCCTAATGGCGTCTTATTGGCATTTATCTCATTTACCAAATTGCTCTTGTTACATATATTCAAAGCCTTGGGCCATCTTAAATTGAATCCTGACTCTTAATCACATTGCCCTGTTTGCCTTTAGCCAAAAGAAATCATAGAAAATATTTATTTAGATCTTCACAATCCTTTCCGTAAACAATGCCACACTGTCCTTTATCGAAAAACACAACCAAAAATCTAAGAATTTCTTTGGCGAGGCAAAGCAAATAAACTTTGCCAGCAACCACACAGACGGGGGATGGTGGAGACGAGTGAGAATATTTATTTAAGAATTTTCTCAAATCAATCAAAGGCAAAATGTACAAAAGGGTTTAATTTTCATTACAAAGACAGTGAGCTGGAGAGCGAGAGGGGGAGAGTGAGCAAAAGTATATTGCCTGCTGTTTGTTGTTATTGTCTGTACAGCCAGCCACCTAAGCAAATATCCTAAGGGTCTATGGCCTTTGTGTGTAAAATCATCACAAGAAGTGTTATGTTTTCATACTCCCATATATATATGGCAAATGGTTTATCATTATACAAACGTATCCTAGATCCTTTTCAGCATATATACGAAATGCCTTCAGGATATATTTGAATGTTGTTATTGTTGTTACATTTGATTTACCACAACAACTTGGACCGATATTGAATATTTATATGTTGTACTTGTTGTAGATTTTCTTTGGTTGGTTGTTATGGTTTTTGTAAAATATTCGTTCAACCAAAGTAATCCTTTTCCGCTTTTTCCCCCTTAGGACTAGTTTTAGGGGGAATGAAACAGAGTTTAGTTCATCATCAAATCAATCTGGTTTTTATGGTTTGTACCATTTCGTATCAAAAGATTTTTAGTTTATTTTTATTAGTTCATCTAACCGAAACTTGGTGGTTTTGTATCGAAAAACTATTTTGTGCCTGGCAAGAATTCGGAAGCTGTATTGGCTGAGAACTTTATGGCAATTCATGATTGCAATTCATTGTGCAGTTTTTTTGCGGGGGGAGGAAATGTTAAAAATTCAAATGTGGTTAAAGTTCAAAAATAACAAATGATCAACATTTCTAGAAAAAGGAAATAAATGTAAATAAGACAAGTTTGTTTTAGAATGAATAAACATAGCAATAATTTGTGGATTACTTAAGATATGAGACAATCAAGGATAAAAAGTATACTTTATTCTAGGTTTTGCTGATTTTTAGGATTTATTTAAAAAAAATATCTGTTATTTATCTTCAAATATTATAGCATATTATGGAACAGATCATATGATAGTTTACATGAAGTTGGACCAAATAATACTGTGGAACATTTTCGGGGTCATTGGTTGGTGAGTGAGAAATACTAAGTCAGGATCAAGGTAATAGAGCCGAAAACGTGACAAATTCCCCTATACGATACTTACTAACTTTAAATCGATATTAAATTGGTATGGCATGTAACTTGACAAAACGAACGATGAAGACGTTATTCTTTTTGGGGCTTCTTTCAAGTGCAGTCCTCAGAATTGAGTCCCAAATCAATGAGCTGAAAAATGTTGTATGAATTGTGATATGTATGAATGTATAACGTATGAGTTATATTAATTTAATGTGGAATTTATATTTATCATACGCACATCGTTCCAATATTGTCGATTTGTGGTTTGATTGAAAATTTCATTAAATAAAGTAAGTCCAACTTGTTTTTTTTTTGCATGAATATATTAATAGAAATTTTTTTACTAAGGCTTAGCTACAATTCTGCTGAAGAATAAAATGAAATCAGTAAAATATACTGACCTAGTACCTTCACCCTGGCTTAATATTTACCATCTCCCAGATCTGGGCAGCAATCCATCCTTGCGTCGTCATAGCATGAAAATACAAAAAATCTTAAAAAAATTCCCATCTTTTTCCAATGTTTCTCTTGGAACAACTCTCTCGAACAGTTGGCAAGACATTTCAATTTTTCCTTAAACAATAATTTCATCTGATTACATTTAAGGGTCATTAAGGATGTTTTAAAATTTATGTGTACGTATTTTTTTATTGTTTCATTAAGAACAAAAAAACAACACAACAAACATATCCTGCGAATTGTGCAACACTTCCTGTTTAATTCCGTTTTTCACTGCTTTTCATATTTGGCCATTGTGTGTGTGTGTGTTTGTGTTGCCCTAAAAAAAGGCAATTTTTACCTTCTTACAATAAAATTGGAAAACGACGAAGAAGCAGCCCAAGAAGACATTGAAAATGCTCTTTACAATTTTCGCTTGTAAAAAGGACATAAATGTTGATGTAAGTATACGCACACATCCACACACACCGGCACACTTATACGCTCATAATAATTTCAATGGTTTCCTTTTGCCTGCTGGTAGCGCCAAAGAAAAAAGGAAGGAAACTTGAACGGAATGAATAAAAAGGAAATCATTTTGTACAATTCAATTAGTTAGGTTTTTTTTTTCTCCGTAAATGATGTTCTCATGGTCTTTTATACTCTTTCGACTTCTATGGAGATATAAAGCATATTGTGTGCTTGTGTGTGTGTGTAGAAAGGAAATATTATTGCAAATTGTTATTTGGAATCGTTTATTGTCCAGCAGTCATTATATCCATTTATGGTTGAGTCAACGGCAAGGTACCCTGGTGAGGTGGCTTCACACACTACTATACAATTGATTGATTTACAAATAAAATTTATGGCTTCCAAATTGATTTGTTAAAATGAAATTGAGTTTGACCATTAAAGATGACAATGGCTAAGGGCAATCAGCGGAAGTGCGAAGTTAAAGTGAGACGTAATTTTTGAAAGCATGTAATACAATTGTTCATAAAATAGTTATCTATTAGGGAGAGAGATTTTGAACGGTAGTTATAGGATTCTTGGTATAATTTTGCAAGTGTTTTGTTTTTAAAGCGAAACAACTAAAATTGAAACATTTAGAGGATTTACACTATTGGTTTGGTAATCCGGTTTGGTAATTACACTGTGGAACATTTTCACGGTAATTGTCTGGGGTGAGAGAAATTTCAAGTCAGCATGAAGGTACTTGGTTAAAAAAAAGATTTCATTCGATAAAATTAGTCCAAATGGATTTACATGGATATATTAATAGCAATTATTTGCTGAAGCCTTAGCTACAAATCAGCTGAAGAATGAAATGAGAAATCTTCAACGGTTCTTGAGTTATAGCTGAAAAACTAAGCGAATAAACATCAAGATAAGCTTAAAACATATAAAAGGTCATAAACAAATTTTAGATTGAGATCGCCAAAACTTTTGAGGGTTTTACTATACTAAACTAGTACGCTCACCTTGAATTGGAATTTCCCACCCCCCAAAAATAAAACATTCTTTAGGAAAAATATACAAAATAATATACATTTTCGTAGAATATAAACCGTCAAAATTTGTTATCCATTTGGAAGAATTGGGAAAAAAGACTTAGGTGAACGTTATAAGTATTAAAAACGAAGTTTTTCTATAAAAGTGTGCAAAAATCGTGTTTTAATGTAAAAATTAGTTCAAACAGATAGTTCATTGTGGAAAATATGAAAATATATTTTCTGAAAAAAAAAAAATTATTTTTCATTTTTTTTTAATTGTGAAAATTGGACTCTTTGGGAAAAAAAATTTATATTTAAAAATAAATTATTAAATACTCCAAAAATAGTTTAAGAATTTAGTTCATTGTGGTAAAATCAAAAAATTTGGAAAAAAAATTTTAATTGCCTAAAATTTTATCCTTGAATGAATTGGAGAAAAAATGGGGAAATATTAAAAAAATATTTCAAAAATTATCTAAAAAGGCGAAAAATATTTCAAAAAAATATCTATCATTCTGGATTAAACAAAAATACGTTTTCCGTAAAAAATATATTTTTTTCGAAAAAAATTTTATTTTCATACCTAATTTTTTTTCGTAGAAAAAAAAATAACAAAAGTTTTTTCTTGAAAGTCTCAAATTTTATCTATTTGAAAGAACTGCAGAAAAAGAATTTGTTGAAAATTTTGTAAAAAAGATTTATAAAATATTTTTTGTAGAAACATTTTTTTTATGTAATATTTCAAAAATTCTTTTTAAAATTCGAAAAATATTTCAAAAATATCTGTAGTTTTCGTAGAAAAAAAAAACAAATTTTTTTCTTTTTTAAAAGTCTAAAATGTTATCTATTTAAAAGAACTGCAAAAAAAGAATATGTTGAAAATTTTGTAAAAAATATTTATAAAAAAACTTTTTTTAAAATATTTTTTGTAAAAAAATTTCTTTTTTTGTAAACGCCAAAAATTTAAAAAAAAAAATTTTTTTATGAAATATTTCAAAAATCTTTTTAAAATTCAAAAAATATTTCAAAAATATCTTTGTAGTTTTTGTTATTATTTGTTATTAAAAGTCTAAAATGTTATCTATTTTAAAGAACTGAAAAATAATTTGTTGAAAATTTTGTAAAAAAGATTTATAAAATATTTTTTTTAAAAATATTTTTTGTAGAAACATTTTTTTTATAAACGCCTAAAATTTAATCCTTTTGGAAGTGTTGGAAAAAAAGAATCATGTGAACATTATAAATATTTTTTTTATGAAATATTTAAAATTCGAAAAATATTTAAATAATATCTTTGTAGTTTTCGTAGAAAAAAAATAACAAAAATTTTTTATTTTTTTTAAGTTTAAAATTTTATCTATTTGAAAGAACTGCAGAAAAAAAATTTGTTGAAAATTTTTAAAATTTTTTTTTTTTCAACGCCTTAAATTTTCTACTTTTGGAAATACTGGAAAAAAGAATCATGTGAACATTATAAAAAAAAATTATGAAATATTTCAAAAATCCTTTTAAAATTCAAATAATATCTTTGTAGTGTTGTCATAATTTTGTTTTATATTTTTTTTTCTTAATTCTCAAATGTTAGAAAATCTTATTAGATAATAACGATAACAAAAAATATTTTTGGAACTTTTTATGGATTTAGCTTTTTGAAGATAAAAAATAGTACAGAAATTGAAGTCAGATAAACTGATTTTTAAATACCCTCATCCTATGTCTGATTGTGTTTACCTATCAAAATTAACTAAAATTCTTAACAGAAAATGCATTAACATCTGTGGTTTTTCTTAAGTTACACCGAAGACCTAAAGCCTAACCATATCAGTTGACCGGACATTCACAGACATGTGGTAAAAATGTAGAAAAGGTTACTGTATAAAAAATGTTAGTGAATTTTCCAATAAAAATAAAATGTTTAATTCATTTGTGTATTATTATAATGTAATAAATCTGACCAAAATCAATTATCCTTCAGTTGACCGTTTGGAAGTTATGGGAGAAATATAAATTTTCCAAAAAAAGGTCATTTGATATGGGAGGTACCAAAAGGGGTCAAACTATATACTCCATATTCAATCCTGAGTCATATTTCCATGTGTTTTTATTGGGCAAAATTTGACTAAATTCAGTGAACTACCAACAATAACATGCATCTAAAACTATGGGGGTGAATTGGGTTTTTTTATGGAAGGCACCAGAAGGGGTGAGGCAAAGGTTTCGTTTTTTTTGAGAAGTTGTTTACTATTCCAATATAATTAAACCAACCAAATGCAAAAGTCCTGCAGTTTTCCATTTGAAAGTTATGGGAAAAATAATAATTATCCGAAAAAAGTGTCATTTTGTATGGGAGGTACCTGAAGGGGTCGAACTATATAGTCCATATCTATTTCTGAGTCAGATTTCCCTAAGAGTTTTTCTTGGGCAAAATTTTATTGAAATCAGTAAACTTACAAAAAAGATATGCATGTTAAACTATGATTGTGAATTGGGTCATTTGTTTGGAAGGCACCACAAGGGGTGAGGTTTTTTTTGAGGATTTGTTTACTATTATAAAATAATAAAACTGACAAAATTTTAATATCTCCTAGTTGTATGGGAGGTACCAGAAGGGGTTGACCTATATATTCCAAATTTATATCTAAGTCAGATTTCCAGAAGCGTTTCTCTTGGACAAAATTTGAATTGAGTAGATGACCGAAAAAGATATGTGTGAAAAAATATCAGGGTGAATTCGGCCAATTGTATGGGATGACCAAAGGCTTTGACAAAGGTTTCGTTTTTCTGGGGTTTTGTCTACTTTTACTATGCCATTATTCTGACAAAGTTGAAATATCCTGCTAAAAGATATAAGAGAAATATAATTTTTTTTTTAAAAGTAGGTCATTTTGTACGGGATGTACCAGAAGATGTGGGGCTATTCTGCTCATATACTTTTCCATTACTTAATTTTGAAAAGTATTTATACTGGTAAGTTTTTAAAAGGTTCAGTTAGGTTTACTCGAGTTATTGTACTCACCAGCCAGCCAGACAGACGGACATGTCTCAACCGTCTTTAAAAGTCCTGAAAAGAAGTTGGTCTTAAGATACTTCGGGTCTCCTTTAATGCGCTACACTTTCTCTTGTATCAATATATATCAATTGAACCCTAAGGGTATATATATCCTCATTCCTAACAGTGGGAATATGAATAGTATTTTTGTAAGGATATTTTACTTTAGTATCCGATGTTAGAAAAAAGACAGTCAATTTTTTTTTAACTTAGCAATTAATTCGTCCACAGTTAACATTTCACATTTAAATCAATTTTCCCAAATTGTATCACTTTTACATAATTACATCCTTCCTTTACTTAAATACCCAACAGACACAGACTGTCAAGGGCAGTCCTCTTAAATACCTTCCAAAAATATCGCCAAGAGTTTATCTTTTGACTAGTGAATAATTCATTTCACAGACCTTAAACCAAATTCACATGACTATTTCTGATACACCTCAATATAATATAGGACTTTTGCTCGAGGTCATTTACCTAACGACGTTGGCAAACATTTATCTTAGTCCTTTTTATAGGCTAAGTAGAGTCGGAGAACCATTCTAATAGATTGATTATTGCCAGACATTGCCACTTAATTTGTCTAGGGATTATAAAGGTTATTGGCAAATGTCCTTGAAGTAAGGATATACGTAATGCAATTGGATCTGTCTTGGAAGATGATGGTCATTTTGTTTGTGTTCCAGAGAGTTATTGAATCGCTTGTCCTTGTCTTTAATCTTTAATATTTATAATGTTATAAATTGTCTACGTGTTTTTTTTAACTTTGGTGAAATATTTTCTTTCTTATCATAGTTAGTTAAAAATCAATATTTATTTTAGTCACAGATTAAAACTTGCTGTTTACCGCATATCCTTGTCCTTAATATTTATTATGTAGTAAAGTGCCTTTTATTATTTTAAACATTTGTAAAATATGTCTTTTTTATCATAGCCAGTTTAAAATCAATATTTATTGCTGTCATTCCCTCTGTGCCCTCCTCTCGCTCTCCCTCTCTTCCTGTGGTCATCCTAATTCATGTTTCAGTGTCATAGGTTTTTTTTTTACTTACAACAGCCAACAGTCAAAGTTATGATGACCAAATCAATAAATTGTCCTTAAGATAAAAACCATAAAGAGAGTCAGGGAGAGAGGGCAGAGAAAAATTTATATTTCAACAGCTCAGCAGTAATCCAAAGGATTTTTAGCCAAAGTTGGTAGCCTGAATACCACTCAGATTCAATTATACAGTCATTTGTCTTCTAAGCGGGGGGAGTTGGAGTAGCAACAAAATACCCATTAGAGAGAGAGTTCTTAAACAGTGATAATCATATTTTTTATTAACTTAAATTGCGTTTGCTATTCCAAACATCCTTGTGGGGAAATATTTGACTTGGAAATGTGGCAAGCAAAAGTTGAAAACACACAGAAATCACATGAAATGAGCAGAAAACATCAACAGCTACAGCAACAACAACAACGTTCCAGAGATTATAAAAACTTTTTTATGTTGATTTAGCATATTTTTTACGCTAAAAATCTCTCCTGCCTCCCCCAAGAGTGTGACACTTAGTGCTTTAACCTCCCTCCCTCTCCGTCAACAAAACAGACATTTAAGCTTCAGGCAGTATCGTCCTTGCTAGCAGTCCTTTGCTTACTGATTTCGTACGTACGTATGTACCAGCGTGTGCCTGTGTGTGTGAAATGTTAGGCCACATCACATATTTGCAGTTTTTTTCTACAGATTTCTTTGGCAAGTATTTATGGTAGTGGTGTCTGCTCCTCCACATCCTTCCCACTCTGTGTGTTCTGGTACAACATTTATCTTCACTTTGTGAGTTGTAGTATTTCGTCGTTTTTTCGCTTGGCAAAAACAAAAATAAAAAAAAGTTTATTTCTTCTCTTGTTTCTAATGATTATGTGTAAAAGTGTGTGTGTGTGTGTGTGTGTGTTTGTATGCCCTATATATGTCTGTGTTAATGTCAGTTTTGGTTGCGTAAATTTGTTTACTCATATGTTTCGGTGTTTGCAGTCCCATCAGGACTTGAGCAAAAGGACCTTATTTTTCCGCCTCGTCGTAGGGAAGTTGTTGATGATGATGTTGCCATAGTAGGCGTTGGGAGGTTGCATAGATGGTGCTGCTTCTACTGTAACATAAGTGCTTTTAGTCTTTAGTAATATATGTAAATGTTTATTATTGTTATGTTTTATCATTGTCTTCTTTCGTTTCGGTTTTGTTGTTACTTTTGGTATGTAAATTTCGTCATTTTGTTGCGAAAAGATATATAAATGTTTCCTTTTTGGCAAAATTCCTGCTGAAGGCTCTTCCATTTCATATGATAATGAATAATGTAATAATACCAAACAAAAAGCATAGGGAGGCAGGAAGTAAATGTTAAATTATTTTCGGTTAAATGTTTCATAATTGAGTCATTTTACGTGATTTAAAGCAAAGGGACTGACTATAGGGGCGAAAAAGATATGCAGGGGTGCTAATATTATTTCTTTTCGGCAAAAGCTAAAGGGCAGATACTCGGTTGAGCTGGTGGTCCGTTTACATTGTTTAAAAATCAATAAAATGAAGGTATAGATTTACAACAAAAGAATATTACAAATTGTTAATAAGTGCTGAACAATTTTTCCAGTTGTTATATACAGGGTGCACCAAAAGCTTTTTTACTTTTTAAACGATGATAAAAAGAAAATTAGCTAAAGAAAATGTATAATGTTTATTTGTTTTCAAAGTACAAAAATTGGGATTTTTTTATTTTTAAATTACTTTGAACATATGTGATTCTTGATTACTTTAAAACTGCTGTTACCTGGAGGGCAACTTTTTAATGACGGCTTGACAGGTGTTTCGTAAATTGTTGTGCAATTCCTTGAGAATATGTTTTTATTAATGCCCTAAGTGAAATTGTTGCTGGAGACAGGGTTACTGTTAAAAAATTAGCTTTTTAGGTATGCCCAAACAAAAAAAAAATATCCATTGAGTATAAGTCTAAAGGGCGTAGATACTCGTATTATCATTACCCAAAAATTTCCCAAACTTTAATATTTTTGCAAACCTGTTAATATTTAAGTTCATTTTTTCAGATTTTGTTCTTTTTGCTTAATTCTATCCCTTTCTTCATCTAATAAACCAAAAAGTTACAAACTTTACTTTTGTTTAACGCCAGACACAGACAGTCAACGGCAGTCGCCTTAATTTCCTTTAAGATATTATCTTTTGAACAGTGAATTAAAACATTGCACAGACCTTAAGCCAAGTTAAGGTGACTATTTCTACTATCTCTCTATATAATTAAGGACTTTGGTCTAGGTCATTTAGCTAAAGCTTGGCAAACATATTAGTCCTTTCTTTATAGGCCAAGTAGAAGGACTATAAAGTGTGGACTAGAAGGACTATAAAGTGAGACTAATTGGAGTCTTCTAAGTCTCTCCTAATAGATTGTTTACTGTAAGATATTGTCACCTTATTTGTTTAGGTATTATATAGATTATTGGCAAATGTCCTTGAAGTAAGGATATTCGTAATGCAATTGTGTCTGCTTTTGTTTGATTTAAATTTGCTATGGTGAGAGGTTTACCCTAAGAGAATGCTAATTTTGCCAGCTCATCTCGTTGAAAACTGTGTTTTTAAGATATATCCAAAAAAAAAAGATCCATTGGGGATAAGTCTGGTCTGAGAGGTGAATATCACTTTTTGCCCAAAACTTTGGCGAGCTGTACACGATGAATCGTTAGAGGTGTGACTTGTTGCCCTGTATTCCAGCAACCCACGATCCGTGATTAACACCATTGAAATTCAGTAGAGCTGGACAAACAAGGCAATATACCGCTTTAGATTGTTCACGAACAGACGTTTGTATGGGATCTACGTATTGGAGATCCCTTAATATTCTACAACGTCCGGATCGTATTTGCTTTATTGTTGAACCTGTCTC